>JAQFVV010006628.1:0-360399 GCA_028023455.1 Epiperipatus broadwayi | reverse complement strand
TAGATATATATATAGTATTCAATTATTTAAAAAAAATTTTTTTTATTCTTTTATACATACAGAGATTTATATGTATAGATTTATTATTATGAATAAGCAGTTCTTTTTGTGATTTATTATATAATATTTTTTTTATTATTAAATAATATGTGTTAAATTTATTTAACTTTCATTTTGTTAAAATAGAGTAAATCAGAAAAGTGTGAAATAAAGCAATTAAGATTGTTAGATAAAGAGATAAAAAAAAATTTACACGTGTGACACAATGAATACATCTGTACAAACACAAATACGCTTTTACACCTATTTCTGATGGCTATAGATGGCCAGCTTTGTTGTTATCTGTATCTTAAGATTATTTTTACAAAAGAGGTGCTTTGATGTAGATAACGATAGCGATCAATTTTAAGTCGACGTCAAACTTGTGAAGCTTTGATTTTTTTTTTAAGATAAAGATTTCCAGATGTTTTTTTTTCTTTGGTTGAAATTCGCGATAAAAATGATTAAAACAATTTTTTTAATCAGTCAGTCTTAAATTTCTTTAGAGAGATGAAGAGTCAGTCATAAATTTTTTAGAGAGAGATGATCAGTTAGTCATAAATTTTTTTAGAGTGAGAGTCACTCAAATTATGATTATTATTTTGAGACTCAACTCAGTCGGTCCTTCCTTGTTATTATTCTTCAGCAGAAATGTAAGCTCGGATTTTTTTTTTTTAAAAGAGAGTGAACGCTTTAATTTTTTTTTTCTCACTCTTTGAAAGTTGAAAAAAAAGAGCAAATGAAATGTGCATTTATATAAAGCAATTTCCAGCAATATTAAAGAAGAGGAGAGAAATGGAACAAGATTGAATTTATTATAAGTTAGTAATAATTATAAAAATGATATTAACATATTTGGTTATGCATAAGACTATGCCTCTGCATTGCTAAACCATCTTTTTCTGCTTCCTGGTTAATACAGAATGAGTCAAAACCGCTGATCTGTCTATGAAGTCATGTATCCAGTAATAACTAACAAAATGATAGATTTTGAAGCCAACCACACAAGCTATATGGAATGCTTTTTTTCTAGTTCCTGGCTTATTAAAAGCTCATTACTTTCGAATGAATGGAGAAGAGGAAATAGGAGGAAAAGAAAATCTATAACAGCCATGTAGAACCAAGTTTGAAGCCATAAATCAAATTTTTGTTGATTTACCTCAATCATCTAAAGTGTCAACAGCAATTATTTTTTTTAAAGGAGAGAGACAAGCAAATCCACCGGTACCTACTTATTCAAAGTACTTATAATAACTTTTTTTTTTAAATGGTAGAAGGAAGCCAATCAACAGTGAATAATAATGGAATTGAAGAAACAAGCAAAGTCAATTGATTCAGCATTATCTTAAAAGTATCTGCAATAACTTTCTTTTTTTTTGTTGTTGTTGTTGGTGAGCAAAGAAAAGCAGTCTGAAAATTCAAATTCAGGACATTAATAAGAAGTAAAAAGTAGACGGGTAAATATGAACTTTCTTTAACCGATTTTATTCTTTTACTTATTAAAAGTAAACCTTAATTTACTGGTCAAAGCAATTTTCTTTTTTGATACAGAAACATTAAAGACTTGTTTATCTATAGTTATTTGCAATATCTCACAACATAGCACAAACATAGTTTAAATCTTTAAACTTAAATTTTTCATTATTTTTTTTATTATATATTGTAATGTTGAAATGTTTTTTTTTAATTGTTCTTCAGTTGTTAATGATAATGAGCAACCTATAGATATATGCATTTATAATGTTTTTTATTTTTATTTTATCTTGTTGCATATTAAAAATTAATATATGTATTTTATTTTCTTTCGCTATAAGGTTGCAAAAGAAAAAGATATTTTTATATATGTAATTTATGGGTATACATTTTAAACATATATGTTAACATTACCGAATGCGTGAATGTGTAACTGTTTATCCAAACACATCAAAGAATAGGTTATATATGATTAGTTTAAAATGGTAAATTAAAAAGTAGGGCATTACATTTGAATGGAAATGAAATAACATATACAAGTTACACCTGAAATTTATTTTATGATATGATAAGTAAGAAAAGTCTTAAATAAGCATTTATAGAATATGTATTTTTTTTAATATTGATTTAAGTCAGCTTATTTTGAGATATCAAGAAGTGACAAACCTATATATTAAGTTTATTTGCTTATACTTATATGAATTTTTATATTAATAAGCCATTTATTTAATTGTCGATTTAACTTTAAAGAAGGAAAGAAAGAGTAGTAGTGTTAATAAAATATAATTATATATCTTAATTGGTTTCCGAGTTATTATTAAGAATATTGTGTTTTTTTTTTTTGTCTTAATTCTATCATTTTAATTCAGCATCATTGCTCGCAGTTATTAAGTATTACCATTCGTATATATTGAGCAATCACTTGCAAATATTAAGCGTCCGCAAAATAATAGGTAAACTAGAATGTTGATATTTAAGTATTTAAGGATTATGCTTGAGAATAACCAAATTTTGATAATTATAGTTCAACATAGAAAGCTAAAATTGTGTTGTGTCCATGAATTTAGATCATCCTCATCAAAGATGGATATCATGTTATTAGTTAAAAATGTTTCAAATAATACTATATAAAAGTTATGATCGCCATCAATCATCATTAATAAATTATAATCATTAAATTTAATGTTTAGCGTAATGAATATATTTTAGTAAATAGGGGTTTATAGAAAATTGAATATTATGCAAAGAGATTCATGATGATCAATCATCACCATTAGTATTATTAAATCCCAGTATGAAATAGGATAATTTTAATAGATGCCTATAAGTTTATAAAGATGAATTTATTGTTGTGAGTTTATTGATAAGCCATGGCTGGTATCATCATCACTATTATAATCATTATTATGATATCACTATTATAATCATTATTATGATATCACTATTATTATCATTATTATGATATTATTATCATCATCATCATTATTACCTTTATTGTGATAAATAATTTAGTTAAATGGCCATCAATATCAATAATGGTCTTCACATGCTTGTTTGGAAGCCATTAATAGGATTATACATGTCTGTTCATCAATATACGCTAATGAGCTAGCAATGTCTATAAGAATCTTTGATCTATAGTATAAACTTTGGTAATATTGGGATCTTGTAATTTTATCAATATAGATAAAATGTAAGAATGTCATTTTGTTCAATAGTCATCCAAGTCATGTGTAATAAATATGTACTGAATGAGTTTGAACTCAAGTACACTATAAATAGATACTTATCTAGATTGAAAACAATCTAGTGGCGCTCATGGGAAAACACATGTACTTAGCTAAACTGAATAAAGAGTGATATCATCCCTTTCCAACTTCATAATATTAGTTTTATAAAATATATTTTTTTATAAGTTGTCATGAATAGCACCCGTGTGTGCATATGACCATGAATGGTCTTATATATTTGGAAAGAAGGATAGGAAGGATTCTTTGTTAGAAGAACCTAGTATTGGAGATAAGCATAAGGCACTCCAGGAATCTCACAGTGGGTACTTTTATTCAGTTGCTATGTTTAATATTATTTTTATTAGATGACAATGTCCAGTATGTTTTATTGTTCAGATGACTGCCCCAATATATAAATAAATACCAAGAATCTTTAATGCTGATATTTTCAAGTGGCACAGTGATTCTATAATTTCTTTATCTATGCTATGATGAATTAATATAGTTACAAATACATATCTTTTATATTAATTTAATAATCACAAATACATATTTATATTAATTGATAAATATTGTTACAAATGGCAATTTATAAATAATATTGTTACAAATGGCGCCCAACGTGGGGCTCGAAATAAGCCAAATAATGGCTTGAAATACCCCACATACATGAGAGATGGGTAGTATATAGTGATGACAGATGTATAGTTTAAAAAAAAAAAAAAAGAATTTTTTTTTTCTGTGCAATTTTTTATTATTATTAGTGTATACAAATATTTTGGCCTGATGTTTAGATGATGATGATTACTGTTATTGCATTTTTGATGATGATAAATGAATACAGTCATTATAGAGCTTAGTTTCAATTTTTAAAATATAATGATATCACAACTTATAATGTGTTAAAGTTAATAACACTGTTTTTTTTTATATATATTTTGCTTATCAATTAAATAAGCATAGAAATATTAATAGCCTTGAAGTGTGGAATAATAATTTTGTTCATATTTGAAAAGTTTGTGTTATAGAAAATTTATGATTTTGGAGGTTGGATTGGATATTTGATTGTTGGAGTTTGGTTGGTTGTGTTACGGTTGTGATGATGGATGGAGAATTTTTGTCATTGCCTTGAGAATGTGATGTATTCATGCCACTGGTGATTGATTTATCTCATTCACTGCTCCAACCCAGATTATAATATCAGTTGTTTTATCATGAAGCAGTTAACAGTAGGCCTGCCATGATTTCGCCTCTAAGACTCCAGAGAGAGCAAGGCATAATTTTTCTGATACATAATATTTCGCCTCTAAGACTCCAGAGAGAGCAAGGCAGTATTTTGTTTTACTGATATATAATTGTTGCCTCTAAGACTTTAAAAATAAGCAAGGCAGTATTTGACGAATTAAAGCCCCTAAGACTTGGAAGTAAGCAGGGCAATGCAACAATGTTTGCAATAAACTATTATGGGTTGTAGTAGCTTAGAGTGATTGAATTGGGGTGATCATCTGAGTGTTCATGGAGCATTGTGTGCTTTAAGTGCAGTGATTGAATTCTTTTGTCTATCTCATGATTGTGAATTGCTAATCATTCTTTTGGCTGTCAATATCTGTCAGATCTCTAGAAGGATAGATGAGTATATAAATGACTTGAGACATGAACTCTGTTATAAATCTAGCACATATGTTATATAAGTAATTTTTCTTTTTTTTTTGCTTAGTGTATTAAAAAGGGCATAGAGAGAGTTAAGTTTTATAAAAGCATGAAAAACTAGATAAATGATGGCATAAAAAGGACACACCAATACAGAGATAGCTTTTTCTTAAATAAATGTTTTAAATAGTACTATGACCTCATACTTTATCAATCATATATAGGTAAAGGAAAAAGAGTGATGATGGAGGTTAAGTTAATTAAAGGCACTAAAGATATAGATAGATTGATGGGGAGAATTATGGCTGAGAAAGAGTGGTTGAAAATTTTAAGGTATATGAGGATAGATAAAGGTGTTTGACTCTGGATGTATAGGAAATCAGGGAGCAGAACAATAAATCAGAACAGAATAAATCAGAATATACTAAATCAAACAGAAATAAGTAATATAAATATTTTATAAATTTATGATGGAGCAAGAAAAAGAATTTGTCATGGAAGGAAAGGAGGAGGTAGTAAGGCAAAGCCAACCAGAGTGGTTGCAAATAATGATGTTACAGTTTAAAGAAATGAATCAGAAATTGGATAATAAATTTGATCAACAATCACAAGAGATGAAGGAAATGAAAGAGGGCATAAACCAAATGAATCAGAAAATGGATCAGTACTTCCAAACAATGCATGAGTCTATCAAAGGACTGTCTCAGGGACTTGACAATAAGATGGATCAACCATCACCAGAAATGAATGATCAAGTAACTGATTTAGGTAAAGAAACTGATAATAAGATGACCAGTCCAGAACAAGAAATAGTGCCAGAGAGTTATGTGACTGTAGTCAAGCCATATGAAAATGATGAGGTAGCTGCTGTTCAAGAACAATGTAATCCCAAAGAGGATATATACAGTGAGATACATAACCTAGAAATAAAGGTAGCCACTGTACAGGAACAAATTGACCTCAGGAAAGATGTAGTCAGTAAAGCTAGTTTCTTAGAATTAAAGATAGCTGCTGATGTATATGCCCCAGTAAATGTAGCAGACAAGTTTGAGACATTGGGAGCTACCAAAAGGATAGCTGAAAGTTATCATAGAGAGGAGGAGAGCTATGGCTATAAAGTCTCCAATATGAGAATGGGAACAAACCAGTTAGGCAGACAATTTCCCACAAAACCTGGCAAACCAAACATAGGAATGCCTGGGAATATATATATGATAGTGGATGATGTGCACTCCCCAATGAGAGTGGCAGACCTATTGGATGCCCTGGGAGTTGCAGAAAGGAAAATGAAAGGTTATTCTAGGATGGAGGAGAGATATAGTTATAAGATCTCCACCATTAGGATTATAAACAACCAATTAGGCCGACACTATCCCATGAAACCTAGTAAACCAAACATAGGTAGGCCTGGGAATAATTCCCATCAGCAAATGCAAAATAGCGACCCGCAGAAGCATACATTCAAAAAGTTCTATAATATATATGAAGGGCCATTCATGCTCAAGGAAAGAAAAGGGGAAAATGCATTTGTACTAGAATCGTCAGAAGGAGTAAAAGGCACATATAATGTACGTAGCCTAAAACCAATGGCACTCATGACCTAAGCAATTTTTTTTTATATTCAAAATTTTTTTTTTGTTTGGGGGTGAGGCAAATGTAGATATATATATAGTATTCAATTATTTAAAAAAAAATTTTTTTTATTCTTTTATACATACAGAGATTTATATGTATAGATTTATTATTATGAATAAGCAGTTCTTTTTGTGATTTATTATATAATATTTTTTTTATTAAATAATATGTGTTAAATTTATTTAACTTTCATTTTGTTAAAATAGAGTAAATCAGAAAGGTGTGAAATAAAATTGTTAGATTAGGAGATAAAAAATTGTACACGTGTGAAACAATGAATAGATCTGTACAAACACAAAGATGCTTTTACACTTATTTCTGATGGCTATAGATGGCCAGCTTTGTTGTTATCTGTATCTTAAGATTATTTTTACAAAAGAGGTGCTTTGATGTAGATAACGATAGCGATCAATTTTAAGTCGACGTCAAACTTGTGAAGCTTTGATTTTTTTTTAAGATAAAGATTTCCAGATGTTTTTTTTTCTTTGGTTGAAATTCGCGATATAAATGATTAAAACAATTTTTTTAATCAGTCAGTCTTAAATTTTTTAGAGAGATGATCAGTCAGTCATAAATTTTTTTAGAGAGATGATCAGTTAGTCATAAATTTTTTTAGAGTGAGAGTCACTCAAATTATTATTATTATTTTGAGACTCAACTCAGTCGGTCCTTCCTTGTTATTATTCTTAAGCAGAAATGTAAGCTCGGATTTTTTTTTTAAAAGAGAGTGAACGCTTTAATTTTTTTTTTCTCACTCTTTGAAAGTTGAAAAAAAAGAGCAAATGAAATGTGCGTTTATATAAAGCAATTTCCAGCAATATTAAAGAAGAGGAGAGAAATGGAACAAGATTGAATTTATTATAAGTTAGTAATAATTATAAAAATGATATTAACATATTTGGTTATGCATAATACTATGCCTCTGCATTGCTAAACCATTTTTTCTGCTTCCTGGTTAATACAGAATGAGTCAAAATCGCTGATCTGTCTATGAAGTCATGTATCCAGTAATAACCAACAAAATGATAGATTTTGAAGCCAACCACACAAGCTATATGGAATGCTTTGTTTCTAGTTCCTGGCTTATTAAAAGCTCATTACCTTCGAATGAATGGAGAAGAGGAAATAGGAGGAAAAGAAAATCTATAACAGCCATGTAGAACCAAGTTTGAAGCCATAAATCAAATTTTTGTTGATTTACCTCAATCATCTAAAGTGTCAACAGCAATTATTTTTTTTAAAGGAGAGAGACAAGCAAATCCACCGGTACCTACTTATTCAAAGTACTTATAATAACTTTTTTTTAAATGGTAGAAGGAAGCCAATCAACAGTGAATAATAATGGAATTGAAGAAACAAGCAAAGTCAATTGATTCAGCATTATCTTAAAAGTATCTGCAATAACTTTCTTTTTTTGTTGTTGTTGTTGTTGGTGAGCAAAGAAAAGCAGTCTGAAAATTCAAATTCAGGACATTAATAAGAAGTAAAAAGTAGACGGGTAAATATGAACTTTCTTTAACCGATTTTATTCTTTTACTTATTAAAAGTAAACCTTAATTTACTGGTCAAAGCAATTTTCTTTTTTGATACAGAAACATTAAAGACTTGTTTATCTATAGTTATTTGCAATATCTCACAACATAGCACAAACATAGTTTAAATCTTTAAACTTAAATTTTTCATTATTTTTTTTATTATATATTGTAATGTTGAAATGTTTTTTTTTTAATTGTTCTTCAGTTGTTAATGATAATGAGCAACCTATAGATATATGCATTTATAATGTTTTTTATTTTTATTTTATCTTGTTGCATATTAAAAATTAATATATGTATTTTATTTTCTTTCGCTATAAGGTTGCAAAAGAAAAAGATATTTTTATATATGTAATTTTTGGGTATACATTTTAAACATATATGTTAACATTACCGAATGCGTGAATGTGTAACTGTTTATCCAAACACATCAAAGAATAGGTTATATATGATTAGTTTAAAATGGTAAATTGAAAAGTAGGGCATTACATTTGAATGGAAATGAAATGACATATACAAGTTACACCTGAAATTTATTTTATGATATGATAAGTAAGAAAATTCTTAAATAAGCATTTATAGAATATGTATTTTTTTTTTAATATTGATTTAAGTCAGCTTATTTTGAGATATCAAGAAGATGACAAACCTATATATTAAGTTTATTTGCTTATACTTATATAAATTTTTATATTAATAAGCCATTTATTTAATTGTCGATTTAACTTTAAAGAAGGAAAGAAAGAGTAGTAGTGTTAATAAAATATAATTATATATCTTAATTGGTTTCCGAGTTATTATTAAGAATATTGTGTTTTTTTTTTTTTGTCTTAATTCTATCATTTTAATTCAGCATCATTGCTCGCAGTTATTAAGTATTACCATTCGTATATATTGAGCAATCACTTGCAAATATTAAGCGTCCGCAAAATAATAGGTAAACTAGAATGTTGATATTTAAGTATTTAAGGATTATGCTTGAGAATAACCAAATTTTGATAATTATAGTTCAACATAGAAAGCTAAAATTGTGTTGTGTCCATGAATTTAGATCATCCTCATCAAAGATGGATATCATGTTATTAGTTAAAAATGTTTCAAATAATACTATATAAAAGTTATGATCGCCATCAATCATCATTAATAAATTATAATCATTAAATTTAATGTTTAGCGTAATGAATATATTTTAGTAAATAGGGGTTTATAGAAAATTGAATATTATGCAAAGAGATTCATGATGATCAATCATCACCATTAGTATTATTAAATCCCAGTATGAAATAGGATAATTTTAATAGATGCCTATAAGTTTATAAAGATGAATTTATTGTTGTGAGTTTATTGATAAGCCATGGCTGGTATCATCATCACTATTATAATCATTATTATGATATCACTATTATAATCATTATTATGATATCACTATTATTATCATTATTATGATATTATTATCATCATCATCATTATTACCTTTATTGTGATAAATAATTTAGTTAAATGGCCATCAATATCAATAATGGTCTTCACATGCTTGTTTGGAAGCCATTAATAGGATTATACATGTCTGTTCATCAATATACGCTAATGAGCTAGCAATGTCTATAAGAATCTTTGATCTATAGTATAAACTTTGGTAATATTGGGATCTTGTAATTTTATCAATATAGATAAAATGTAAGAATGTCATTTTGTTCAATAGTCATCCAAGTCATGTGTAATAAATATGTACTGAATGAGTTTGAACTCAAGTACACTATAAATAGATACTTATCTAGATTGAAAACAATCTAGTGGCGCTCATGGGAAAACACATGTACTTAGCTAAACTGAATAAAGAGTGATATCATCCCTTTCCAACTTCATAATATTAGTTTTATAAAATATATTTTTTTATAAGTTGTCATGAATAGCACCCGTGTGTGCATATGACCATGAATGGTCTTATATATTTGGAAAGAAGAATAGGAAGGATTCTTTGTTAGAAGAACCTAGTATTGGAGATAAGCATAAGGCACTCCAGGAATCTCACAGTGGGTACTTTTATTCAGTTGCTATATTTAATATTATTTTTATTAGATGACAATGGCCAGTATGTTTTATTGTTCAGATGACTGCCCCAATATATAAATAAATACCAAGAATCTTTAATGCTGATATTTTCAAGTGGCACAGTGATTCTATAATTTCTTTATCTATGCTATGATGAATTAATATAGTTACAAATACATATCTTTTATATTAATTTAATAATCACAAATACATATTTATATTAATTGATAAATATTGTTACAAATGGCAATTTATAAAATATTGTTACAATATATATATATATATATATATATATGTTATACTTAATGTTTTCACGGTTATATGATGGATAAATTATAAGTTTTTGGGATATACCGTGTCTTATTTTCCATTGAGCACCGATATTTCGATGGAATAGCAACCGCCATTTTCAAGGTTAACTTTTGAAAGAAAAACCGTTAGATCTTAACAAATAACGTGACTGTGTGCGAGATGAGAAATGAGATTCCAGTTCAGCATTCACAATATGAGGCTTATCAAAATGTTTATTTTCCTCAGTATTTTTACCTGTTAATTTTAAGAAAAAAAAAACAAAATGTCTTGTCAAACTTTCTAGTATAGATGAAAATATGAAAATTAAAATTTCTCCAAGAGAAGTTTCTTCATTATATCCTAAATTTTATGGTTTGCCTAAAATTCATAAACCTGAGATACCATTGCGACCTATTGTGTGTGCTATAGGCTCTCCCACACATGCTTTGGCTCGATATTTAGCCCAATGCTTACAGCCATTGACAGACAAGATTCCTTCAAGAATTAAAAATTCAAGCCATTTTATTTCAATAATTAAAAACTTAAAACTAACTGGAACTGATTTATTGGTTAGTTTTGATGTTTCTTCTATGTTTACTAATATTCCTGTTGAAGAAGCATTAAATATAATAGCTCAGAACAATGATTTACCTGATTTTATTATTCCTTTAGCAAAACATTGCCTTGAAAATACATTTTTTGTTTATAATTCTCAACTGTTTAAACAAATTAAAGGACTTTCTATGGGATCCCCACTGTCACCTGTCATTGCTGATCTTTTCATGGACAATTTTGAAAGTCAAGTATTATGTGCAGCTACTAAAAAACCTTCTATTTGGCTTAGATATGTGGATGATACTTTTGTCATATGGCCTCATGGAATTGATTCTTTAAATTCTTTTCTTGCTTTTATAAATAATTGGCATCCAAATATTAAATTTACTATGGAAGTGGAAAATAACAGATCACTTTCTTTTCTGGATGTTTTAATTGCAAGAAAATGTGATGAAACATTGTCAATATCAGTTTACAGAAAATCCACTCATACAAACAGATATCTTAATTTTAATTCTCATCATCATCCTGCACAAATTTTTTCTGTAGCTAAAAATCTTTTCACTAGAGCTTATAATTTATCTGATAAAGAACATCTTTCTCAAGAAATAAAACTTACAAAAAGTATTCTGCTCTCTAATAATTATAATAAAAACATCATACGTAAGGCTTTATATAACATTAATACTAAAAAGAAAAAAGAGGATAGAATTGATAATTCCTCTTTTAATAGAGTAATTTTGCCTTACATTAGGGGGGGGGGTTACTGATAAAATCAGTAGAAGACTATCTTGTTTTAATATAAAGACCACTTTTTCTACTGGAAAAAAAATTGGTGATTTTTTGTATAAACCTAAAGACAGAATACTTTTGGAACACCAAGGAGTTTATGAAATTCCGTGTTTCCAGTGCTCAAGAGGCTACGTGGGTCAGTCTAATAGACAAATTAATGTCAGAATTAAGGAACATAAAAATGCTTTTCAACAAAAAATTAGCACATCAGTTTTTACTTCCCATTATTTAGAAACTGGTCACAAACCTAATTTTGACAATACAAAAATACTTGCTAATTTGGAAAGATATGATTTAAGAACCATGAGAGACAATTGAAATATTAAAGAGACCTACTGGTTTAAATAGAACTGATGAAGCACAACGTATTCCAGCTATGTGGAAACCTTTCTTTTTATCCAATATTAACTTAAAATTAACAGGTAAAAATACTGAGGAAAATAAACATTTTGATAAGCCTCATATTGTGAATGCTGAACTGGAATCTCATTTCTCATCTCGCACACAGTCACTTTATTTGTTAAGATCTAATGGTTTTTCTTTCAAAAGTTAACCTTGAAAATGGCGGTTGCTATTCTGTCGAAATATCGGTGCTCAATGGAAAATATATATATATTAAGTATTATTAATCTATTGCCAGATGAGGATCTCTCTATGTTTAATTCAGTTTTTCTAATTATGGCCTCTCTTCGCCACACAATATTAGAAAACTGCCTTAGTTCATTCATCCGTCTCATGTGTTGTTTCTTTTTAGATCTTTTACAATCTTTTGGGATCTAATTATAAACTTCAACTGTCCATCTCTTATCTCTTTTAGAAATATATCTAGCCAGTCCTGTTTCAGTTTTAATTCTTTCAATCATGTCATTGATATCTGTTTGTGCTCCCATTTGTATATTTTGTTTTGAATGTCTTCTTGTTATTCCTAGTATACATCTATTCACACTTTGTTGAATTGTCTGAGGTATATGTATTATTCTTCAGTTAAGTGTCCACTTTCATCCATATATAATTTCTGGATATGAAACCTTTTACAAACACAAAAACACATTTTATTTTAATTCTAAGTTATTTCTATAGAAAATACTTCATACAAGTAAACTTCTATGCTTAATTTTATCCATAATGTTGCAGTTAAGTTCTATTTTATATTTATCAATCTTTATTTTTATCTTGTGAAAAGAATCATAGAACCTTATCTTAATCTTCTCTATGAAGTATTATAACTTTATTTTTCTTATTGCGCTACCATATCCATATAATATTAATATCATTTACTTTCTTTATTACTTTTACAGTGCTTTATAGTGGGTTATAATTATATAAGGCATTGTAAAAGTAATAAAGTAAATGATGTTAATATTATTTAAATCTTTTTAGCATTTATCTTCAAAATTATTTTTAAAAAATGTTTTTATGATAACTTTTGTAACATTTCCTGAAATTCTGAAACATAGCATTGGTGGCCTAGTGGTTAGCATAGCTGCCTTCCAAACAGCTGGCCCAGATTCACTTCCCAGTCCACGCATTTGACATATGAAAAAAAAAAACCTCTGAAACATTTGGAAAAACAATCATACCATCTGCAAAATCTAGATGTCTTAAGTATAATCTCCGCGTATTTTTATTTCATTAGTTTTCCATTTTAATTTGCAAAATAGTTCTTGAAAAATTGCGGTGAAAATGTTTTTAAATATGAAATCTTCCTTTCATACAGTCTTTAGTAAATGAAATTTTAGCAGATTTTTTTTTTCTTGCAGTAATTTATTTTTTTTATTTTCATGGTTTATTTTTTTCTTTTTGTGTATTTTAAATTTTTATTAGTGGATTTGTGACAATTAGTAGAAATATATTGCAGAGAAAAATGATAGACTTGGACAAAGTTTGGTTTGATGTGTGAGACATCTTCTAATGGATAATTATTAATAATTTTGATGATAATTATATGGAATCTGCCATAATTGTTTTCTGAAAAGTTTTTCTTTAGTAATATATATTTTTCATTTTGTTATTGCCATTTCAATAGAAGCATATGAATATTAGAACAAGTTTGAATTATCCAAATGCCATCTTTTTTGCTGTTATTTTGAATCAAAGTACATCATTCTTCTTCTTCTATAATTGCAATTGAAAGTACATCATTCTTCTTTAATTAAGCTTTTGGTCTTTTTTGTTCTTAATTTTTCGTACATATTTGTTACTTGTTTTTTACTTAGTCATTTATTATTCTTATTTATATTATTGACCATTTAGGTGTTGATTTTTAATCAAATTGTCCTTTGATTTTTAAAACTAATTTACCTGTTGTTGAGTACTGTGATAACAATATAAATAAGTAGCCTTCAAAAAATATTTGTAGCTAATAAAAATAGAATTTAGGATTGAATTGATGTCAAACATTATAATCATTAATTAAGAAGTTGCTAATATTACAAGGTTTAAATCCCAAACATTGCCCACCAGTATTTATTACTGCTTTCTTAAAAAAAAAAAAAAAAAGCCTACACAAATGACAGTAGCGACGTCTATCATGTATTGGTTCATTAGAATATTGATTATTTATTTATACAATAAAGATTAAACAATGAAATAGAAGTAATAATAAAAGTCAAAACAAAATTAGTTAATTAATTTTAAATGATGAAGAAATGTTATTTTAATAATTTTATTTTAAATGAAGCGGAATATTATCTAGCTTCAAAACCTATTTTAACGTAACGAACTATGTACAATATGTATTCTTTATGTAAATAATAAACATCGAATATATGCTTACGTTTTCGTTAACAAAAACCTTTACTTGCATATATATAAATAGGGAAAAATATTAAAATCTAATAAAAAATTTAAGATAAATTAGGTGAAGGTAATCGGTGAATGTGATTTTGAAAATGCACCTTTTAAAAATATGTAGAGTTTAATATTTTTAAATAGTCCTTAATTTTTTTTAAAGCTTTATTTAAATATATTTAGTTGAAATGTGTACTATTATAGATTAGACATGATTACTATTTTACTTTGTATATTTTTTTAGTTGAAGTAATTTTGCAGATGTTAAGAAATTTTCTCCAGCATTAATTTACTGACCCACATGTTCATTCTATTTCTGCAATCTGTTTAAATTGTGAAGAATTTGAAGTGGTTTCTGATTTTGTTTAATTTTTTTTCTTTCTTTAAATTGAAGTTCTGCATTTTTTTTTTTTTTATTTGATCTCTGTATATGAAAATACTAAAAGGAATTTACATTCAGGCTAACAATAAAATATAAAGAACAGAGTTTGGGGGATTTTTTTTTCTCCTAATGGATATGAGGATGTAGCAAAGCAGATGACTGGAAGGCATCTACAAAATATATCAAACAGTTTGTTGTTCTGCTTTCTTTTAAATGTCTTTTAACATTTTTATATTAATCGATTTTTCAAAATATCATAAAAGAATATTTAGCAGACAGGGAATAATTCTAAATTGCAAATAAAAAATGCCTTGAAATCATTAAATATTACAAATTCATGTTATTATTATCATAAAGTGCTGTGTGTATGCGTGTCTAAATATGTACATTGACATATACATATTAATCAACAGACTCTCTATATTCAACGTATCTGTTAGACAACACCTCACTTTAAGTATATACATTTGTTTATTTATATCCTAACGTATATTCGTCTAGGTATTTCTATTTATTTCTTATAGTCATTTCAAGGAAATGATCATACAAATGGATATGTAAGTAAATTTTTATAAGCATTTCTACAATTTATATATATAGATTTGTGTGCGCGCACATGCAAATATATAAATATATAATCTAACTTACCTGTGGGAAAGTGTGTTCAAGTGCTCTCTATGAGTTCAATTTAGAAATAAGATAGAGAAAGTTATATGTAATAGCCAAATTAATGAATTGTAAACTGTGACAATGTAAGATCAATAGAACCAGTTTCAAAAAAACAATTTTTCACCTGTGCCAAATTCTAACATTATTTACAATAAATCAAATTATTCTTGAATCTTATTTATGTTAAATAGCAGAGCTATCACATCCAGAAGTGAAGGTTGTGCTGGGCGTAAAGGTGTTTCATCAATGGAGGCATCAAATCAAAGCAATTAGTAATAACATTTTCTGATTCGAAAATGCTTATATTTAAGGATTCTTTCCACTGTTAGAAATAGTTTGATTGCAAATATTTTTTATTTAAATGTAAGAGGATTACTTTTTACATAGTTTTATGGCAATTATTAAAAAGGATTAAACACACTATTCTACACAGGGAAATCAATGATCGTAATACTATGTGCATCATTAGGAAATGCAACATAGCAGAAATAAGACGTTGAAAATATTCATTTCCAATTTAAGCTGCATCTCTCATTTACAGGTCCAAAATTTGAAAGAAAGTGCATATTATACTTAATGTAATACAGTACATATATGTGAATTGATGATTTTCATGGGTTACTGATATAAATGTATATTTTGTAGGTTCATCCTTGTATGATTTTGATTATGAATAAACAAAATATTTCAGCTTAATAGAATGTTATAAAGATGGTTATAAACCACTTATTGTTGTAAACTAGTGTTTACAGTGCATCTACAGGCCATCTATATAAGATCCTATTTATTACCCAGTTGATGCTTGTATGATCAAGCCTAAATCTCAGTATATTTATAATCAAAATCATACATGGACGAACCCACAGAGTATATCAGTTATATATATATAATTTTTGATTGCGTCTTAGTGCTAGCCATGTGCTGTCTTTCTCAGTTCCAGTCAGCTAATATTGATTAGCTGCTCTCTTAATAAGAACATGACTGCAGATTTTAAACTAAAAATTAAAAAAAAACCCAGAAAACTCCATTTATTAAAAATTTCATATATATTATATTTGCATAGTTAAAGTAAGGTTCAGTACATGGACATTTTCAGTGAAGAAAAGTTTTTTAATCCATGTATATACACATTGTATATTTATGGATTGAAAAACACTCAATCCATTACTTTGCAAAAATTGAAAATATTTTTTTTTCTATTTTGGGTCATGGGAGGATGTCTAAGAATTTCTGCGAAGAAATGGAATTCTTTTAAATTAAATATATATATACACAATATTTTCATATAAATTACTTTTCTGTTAATAGCAATGACTGATTTTTTATTTTTAAATTTAATATAAACAAAAATAATTTTCTTTTGCATTTATTTATTGTCTATTTAGAAGAGGCATATGATTTTGAACTCAAAGTTTAAATTAACATTTTATAGTTTAATTATTACTATTAGAAAAAGTGATTTTAAATAATTATTTTTTAAACAAAAAATAGTATTTTTTATATGTGGGTGTGTGTTTTTAAAATAGTATTTTAGAGGCAGTAGAATTCAATTTTACACAATAAAAACATTTGTTTCTAAAACAATATTAAAAAAAAATTCAAAATATAATATTGTAATAAACAATTTTATCACTTATAATTAATGATTTAAGAATTCAATATTGATATTAATATTTAGATTTATGTGTTCAATTCTGGTAAACAAAACTCCTATTGCAATAAATTTACTTTTTCCATTATCTTCAATCACATTGTTTTTATAACACCTACTGCTAATATGCATTATTCTAAATTTATCAAATGTATATTCTTAATTACATCAACTTACCAAACACTATTTTTTCTTTTTTTAGCTATATATATATTATGAATGTTGAGAATGAAATCGCAACGCCCTTATATAAAAATAAACATGCAAAATTACTTAAAAGTTTGGTAAATCATGAAGATTAAGTAAAATAAATAAAATAAGGAGTATTAAAGTTGTTTTGTCATCACTTTAAAATCAGTAAAATAAAAAAATAAAAAATAAAACAAATCTTTGAAACAAAGCATAGTTAGTATTAAGGCATGTCTTGTATATATGTTCAAGGAACAATGTACAAAGATGAATTGATTCAATCATATGTATGTTAATTCGTAATACTTATTAAAACGTCCTGAGAAATAAAAGAGTTGGTAGTTATTGCTAAAGTTCATTTAAAATAAACAACAAATATAATTATCTATAAATTACAGATTGGTTTATATAATTACACATTTTTAACCACATAAATTAAGAAGTGCATTTGTAGCCTTGAAAATGGCCAAAGATGTAAATTATCAATATTATATTAGATTTATAAATCATTTTAATAAAAAAAATATTGTTAGGCATAAAAAAAAAAAATCTTTTTTAATAAATCAACGTGTTGTTTTAACAGAATGATGTAATTAAATCATTTAGTAAATAGTATTAAAATGTTATCAATAAGACTAGTGTGTGAGTTATGGAAAACATATTTTTTGTTTGATAGTCAATTTATAAAAATAGGAGTAAAATAATTTTCAAGCAGTTTTTTGTTAATTCGAGATTAGTTTAAAGAGTTGTGTACTAATGACGTCAAGCCATGCCACTGAGATGAAATTCAGAAAAAGAATCTTACATCAATGGCTTTAAGATTGCCAGCTGATTTTTCAGAAATATGCGTTTTAATATAAGTAAATAGAGGGATTTGAACTTAGAAAATTTTCAGTGTATATTTGCCCTGGCCCTCCATCTCAAACAACCGACACACATGACCACAGACATGTGAAAATATAGATGTTCTCCAATACATGTATTTTATGTAGAACCGGCACTTATCAATTGAGTTAGATCATAATCTTCTACACATATGTACAATCAATGCTCGGCTTATATTAAGATAACATTTCTTAAGCTTTAATGAACAGGCTTCAATCTTCACACTCTTCTAACATTTCAACATCCATTTTATTAAAAGCCCAATAATGGAATGCTCAAAGCACTTGGTGGATTTAATATTGTAGTCATATCCATGTAGACATTACATCAGTCTAACCCCTCACATTATTAGACTAGTATGTATCCATATAATAACGAAAGGAATGGGCTGAACTTATAGATGTAACCTATTTCAAAAGCAATATCTAATTAGTCTATTCACTCAGTGTTCTTAATATTTCTTATATAAGTAAATAGACGAATTTGAATGGACAGTTGAATAGTTGGAAGGGTGAGAAGATTAAAGCCTGCCCTTTAAGTTTAAGAAATTGATGTCTTAATATAAGCTAAACACTAATAGTATAATGTGAACAAGATTATGATCTGACCCAACTGATGCATGCTGGTTCTGCACAAAACACATATATTGGGGATCATCTATTTTTTTACATGTGAGTGTTCATATGTATCAATTATTTGAGATGGAGTGGAGTATGAATAAAGACTGCAAAATCCTAAGTTTAATTTCCTCTATTTACTTATATAGGAAACATTTAGTACACTGAATGAATAGGCTAATTATGCATTTTAATATATTTCTTGATGAAAGCTATGGGGTTCTTTGCTGAAACTGTTGTAATCTGCAGGATGATTGGCTAAAATCTTAGAAGTTATGATGACCATTATCTTCATGTTATGTAACTCTTTGGAAGTGAAAATATGCTATGCTATAAACATATACATGTATATTTCTTTCTTATAATTTTTTTTTTAAAGAAAGACTTAAATTCTGAGGAGGTAAGCCAAATTAGATTTCTTTCTGTTTTTCTTTTTCAGCTGAGTCTGTTGTGAATAATAGAAACTATAATGCATTTGATATTATCATAATAAAGTAAATGCTTTAAGATCACATGGCTACCATTGTAAAGAGAGATTTGCTACTATTTTAACAGAATGTGTAAGCATAAGAAATGGTGTCATGTGATGTTATGGTTATTAAAAGTCAATGTCGCCAAAATGTAGAGATACTGAATTGGGTTCAGATCTGTGTGATCATATGAGTAAAATAGCTTTACAATTAATTAAAAGAGAAAGGGTGACTGCTGAAAGGTTGCAATAGACCCAAAAATCTAGGTGTAGTGCTGTCATATTCAAGGCTCTCTGAAAGTCATAATCTAGAATCTAGTTTGAGGATATTAATGAATAGGCACTAAATAAAAATTTTGATGCCCAAATCTTTTACTATCCATTGATTTCTCTGGCTTGCACTAGGTAGCACTATGTAATGGAGAGAATTGCTACTACTTGATTTGCTAGAACTAATTTGAGGATATTGATGAATAGGCATTAGATAGGAATATTGATGCACAAATCTTTTACCAACCATTGATTTCCATGGCTTGCACTGGGTAGCTCTATTGTATGGACAGACAGTTGCTATTTCTTGATTTTTTTAAAATTGCATTGAATCTTGGTAACTGTTTATGTAAAATTTCATGAGTGCATATATTCATAAGTAATGTATATCAATGGAGATAATAAGAAATATATAAACTAACTAAAGGAAATATATAAATAAAGAATAAAAAAATTTAAACACTTGTCTACAGCTGTTTTCAATATTTCAATCAGAACTAGTCCTTTGGTTGAAATATTAAAAACTGTTGTAAACAGTAATAGTGTTTTGTTTATAACATATATCTTTATAGAATGGATAATATCAGAATGGCAAATCATTTGATGAATATTGTTTTCTCCATCACTTTTCCTCAATGGAAGTATTGGAGAAATCTTTCTTCCCAGTGGATCTTCAAATGTTATTTTGTTTATTTTTTTAGTATAAGTATTGTAAAGACAATGAAGTATTAAATACACACACACATTAGTATTTGTGTGGATTCAAAATTTGTAAACATTCATGTTATGTATAATGTATCAAAATGGCAATTTAACATCTTACATTTTCATAACTATTGTGATATTAAAGTATTGTTAAAGTTTATCAGAAAATTTCTTTGGCAACAATTCCATAAGTCTTGCAATGTGGCAATAAAATATAAAGACAACTGTTCAGTGACACTTCTCAATATATCAATATTAATATGTTCACACAATTTTAGATCCTTTCCCCAGTAGAAAATGCACGATTATAGAAATGATCTTTTTACATTCTTTAGTAATGTGCTGACACAAATATTTAACAATCCTAATATTTTCAATATATATTTTTATATTTCCAAACTTCTATTTTTTATTTGCAACTGCTTTTATTCAATTTCTATAAAAATCTGAGGTTTTAACAATGCCATTCCCTTGCATGATCCCTTTTGGTTATTATTTTTATAGACAATCAGTAAAGGTATTTTTTGATAGTCCAATTTGCTGTTTTTTAATAGAATTGTTTGCCTTATCTCTGTGATTTCATTAGCGAAAGATTCCAATTTTAATTCTCATTTAAGAAAGGTAAACAAAATCTTAATTTTATTAAGTGCTTGTGATCAACTTGTTATTTTGATACTTAATCATCATTTGATAGTTCAAATAACTGACTGCAATATATTTTCATTCATTTATATCGTAATGTATAAGAATATGTGTTAATCATATGATTCTTGACTTATCAGATAACCCTTTTAAAATGTCTGAATGCTATAATGCATGCTTAAAACTTTTTGGGTGATAATAAACTCTTAAGTCAACTCAGATTTTTAACTAGTTATTGATTAGTAAATGAGATCTAAAGTTGGAGGTGGTCATATGTTTATAAATTTACTATCTGTTAATTATATGTTGGACTGTTTCCATTATCTGGAATTAATTGTTAAATGTCTAGAAAAGTTTGGTTTATTTAAAATTATTCAAATACTCTTAACTGTTAATAATAGCACCCAGGTTAGTATATAATATAATGTTTTGAATGGTATTATTCTCCTCTCTTTTTCAGAGATTGCTAGCTTGACAAGTGATAGTACTAGTATGGGAATTGAACCTGGAATTCTCAGAGTTGTGAGTACTGAATTTGAGATTATACTCTAACCATTTAGTCTACTCCGTCAAAGATTACAGTCAGTTACAATTTTATTTACTGATCTATGAAAGTCCCTTTAGTGATTTCTCTATTTTCTCATAAAGGCAAGATTAATGAATGGGTTTAAAACATCATGAATTATCACCTAACTTGATTTAAGGGGTTATTTGCCATTATTGTGTGAGCAGCTTAATTCAAATTTTTTTTACTCATCATTTCTGTCCAATTTTCTTGTGTTTTTTTAAAGATATGTTCATTGTGTTTGCAACTTTGATTGCATCTGTTCTTCAGACATGCACTCACTATCTTTGATTACCCAATACATTTTTTTAGCATATGAAGTAACTATGCTTAGAGATGTTATCAAATGAAATTCACAGGAATTGAATAGACCACATTATTAAAACTAGGCAATGGAATCATTTAAATATCAGATTATGAAACAGACCATCAATTACTCCTGTATCTGAAGCTGAAAAGAAAAGCACATATTTGTTCAATGTTTTGAAACATACCTATTGAAAGAAATAATTAAAAATGAAATGAAGAGACATTTGATTAAGTTGAAAACTTCAAATGTCTAAATGAATTTCAGAAGAGACGGTGATAATTGTGGAAAAAAGTAGCCAAGATTTAAACTGATAGATTTCATTTCAGGAAACTAAATAAGGAAATATCATACAAGAAATAATATTATAAGAATATTTTAAAATATATTCAAAATTGAAACAAGCACAGAAAAACAACAACCTTTAAAAAAAACTGAGATAAAAGGAAATTCCCACTCACAAATTATAATTAAAATAACAAAGATCAAAGATATTAATAGGAAATATGTATTAGCAAAATATCAATTGGGATAGAGGGATAATTGAAAAGATATTAGATTAGTTTTGAAATCATTGTCCAAGAATTTGTTCACTGAAACTGATAGCATCATATCAGAAAATTTTTTGAAAACTGAAGAATCAACAAATGCATTTAATCATCTGGAAACTATTTAGTGTTTTCCACATTGGCAAAAATCAATTTTATACTTTTATACTAAAGGACATTCGATAGAATATATAAGCTACCATATAATATTTTTATCCAGAAGGTAAGTTAAGTTAGGATGAGCTTAGAGCTTTATTTTGAAAGAAAACTACAAGATGTGAAACGTGATTTCAAGAAAGGTTAAGAAAAAATATTCGATATTGAAAGAAGTTAAAGAATAATGTAAAGAAATCTGTCTGGAATTTATTAGTGACCAGAAGGTTTTCAATTTAGATGGTCATGCTAAATTATCCTTATGAAAAGTCTTCATGATGTAACTGAAACTGTTGTGAAACTGGTTATTGTGAACAACTTATTTTGAATGGCAAAATAGTTTGACAAGGCTGTATATTATCATCTAGCTAATTTCAAATATTACTTATAGCTATTTTTAATAAGATTAACTTTGTTTTGAGTAATGCAGATTAATTTTAAAATCTATTTAAATAATCTTGAATAATGATGAAAATTATGGGCTTTATTATACTCTAATGATGTTTAATGGGTCTATCAAAATATCAAGGAAGTTGCTCTGGAAATTTTTTAAAAGAAAAATCTTGTTTGTAATTAGTATATATACATTGTTTAAAAAGAGCTGAAGAAACTGATAAGATGCTTTCTTAATTGAATTGTCAACCTATATCCAAAAGAATAAAAAAAAATCATATGAATTTGATTTTTAAGGGCTCAAACTAAAGTACAATAAATTAAAAGATGCATTCAAATTTGCAATCTTGACCTTGGTTCTCTAACATTTTTATTATTAGTGATTTGATGGAAAGAAAATGTGTTTTAATTTCTTCTCTGTTGAATATGGAACTTCACAAGCAATATAGATTTGAAAACAGTTCATTGAGTCATGAGAAATCCTAGTAAAGATTGATGAATTAAGTCTGAAAAAGAGATATTGTCATTTGTTGAGTGTGATAATTAGAGATTTTTTGAATAAAACATTAAAATGTCCATATTGATTGGAAAAATAATAATTCTACTAAATCAATGAGAGTAAATCTTTTATACAATAATGTTAATATTTTGAATAAATAAAGAAGATATTTTGATTATCTTTTTGAATAATGTTATAAAAATTTAGATGACTACATTTTACAGAATATCACATGATCACCATTTTTTATGCTTGCTTATAATTGTTATTAAGAGTTTGGCCTGTTTTAATAATGCTACAGAATATTTATCACATCATCATATTTGGAGATTGATATCCAATTTGATGATATTAAGTTTAATAATATTTGTAATCTTAAAATAAGAATGATCCTGCATCCTAATAGCATATCCAGAGAAAATTGAAAATAAAGTAATACATTTACTTTAAAACTATTACAAGTCACTGTATGAATTATGCAGTGAAAGTTTTTCATCTAACCTTAAGAATCTCTTTATTGATACAATTTATAAAAATAATGGGTATAGAATAATAATTGTCATGAAGTTCAGATGTTATCATATTAAAAGTTTTTTTTAAAGATTTTTATTGAATAGTTTGCTGCTTCCATTTATAGATGAATCAATTTCTGTGTGGTTTTATAGAATCAAAAAGGATTTTAGATATGGTTTTATTTCCACAAATTGCAAGAGACATTGCTGTGAGAAAAATCATTATTTTTATATTGCGTTATTAATTAGATTAAATCATTTGTTTAATTAATTGATAAGAGTTGTGGTAATATTAAACAGCTCATTATCTAGTGAAACATATTCCAGCTATTTGGTGGCGGAACATTTGAGTCATTTGAAAGGAAACTGGTGTTAAACAGGGGCATGTTCTACCCACAATTATTTTTTATTGTTATGACATAGTTTTGAATAAGATTACATGTAAATTTATGAAGAAAGTACAGTGGATTTGTGAAATATGCTATGTGTTGTTTCCAAATCTCCCCATTGTACAGCATATATAGCTCAAAGTTAGTTAATAAACACTGATTAAAATGGAATGCATATTATTTATTGAATTGTAGTTGTACAATACCTTTCAACACACATGCCCACACACACACAACACACACACACATATATATATAACAAATACTTTTTATATGTATAGTTTCCATATAAATCAAGGTTATAATATTAAAAAATTTAAAAATAATAATACAGTTATTAATATTATATTGATAGGACACACTTACATGTACACACTTACATGTGTCTGCATTTATGTATTCATTGAAGCAACAAAATTAAAAAAAAGAACATTTTTTATTTGTAAAATAAAACAAGTAGCAAAATGGCTGACTTTTGTCATATTAAATATGCTCTGGGTGATTTTTTTTTTCAATAACTTTTTTTTATAGATACATAATAGGCTAATCTGTTTATCAAGAAATTATGACTTCTAATTATTTTAATGTTTTTAAATTGATATCAACTTTAATTATGTTCTAAAATTTTGTAAAACTTCTAGCATTACGCTCAGAAAATATTTTATTACACAAAATATTGCACATTAAATTTGGAAAGCATAATCAAGAAATAATAAAATGTATGTACTTTCAACATAAACTGAAGAAATTTTTTTATTAATATATATAATCACACATGGAACTTAGAGATGGAAAAATGGCCACTGAATATCATAAAATTTGCAAATTTTAATGGTTTTTTTGTCTGTTTATTTATATTTTTGTTATGTTTTTTTTGGACAGCTTATAATTAAAGTTAGATACAATAATTTGTCTCCACTGTGCCATGCTGTGACATATGATAATTTTGCTACTTTTTTTTGCTAACTTCAGAAGTTGATCTACAAAACATTTGTAATACATTACAAAAAATATATAGTTTTTAGTGATTTGTGATCAAATAAATTCAGGTGCTTTCTGAAACAGAGATAGAAGGAAACACAAATTTCAATAACTTTTAGTTTGGTTGATTACCAGCTTGAGAATATAATGAATATAATTAATAGTTTTTTAAAGTAGAAAATTGGCCTTCGTTGTTAAATGTTGACTAAATCCAGCACACTTTTATTGAATTTAATGCGTTAGAATTAAAATATTTAATCATAATAAAAATGTTACCACGTTACTTAAAAATATTTTATGATATGTTATTTGGATAATGTTATTCTAGAACAATTAGGTATGGAATCCTATAAAAATAATGTAAAGTCTCTACTATATTTTGTTAATATGTTATTAAATAATTACGTTTGATAAATTTGTTCATCTTAATGGATCTGGCAATAATAAATCTACAGGTAAAAGATCAAATCACTGTTGGATTGGACATTGATAGGGAAATATATATTCTTTTTATATTATAAGGATTATCTTAAAGACAATTTAAAAAAGTGTGATATTAATTTATTTCATTGGACATCTTGTCTGATAATGGAGAGCTATAATTGGTCTATGTAGAATAAATTGAAAGACTTTATTCAAAAGAATCAACTAAACTAATTAATAGATTAGCATGTGATTTATTGCACATATTTATAGTTTACATATTGATTTATATAGTCTTTGCATAATTCATCTAATATTTTTGTTCTTCTTTGCCTCATTTTGTTTCTAGGATAGTCTATTTATTTATGATTTAATTTTTAATTATAAAATTGTGTTGGTTGTAATTTTCTGATCAAAAAACTGAACATTATTAAAATGTTTCACATGTAATCAAGTCATATGCATAGGGTTATATAAATAAAATAATTTTTGAAATAATCTTGGCACTTAATTATAAAGACATACATTTTAGTAATACAAATGGTGGAGGATTCATTTTAAATAAAACACCCAAGATCGATGTCTATATTTCTTCAAAATAATATACGTAAATTTATAAATAAATATTTGAAAATACAGTACTTAAAAGTTTATAAAAAATATATGTATAACTGTCACTTAGAAGCACTTTCAACTAACTTGTAGCTTTGTCAACTATCACTTTTAAAATGTCAGCTTTCCCATAATTCCATGATGCCAACTTTCCCATAATTCAGTGATCTTAACATTTGCTGCTTGCCTATTAATTAAATCTTGCCTATATTTATATATTAACATCGCCTCTTTAATTTTCCTTTTATTATTATTTCTTTCAGTTTCCAATATTTTTATGTTGTTATAATTAAAATCGAAACCATATATACATGATTTATTATGGTCATAAAAGACAGAAGCTGATAAATTATCATTATTTTTAAAAATTTTGTTTTGTATTTTGAACCCTTTTAAATAATAATAAGTGCTCTTTTGTTTTTTTTCCAATGTGCACCTTGATTCACCTATATATCCACTGCCACACCTACATGTCCATTTGTAAATGATACAATTTTTATTTGTCAATAAAGTTTTATCTTTTGAATTGTTTATTAATTTATTTAATGTAGGTGGTGCATAAAATGCAATATCACATATTCATTTATAAATTTTCTTAATGAAACTTGCCTGTTGATTCAAAACATATGGTATTGATATCCACAGTTTTTTTATCAGAAGAATTAACATTATTATTAATATTTTTATATTTAGAAGTAAAATTTCTAACAGTATAATAAACACAATCATAATTGTATCCAACGTTTAACAATTCATTATAATAAATTTCAATATTTTTAGTTTTATCTGATGCATATTTACAACGGTTATCATTTCTAAATAAAAAGGATTTCAAACCTGCCATTTTATGTGACATTGGTACTTTTGATTCATATGGAATGTATCCTCTTTTTGGTATTGGTTTAAGAGTCTTATAGTAATTCAGTTTATCCTTGTTTCTAGTTATCTTGAAATCTAAAAATTGAACACTCATTGAATTTTCATCTGTTTTAATCCACTTTAAGCTCTTTATATTATTTAATTCATTAAACAAATCATTAATAGCATTTGGCTTTCCACAAACAAAAACATCATCAACATATCAATTGTATCAAATAATATCTTTCTGATAATGTTCCTTTTTTAAAATATTTTTTTCATATGTAGATATAACAAAATTACATATTTGGGCAACTGTAGGAAGACCCATGGACCACCATTACTCATTTTATAAAATTTGTACTTAAAAATTGCATAAATGTTTTTATCAATAAAGTTTAATGTTTCAACAATAAATTGTATTATTTTAACATTAACATTTTTTAACACTTATGCATTGTTAATTATTTCAATAGAAGTCATTCTGTCAATTAATCCTTCACTGACATCAAAGGTACAAATTATATCATAATTATCAATAACAACATTATTAATTTTACCAATGAAATCAAATGATAAATGTATTGTATACTTATTATTATTTAAAAGGGTTCAAAATACAAAACAAAATTTTAAAAATAATGATAATTTATCAGCTTCTGTCTTTTATGACCATAATAAATCATGTATATATGTTTTCAATTTTAATTATAACAACATAAAAATATTGGAAACTGAAAGAAATAATAATAAAAGGAAAATTAAAGAGGTGATGTTAATATATAAATATAAGCAAGATTTAATTAATAGGCAAGCAGCAAACATTAAGATCACTGAATTATGAGAAAGTTGACATCATGGAATTATGGGAAAGCTGACATTTTAAAAGTGATAGTTGACAAAGCTACAAGTTAGTTGAAAGCGCTTCTAAGTGACGGTTATACATATATTTTTTATAAACTTTTAAGTACTGTATTTTCAAATATTTATTTATAAATTTAAATATACATATATATATGAAGAATGCTTTTTGAATTTGCCAAACAACATTTTTAAAATTGTAGTAAGATATTTTAATGCAAAAATAATAAAAAAACTGAAAAAGAACACTCTAGAGATAGATATAGATATGAGAAGACTCTATATAGATTTCTGGAATATGCAGGGAAAGTAAAACTTTGCTCTACAAGTTTTTTATTTAAGGAAACTTCAAAAGAAAATGATCATGAGGCATGAATTGAGGACGTAATAGAGTTGGATTGCATTTTGACTAGCATAAAATATTTCAAGGTTATAATAAAATCTATAGTTGTATGTGAAATAGCATTTGAGCACTGAAGCACAAACCATTTAAATAACCAAACTGCCTCATTTTACTATTGTCAGCTAGGAATTCATCAAGAAATCTTTAACTTTTTATCTGCCCCTCTCTGTTAAATTTTAGTAATCAAGGTAAATATGTATAATAAATTGAACACAAGAAAAGACATTAATTAGCAAGAAGTAAAAAAAAATCGATTAATACCTCATTAAGGAGACAAAAACTATTATAGATTATTAATTCACAATTGTAATTTTTATGAATACTTAATTGAATTTAAACTAGAACTTACAAATTGTTTAAAGATAATTAATTTATAGAAATTATAAGATTAAAAACAGCATTTCAATAGAAAATGTTTCATTGAGTCAAACCCATGTATGCAGATTAGAAAGAATCTGAACATTTTAAATGACTCATTTAAAGAATTGTGTGAAACCTAGTAAAATGATACAGAAAATAATTAATGACAAAATGGACTTTGAGAATATGTCTAAAGACAAAAATACCATTTTGATATTTGGGGGAAAGTTATTTCAGATGATAGAAAAAAATGGTGTAATTAAACAAAAAATCAGAGATATTTATAACAAAATTTATATTATTAAAAAGCAGAATAATGTCACATACCTTATAATAATAACAACATCAAATGATTAATATTTTAAAAAATAATGTATTACATGCAATAACATTTATAAAGAAGGAAAAGTTTCAAGAAATAATAAGAGTGATTATAGTTAGTTTTAAAAAAGGAAAAGGAAAAAAATAAACAAAACTATAAGCAAACTTATGCAGAAAATATTTAAATGATATGGATATGTCAGATGATAAGAAGATGCAATAGTAATATTAATATTTAAGAAAATAAAAAAAGATGTATTAGGAATTAGTGACTAACCCAGGTTTCTGTCAGTTATCTATAATGTTAGATACAATTATATATAATTAAACAGACACTGGAATTAAGTTTATAACTTTTCAGTATGCCAACATAAAAATAATTAATATTTAGCTAGCTTTTGGCACAATTGCCATCTCTAGTAGTATTTACAATTAAAATTTAAAAATAAAAATCTCTTTAAAATCACCCAATTCATACATCTTTATGAAATTATATTACTTGTTTAAATTTTAACAGTAAATGCTATTGGTAATATCATTTATACCATAAACTAAATATAGCTATTCTATATTTATTTGTATGTTGGTATATTAAAAACTGTAAAATTTCAATATTTTAATATATATATACTATTTAGTATGTGCTGCCATTTTTATTGGATTAAAAGTTTACATCATCACAACCATACTCATAGGATATTGCAAAATTGTTAAGAATATTTATATAATAAAACAACAGGAGTATAGGTAATTCGGAATTACTTGAATCAGCTAAGTTTTATGTAAGATGATTATTATCCACAAGTAATGCTACAGAATTTTAGGAAATTTTACAATATTTTTTAAATGAAAGCAAAAACATAGTTCTAAAAATGATTACTGAAATTATTAAAGTATGTTCAATAAATTTTCAGTAAAAGAAAATAATAATTAACAGTTATGAAAAATAATTGAATAGTTAATTGTTAAGTGTGAGAACAGGAAGTGACAAAATGATCTTTGATTCAGGAGTCTTTAGATCTTCTAATCCAATATTCTGCTGCCCTAACTTTTGCAATGCAATTGACCTTAATGAATTAAAAGTGAAAAATGATAAATATTTTGATCAAATTATGTTATAGCTAGAAATATGGGAGATTAGATTAAACATGGTAAGGTAACAACCCTTCTCTTATTTAGTTTACCATATTGCTGTAATCATTGTTTTTTTTTTTTTGAATTGAGAGTATCTCTACTGAAATTCATATTCTAAATAAAGATGAGTCTAAAAAAATTATAAGTTGGCAGAGAAACAGCTGAGAAAATTGAAAAAAGAAGAATTTCAGAAAAAAAAAACAAAGGGATTTTTTTATATTGAAAAGAATAGCTTCTGGCTCATTGCCATCATGGTGTGGAATTTTTACAGAAATTATTTTCTAAATGAGCAGAAAGTAACTGAAGTTTCTAATGAGTTATAGCATGACTGTAATTCTATCACAACCCTCAATCATACGGAGGTCATATCAATCTCCCACATTGTATCTGTGGTGTGAGACGTTGACGTAGCTTCTGAGATGATGGATGGTTGTGATAAAATTGTAACCACAACTCATTGAAAGCTTCAGTTACTTCCTGTTCAGTTACATATAATCTGAGTTATTTACTTATTATTTACAGAAATTATTTTGGTAAATAATATTGAAATTAAATAAATTTTTATTTATTTATTTTAACAAATAAAAAACGGTAAAGCGAAATATGGGCTAATTGACCATAAGAGTGCAAACGTTCATGGTCCAATCATAAAGAGCTATCATATTACAACCATATTTTATTTTATCGTTAGTTCTTTGACTTCCTTTTACTCTCTCATTAATAATAATTATTTGCCTGTTTAGTAATTGGATATTAAGTGAGTTGTCTGACAACTGTTTACTTTAAAAAAAAATCTAATTTACTTTGAACTTGAGAAAAAAAAAGATTCATACTGCAACTGGTTTTGAATCCCAGGATCTGTATCTAGCAGGCAGAAGCACCAACTTCTGTGTCAAAATGCTTTTTTAAATCTAAGATAAATTGTTTAATTTTTTTAAGGTTATATACATAAACATTTCTTCTTCTGTAGCTATTAATGGTCGATAGGAAAATCCTATCGATTCAAAATTGATCAAAACCAAGTAAACAACAAAAAAAACACAACAACTTTAAAACGAATATCGATCGATCAGTATATTACATAATAACACCAATGAAAAACGCATAAACCAAGTAAATCTTTATTTTATGAATAAGCTTATTTTATTAATTGAAAATAATTTGTCACTTGTTATTAATTCGGAAATTCAAACAATGGAAATTATTAAATTACAAATCAATTTAGTAGTCAGAATTCACGACGATCATGAATCAATTTTTTTAATCTTTATAAAATTTTACCTATTTATTTTTATAATAGATACTTATATACATAAATCTGAATATTTAATTTATTTCTGTAAGTATATATAAAGTTTATTATTCTTATCACCGTATACTTTAAATATTTATACATTCTTTACTTAGCACATTAATGATATTCTTGGTTTATTACTTTCATTACCATTATTTTAGTTTATAGGTTCTATATTACAGTAAATTATATTCTTTTTAGGTACTGTCTCATCTAATTCATATACTATAATATTATCATCATCATTATCACTCTTCTTCAAAAAGGCAATTCATGCATAAGAATCCAAATCATTTGCTCCAAGTGCTACCATTATTTCCTTTGGTCTCTAAAGATCATTAATGTTTCTTTTTTATGATTATTTCTCATTTTTTCTTTTCTACCTTTTTTTCATTTTTCATATAGTGCTATATGTAAATTTTTTACTTGATCTTAAACAAGAAATGATTTGGAATCCCATAATACGACTCCTAAAGTCTAGACAATTCTTGGATATATTTTCAATGTGCTCTTCGAATTCTACTATCTCTAACCTATATGTTCTGTTTAGTTCTATTTTTAAAGCATCTTATAAAAAATGTTTAAAGACTTATTTTATGGCTATAAGAGATTATTTGAAAAAAAATCTAATGTAATTTGCAGGATGATCTTTATTAAAATTAATTATTATTTAATAATAGTTATTTTTTTATTTAAGCAGTAACGAATTAAATACAAAACTGTTTCTAAATATGTAAATAAAAGACAGTGATACAAACATTATTTTCAAATTTTATTGATCCATTTCAGGATATGTGATTTAGCACACTGATAGAGTATCATATTCTAGGCTGTGAGATCTTAGAATTGATTCTGTTACTGGCACTTCCTCTACTCAGACATCGTATCGACTCTCAACCAACACGGCCATTCAAATATATATATGTTATATCTCTTCAAGCTTATTTAATCTGTAGTTTCTCTTTTTAGCATCAATACCAAAAATTTTATCTTATTTCTTCATCTTATATATGGCTTTTTTCCTAGTCTTTTACAATATTTTAAGATCCAGTTTAAGATTTCAATTATCGATCTATTATCAAATTATCTAAAAACATGTTGGTATTTACTAATAATACACTTTGATTTTAAAATTACACTCACACATATATATATCATTAAAATCAGTCAACACTTAGACAATCCCAATATCAATAACATCAACAATCTCAATCCGTTGTCAAAAACAACTTCCTTTTAACAATAAAAGGAGAATCTCATTATTATTTATGGACCAATGTATATATATATTACAAATAAATCAAGTCATATGTCACATGATCTAATTTATCAAGCATGTATTACAAATGTTATATATAGATTAGCAAAAATTGGTCTGGGGTTAGGAATATTCTGCAAAGCTTGTTAAGAGCTTATTTGTGAGTTCTCTTTCTCTCTATATATATTCTACCCTTACATTTGGTACAGACAGATAAAGTAGAGTTTAAAAAGTAGCTATTTTAAAAAAAATTAAATTAAGGTGACTTTTTAAAGATGTAATTATGATGTCATATGTAGTAGGACTTCAAATTCAGTAAATAGGAGACTATGAAGATGTTTAAATAATTTAATCATTTTAATATAAGTTAAAATAATATAGTATATTGTTTAAAAGATAGTATTAATTTTATTTATTATATTCAAAGAATACTATAATAAGATAATAGTTTAATTACAGCAGTAAATATTTTATATATGTTTGAAGTAGTTATTTTTGTTTAAAATATTATTTAAATAATAAATAAGTTGCTTAATATAAAATATTCTGAAAGTGTCACATGGTCTAAGGTATTTGTGTGAACTTTCAAGAGTTTTTTTAAAAAGAAAACTTTGATTTCTAGTTTGTTAACTAAATTTGATACATAATAAAATGTAGCAAAAATTAGAGATAAAGACTATGTTTTAAAAGTAATAATAATAATTATTATTATTATTATTATTATTATTATTATTATTATTATTATTTTGTTTAGTGTAATATTTTGTTTTAAAAATTAATATTTTAGGGTCATTAGAATATTAAATTTGTTTTATGAAGATATTTAATATTTAGATAAAAATATTTAAAGTGTTGAAGAAATCTGATAATATTTAATAAATGATGACTCATAGTTTTTAAAACTTAATTTTAAAGATGAAATTTATGTAAATTATCAGATTTTTATAAGCAGAATTAACCAATGAAACCATTAGGTTAGTCCAGTATAAAAGCAGGGGTTTGATCCAGTCTAGACAGTGAAAGAAAAAAGTGACCCAGAGCACAGCACACAGTACAAGTGGCACAAATAATAGTAGGTTGGAATTTATAATCAATATTTTTTTATTGTGACAGTAATTTTTTAAAAAAATATTATTTTCTCTTAAAAGTATTTGAAAAGTATAATTTTTACAATTATTTTAATTATGACTGAATAAAAAACCAAAAGTTCCCTGCCAGAGGATTCTGCTTGAAACTTACTTTAAAGCTGCAATAATTTTTATGTAACATGATAATAGTCATTTTAATACTGGTATAATGTACACACCACATGCTGAGGAACATTCTATAACAAGACCAGAGATTTATGTAAGAAATTTAATTTTTTTATAAATAACATGCTTAGGTGAATGAACATTTAATTTTAATAACTGAGATTAATTTGTCAAAAAGGCTTAAGTTACTAAAGAATAAATGAACATTTTATATAAAAAAAACATTATCATAATATTAACTTTGAGAAAAAAAAAGAAAAGTTAATAATCTGCATTTGTACTTAAAGTCTAAATTAAAATTAGTTTTCTTTATGATGTGATTGAGTGACTGTTTGTTATATGAATGTTAATATCACATTGAATTTACTTTTAAAATTTAATCTAAATGGATTTCATATTTTGAGAATGATATATTTTTGAAGAAAAATAGGATAAAATGATTATTGAAAGTTTTATGCTTATGCATTTTTAAAAGATTTACTATCAGTAGAAATTAATAAATAAACTATATGCTATGAATTGAGTTTATCTGGAATAAATGAACTGTAGTATGTCTGTTTAAAAGATTGATATTACTTCAGTTAAATAATGTTTTTGATGGTATATCTATCATTTTACCTGAAAAATCTCTAGTTGAAATACATACAATTTAAAGATAAAGTCGAATATTTTTTTTAAAAAAAATTAATATTTACCTTTAGTTTATAAAATACATGTTTGCTAAGAAATATACTAAATGAATAATTTTATTTTATACATAATTTTTTATTAATGTTTTGACAGATGGAAATGCAAATATTACATGTGTCATATTTATTGTGATATATTTGCTATATACAACAACTGGAATTAAAAAAATGTAAGAAATTTTTTTACATAAATGGATCCTTGAATTATTGCTTTATGGAGATATTATATGCCTAGATAAGATATTCAGAAAGGACTGGAAGAAACATTTTATCTTTTCAGGATATTTAATATTTTTTCTAGATTTTATTGGATTTCATTTTGTTATTTATACATTTCATTAAATGGTGCCAATGGAAGAGTATGATTTTGTTCAGAGCTTTCAGTCCATAAGTAGGCAATGGGGGAGGATAACTGACAAGTGTTCAACTTACAAATAAAAAGGGAAAACGTTTTGTAACTTTAAAATTTCATCATCATTTTTTAGTCTAACATTAGTATTTAAAATATCATTGATTTATTAAAACCTAATCTGTTATTATAATGAATTTTAAAAAATGTAATCTTAAAATAAATTTGTTTTTTTACTATTATTACATTAAATAAGGAAAAATGGGTTTTCAGAAATTAATTTTTTGACCAGCTAATTAGTAATGATAATTTGGTTGAATGTATGGCCAATTTTTGAGATTATAGGTAATTTCATTTATTATTTACAATACATTTGCTTGATGATTTTTTAAAATGTTATATTTTAAAATTAATACTTTATTTTATAATTAGCATATTGTTCAAATCACATAATGAATGGTTGAGTGAACTGTTGATATAATTATCATTGTATGTGTTTTATAAAAAAAAAGAATGCAAGTGAAAAGTTTTGAAATATCTAAGGATATTTATAAAAAAATGATTGTTTAATATAAATGTTTGAATAAGCATACATTTTATAATATTGTTAAGTTATTAATGTGTTATCTTTGTATATGTTATCTGTTAAGATACAGAGAAATACAGCATTACTGATCTCTAAATTATATAACATAACAAATAATTGTATAACATCGATGAATGTTTGTTCAAGATCATTTGTGATTGAAAACTTTTAAAAACCACATTGAAATGAATTTAGATCTTTGTTGTTTTTAGTAATGTTGTTTGGAAATTATTTTAGAATGAGACTTGTATGTTTTATGATGTTAATAGAGTTACTCAATGTGGAAAATATAGCATGGTTGTTGGGAGAGTAATTGTTATATGAAATCCTAGGTGTTTAGGGATATGTTGAAAAGCTGTTATGTGTGAGCTGTATCATCACACTTCAAATTTGTTAAATATACAGGTAACAAAGAACTGTATTATTTTCCATGGACAGTTGCATTTTCTTATAGTCAATAAGAGCTAGAATAAAGCCATGACATGAATCCTAGCTGCCTGATAAATATGGACCTATTATTATTTTGCACTGTATTCATGATGATATTTTCTTACTCGTTTGAGTTATTTTTATTATTCCATACCCTACACTATAATCACTATATATCACTATAAGAATCACATCATAGAGGATAGTTTTATAAGATGATAATGTAATGGCTAAACTGTTAGAAATTGATAGTTTATGCAAAAGCATGATGAGACATATAAAAATTTCTATCGCAAATGATATTGAAATATTTGATGCTTGGCATAATATTAAAGATAGTAGATGAATGACTAATATTCCTGCAATTATTAGAAATATTTAGCTCAAAATAAATGCATATTTGAATTGGAATGAAAGCCAGAAAAATGAAAAATGATTCGAATGCTATGATGAATGTAAAAATATGAAAACAAAGGAAATACAAAATATTAAGTAATATAATTTATTAATAGTTTATTTTAAAATTTGTTTAAAAAAGAGAAACCTATTTAAATAGAGAAAATCCATGAAATTATAATTGAAATATGTTTTGCATAAGTAGGTAATTTAAAGAGAGATATTTATATTTTCTGTATTTAAATTTTTTGGTATTCAAGAATCAGAATGTATAAAAATATCAAAATGATGCTTTGCTGAACTGCAAAGGAAATATTTTATTAATTTTGAAAATATTTTATTATTTATTTAATTTAGCTAGGTGTATTTTAGATCTAAATTTATATTTAAAAAACTACAAAATAATAAATATACTTTTATGATTGTATAAGTGCATCATTAAGTTTTTCATTAGGAATTGGGAGATTTATTTTAATTATTTCCCACTATAAAAATAATAATATATTATTCTTATTTTTAGTAAATAAGAATAATATATTGTCACTATTGTTATAAGGTTTATTTTAATTGAAGTGGCTGGAATGAAGGCTATCTTATTTTAGTTTTTTTTTACTTGTAAAATTTACAGTATAAATATTTTTATATTATTTTTTTATTTATGTTGTAAATATATTTTTTAAATTTTATAACATATTGCAATAGATATAATGTTGTTTAATCATAATAAATTATTAATTGTTTTAAAATTAATATCCTAGTTGAGTTTTGATGTCTCTGCATGTTATTCATTTGATTCTTCATTCCACATGCATGATCCATATAAAATCATGGTTTCAAACATCAATTTGCACCCAATTCATAAAGATTGCTTAAAATATTATTTATATTATATTTGATTGAATGATAAAGTATATAATTATTATTAGTATTGTAGTATATATGATCATTGGTGATTATTTTAAAATGATCTAACACTAATTTCAGATACCTGATATTGCCATTATATTTAAAGATATGATATTTTGAGAATGCCACATAAAATAAAGATTGTATAATGTTTATTTAGAATCTTTTTATATTATTTGTTTTATTGTTTAACATTAATTATTAAATGGATTTAATGTTAAGAGTCATTAAGTTATCTTAGTTGCTTATTTTTTGTAATTTTTCATAAGGGTAATTAGATATCATGTAAAACCCCTCATCATATTTAACTACAGGGTCTTAATTAATTGATTTATTTCATTATTATTTTATAAATGAACCTGACATTAATTTTAAAAGAATTGTAAAAGTAGTATTAAAAGATGATCAGTAAGAATTAATGTTTAATTTTCAATTAGTATTTTATTAAAGGAGTAGTAATCAATTTATTGTTATTTCTGTAATAAATTTATAAACCTTTTATGTTAAGATTATTATATGTGTATTTAAAGACATAAGAGTATTACATAGTAGTTTTGGTTATGTGAATTTGGCAGGGTAATATTCTTATGCCTCTGGGAATTTATATTTAGCAATGTATCCTCAATGTTTAAGCAATTTTATCTTATTGAATGTCTCATGTGAAGAGTTTTCTAATTGTATATTTGTTATTTTAAATCAAACCATATTTATTTGTAAGAATGAACTAATAATAAAGTAAATTTATTAGTAAAATGATTGAGTTTAATATTCTAGTTAGAACCCTAATTATTTATTGTGAATCTAAGTGTTATCTTTTAATACTATAAGTTTCTTATAATTAATTATTATAAAATATTAATTCTGAGATATTATATGGCAGTAATGTTTTTTGAGCTAGTCTTAATCTTAATTGTCTTAATAGTCATTCTTTATGTAACTTGAATATAGTATAATATAGTTATATCCTAGTTAGCTGGATTCTTTAGTAGTAAAGTTTCTTGAGCTAGTCTTACTCTTAATTGTCTTAATAGTCATTCTTTATGTAACTTGAATATAGTATAATATAGTTATATCCTAGTTAGCTGGATTCTTTAATAGTAATGTTTCTTGAGCTAGTTTTAATCTTAATTGTCTTAATAGTCATTCTTTATGTAACTTGACTATAATATAATATAGTTATATTTTAGTTAGCTGAATTCTTTAGTTCAGTTTTTTCCTAAAGTAAGAGTACAATGAGTATCTATTAATTGTGTTACCTGTATATTTAACAAATTTAAAGTGTAACAATACAGCTCACACATAACAGCTTTTCAACATATCTCTAAACATCTAAGATTTCATATAACAATTACTCTCCCAACCACTATCCTAGATCTTCCACATTCAATAACTATTAACACTGTACACTATACAAGTCTCATTCCAAAATAATTTCCAAACATCATTACTAAAAATCAACACAGGTCTAAATTCGTTTCACGATAGTTTTTAAAAGTTTTTAAGCACAAATAATCGTGATCAAACATACATTGATGTTATACACTTATTTGTTTGTTGTTACATTATATAATTTAGGGATCAGTATTGCTGTATTTGTCTTAATTTTATACATAAAGATAATATATTAATAACTTAACAATGTTATAAAATGTATGCATATTCAAGTATTTATGATAAACAAATATATTTTTAAAACTATCTGTAGATATTTCAAAACTTTTTCCTTGCATTCTTTTTTATTATAAAACACATGATGATAATTATATCAACTGTTCATTCAGCTGTTAATTCAAGCAATATGCTAATTATAAAATATAAAGTATTAATTTTAATATATAGCATTTTAAAAAATCATCAAGCAAATGTAATGTAAATAATAAATAAAATTACCTATAATGTCAACAATTTGTCGAAATTTTGGACTGGAGTTCTGCTTCTTTGACCATACATTCAACAAAATTATTAATACTAATTATGTGGTCAGAAAAATGAATTTCTGAAAACTCATTTTTTCTTATTTAACATCATCAACATAATAATAATAATAATAACAACAACAACACGGCAATGATAATGATAACAATAACAATAATAATAGTAATAATAATAGTAGTAGTAGTAGTAGTAACAGCTAATCTATTTTAAGATTAAATTTTTTAAAATACATTATAACAGGTTAGTTTTTAATAAATCAATAATATTCTAAGTACTAATGTTAGACTAAAAAAATAATGAGTAAATTTTAAAGTTGCAAAAAGTTTTTCCCTTCTACACATAAGTTATACACTTATCAGAAATCATCACCCATTGCCTAGTTATGGACAGAAATTTCTGAACAAAATCATACTCTTACTTGGCACCATTTCATTGAATGTATAAATAACAAAATGAAATCAAATAAAATCTAGAAAAATATTAAACATTCTGAAAAGATAAAATGTTTATTCCAGTCTTTTCTGAATATTTTATCTAGGCATGTAATATCTCCATAATGCAGTAATTCAAAAATCCATTTATGTGAAAATATTTTTGATGTACATTTTCTTAATTCCTGTTGTTGCATATAGAAGGTATAGTGCAATAAGTAAAGCACATGTAATATTTGCATTTCCATCAGTCAAAACATTAGTAAAAACATTGTATAATATAAAATTATTAATTTAGTATATTTCTCAGCTGACACATTTTATAAACTAAAGGCAAATATTTCTTTTTGTTTAAATATTCAAGACTTAATCCTTAAATCCTATATATTTCAACTAGAGATTTTTTATGTAAAATGACAGCTATACAATCAAAGACATTAATTAACTGAAGTAATAATCCATCTTTTAAACAGATGTACTATAGTTCATTTATTTCAGATAAATTTTATAGCATATACTTTATTTATTAATTTTTACCAATAGTAAATTTTTTGAAAATACATAAATATATTCAACAGTCATTTTCTCTCATTTTTCTTCAAAATACATCATTCTCAAAATGTGAAATCCATTTAGATTAAATTTTAAAAGTAAATTAAATGCAAAATGCGATATTAGCATTCATATAACAAACGTTCACTTGAGCATATCATAAAGAAAACTATTTTTAATTTAGTCTTTATGCTCAAATGCGAGTATTAATATTTTTTTTAAACTTAATATTACAATAATGATTTTTTAATAAAATGTTCATTTCTTCTTTATTACCTTATGTTTTTTTGACAAATTGAAATTCCTTACATAAATCTTCAGTCTTGTTGTAGAATATTCTTTGGCATTTGGTGTACATTATCCCAGTATTCAAATGACTATTATCATGTTCCATAAAAATTATTGTTGCTTTAAATTAAGTTTCAAGTAGAATCCTCTGTCAGGGGACTTTTAGTTTTTTATTCAGTCATAATTAAAATAGTTGTAAAAATTATACTTTTCAAACATTTAAGAGAAAATAATAATTTTAAAAAAATTATTATATCACATTAAAAAGTATTGATTATAGATTTCAAACTACTTTTAATATTACTTGTACCACTTGTTGTGTGCTATGATGTGGGTCACTTTTTTCTTTCACTGTCTAGACTGGATCAAACTTTTGCTTTTATACTGATCTAATCTAATGATTTCATTGGTTAATTCTGCTTGTACAAACCTGCAAATTTACAAAAGTAAATCAATTTCATCTTGAGAATTAAGTTTTTAAAACTATGAGTCATCATTTATTAAATATTATCAGATTTATTCAATACTTCAAATATTAAATATTTTTAGCTAAATATTAAATATCTTCATAAAATAAGTTTAATATTTTAATATCCCTAAAATATTAATTTTTAAAACAAAATATTACATTTAAACAAAATAACAATAATTATTACTTTTAAAACATTATCTCTAATTTTTACTATATTTTATTATGTATCAAATTTAGTAAACAATCTAGAAATCAAAGATTTTTTTTAAAAAAAAAACTCTTGAAAGCTCACACAAACACCTTAGACCATGTGACACTTTCAGAATATTCTAGATTAATTAACTTATTTATTACTTAAATAATATTTTAAACAAAAATAATTACTTCAAACATATATAAAATATTTACTGCTATAGTTAAACTATTATAATATTATAGTATCCTTTGAATATAATGAATAAAATTGATATCTTTTAAACAATATATTATAATATTTTAACTTATATTAAAATGATTAAACTATTTAAACATCTTTATAAGCTCTTATTTCCTCAGGTTGAACTCCTATTGCCTATGACATCATAATTATATATTAAAAATCACCTAAATTAAAATTTTTTTTAAAAGTAGCTACATTTCAAACCCTACCTTATATATTTTTACTAAGTATAAGGGTACAATATATATCTATACTAGAGATTGCAACTTGATCACAGAGACTGAAATTATTGATACAAAGAAGTTTAAGTGAGCCTATTTAAACGGGTAAATATAACTTATTTTGAATGCAGACTAATAAGTAGTCAATTATAACATTCAAACTGCATTTATAATTTTCAAATTTTTCCTGGTATATTCCTTAAATAAGTGTAATAATGTTTAAGGCTTAATCAATTTATACGTAATCATTAAAATCAATCAACATTTAGACAATCCCAATATCAATAACAAGCAACAACCTCAATCTGTTGCCAATGCAACTTACTTTCAACAATAAAAGTGGACTCTCACTTTAATTATGGTCCAATATATTTATATAGGTACTAAATATTGCAACTTGACCACAGAAACTGAAATTATTAATCCAATGAAGTTTAAATAAACCTCCTTAAACAGGGAAATATAACCTGTTTTGAATACAGGCTAATAAATAGTTAATTATAACATTAAGACTGCAATTATAATTTTCAAATTACACCCAAAGTATTACTTAAATAATAAGTGCAATAAGGCTAAATATTGATATTGTCTAAGTGTTGACTGATTTTAATGATTCCTTATAAACCTATTTAACTTTGAGAATTATTAAATTTATTATTTAAGTAATATATTGGATGCAATTTGAAAATTATAATTGCAGTTTGAATGTTATGATTGACTATTTATTAGTCTACATTAGATCAGGTTATATTTACCTAATTAAGGAGGCCTATTTAAATTTCTTCGTATTAATATATATATATATATACACCTGGGTCTCTTTTTACGTGGACTTATTTAACATGATTTTGAAGTTACGCGATTAATGTTTCACTGGAAGTCAAACTCCGATAATGCGCTACTACTTTAAATAATAAATTTCGCGCACTTACGTTATATTGAAAGTAATAGCACATTATTGGAATTCGACTTTCATCTTAGTAATTTCAATATTTTCAGTGCTTTATAATAGTAAGATTTTATGCAACAATGAAATTAAAATCATGATTTCCACTTTTTATGTATACACACATTAAATTTTACAAGATTATAATATAAATTTGTTCAAACATTGTGCATGTTAATTTTGCATTTTAAATCACATTCTGTTTTTGCTTTATAAAAAAGAATGTAATCAATTATTAATCATTTAGTGTCTGCAAGTTTATTTTTAAAAGGTGAGTAATAGCAGTGAAACAAAATTTGATTTTTAAATGGAATTGAAAATTAAAAAATTAAAGACAAAAATAAAAGTTTAGATACAGAAGAAAATGTAGAAAAAGATAATGAAACAGAAATGGAACCTGTTCTTTTCACTTCAAAAATGATTTGAGAAGGTCTTCAACTTTTTAATCAGTTGGCAAATTATTTTCTTATAAATGACACTAATCACGAACGTCCAATGAGAGCTAAATGGTTGTATGTCTGGATATCGTGTTCATAAACAATTAATAAAATCATCATCTCAAAGATTAATTACTAATTACATTGTCACCAGAAAACAATTAACACAACATGAGAGTGAAGTTGGTTCTAGTTGTATTTTCTCTTGTGAAGAATCAAAAATCAGTTTGCAATTGAACCTGTTTACCAGCAAATAGCGATAATAATTAAAACGTGTATAAAAAATGTATGCGTAAAAATACATATTGTTTTGAATAAAATTAAATATTATAGTTAAAAAATAGTTTAAAAAGTTTGTCTTGTATCAATTTTTTTTCAAATTTGAAATTTTTTATTAGTCATGTTTTATTTCTTTATTTCTTTTTGCACGAATTTTAAAGTAATTTTATGTTGGTGCTTTGCTCTTACGTGATTTTTGAAAAATCACAATCCGTATCCTCCTTTTTCAAGGTAAGTTACATCTATTTTTGCACGATTTTGTTTGTGCGTATTTTCTGAGGAACCTATCTATTGCGTAAAATGAGACCCAGGTGTGTGTATATATATATATATATTAAAGGCAACAACAAAAATATAAAATAAATTTTAGTGCTTTATAGTATTATATTGTTTTTAATCTGTTTATATATGTATTTATTTAATAATGATAGAAATATTTAAAAAAATACCTATATAAATTAAAATTTAAACAAAAATAATGCTATATATATATAATACTTTTCAGTAGACTAAATGCACTTTATTTATAATCAGTGAAAATAATTATTGAAAGTCTATTGTTAGAAGTTATAAAGTTAATATTATCATTACAAATATTTTTAAAAATTAGCATGTAATTTATTAAGAAAAATACATATACACATCAAAATAGAATAAGAATAATTAACAATAAAGTAAAAGTAAAATTTATAAATAATTCACAATACAATAAAATTAAATTTATAACGAATTCAAAATATGTATATAATATATTAAGAAAAATAAATATATTTATTAATATTTCTGTTAAATTTTTTCATGCAATAAAGAATAAAATAAACAAATAAGCAATTGACAAAAAATTTCAAATATTGGTCATTGGAGCCAAAATTATACGATTTTCTCATAAAACTAAATCTTGAGGCACTTCCGACTCTTCACTTCTGTAGATATAAAAGGAATTATACCAATATTGAAGATATATGCAAGCTGTGTCAAAGAGAATCAGAAACTCTATCACACTTATTATTTACATGTCCCAGATATAATAATATCCAATGGGACATTCCAAAATTTTTTAAAAATAAGGAGTATGGAATACAAACACTTCTCAATACCTTTGGAAAAGGTATTTATGGACACATTTGTGCTAGCACATTTTTATTATACTCGATATGGTGTACCGGATGTACACTTATGTACAGACTGGACACAAAATACTAATATATTTACAAACACAATTGATATCATATACACAAGGAATTTCATTGTCCAACATTTTCTCAGACACCTGGTCAATAATGCAACTTTGCTCTAATTTATAAAAATGACTCACCATCACCAAAGAACTATATCACCAGCATTAATGACAAAACAGTGTTGACTCATTAATATATGTAAAGTGTTATAAACTGATGGAACAATCAGGAGAATAGTAAGTCCTGATCAAGATTGTTATTTCTTTTTTTTTGTACATCTATAGACCAATAAAGCCTTTTGAAACATAAAATATCTAAGTGTTGTGGAATTTATAATAATGTTTTTTTTAACAAAAATAGGAAGCATCTTTTTACAATGGATGTGATATTTGTGATCATTTACATGCAGTTCAGAGAATTAACATATTAAGGAGGGGTGTGTGTGACTAAGTGAATCTGCAAATTTTTAATCAGCAGACATGACAACTATACTAGGTATCTTTCCAACATTTTCCATATTCTATGCCACTTACTATAATGGTTAGTAAATAATAAAAGATGTCAGATAGTAGTGCTTATTAAATCCATATCCTGTGCTGACCTATCATCTGGTATCTGTTATTACTTACTGAATCTTATAGTAAATATCATAATGATAGAGAAAAACTAGTCATGTCATGAAGTCAGGTGTTATTTTATTTTGTTTTTTCATATTTTATCTCTATTAAGCTATTTAAACTAATTGCTTGAATTGCATTTATATATTGGACTATTTCTATTATCTAATATAAGTATTGAATGTTCTCCACTCTTCTTCAGATGTTGCCAGCCTGACTATTGGCAGTCCTAGCATGGTAATTGAACCTGGACTCATATATTCTTGAATATTGAATTTTAAGGTAATGCTCTAACCAACTGAACCATCCTGTCAAAGGCAACAATCAGTAGAAATTTTATGTACTTATTATCTATGAGGTTCCTCCTGAAGTCTTCACTTTTTGCTAAGAGCAAAGTTGATTAGTGGTTTCCGTACATTATGTATAGTCACACTAGGTTGACTTATGGGATTGTTCACCATTGTCATATGAGTAGCTTCTTTAATTTTTTTTCTTTGTATCTTTTCTTCTCTATTCAATATTTTGAATTTTCCCAATTGAACATATATATATATATATATATATATATATATATATGTTCAATATATATATATATATATATATATATATATATTCATTGGTGCATACATGGTTTGCTACCTTAGATACTTTTGTTTTCTGTCTTCTAATCAACAGTTTGGGTTCTTGCAGGCACTTTTCATTGGGATTATAGGTCTCACCAATATATGTTTTTTCCACATTTATATCTATGAAATGCCATGTGAATGTAGAAGAATGTATATTGGTGAGATCAGCCATTCCATTGAAAAGTTCCTGCAAGAACAAAAACTGATGATTAGAAGACAAAAAACAGATGTGACTAAGGTAGCTGACTGTAAACAACCAATGGATATGTTCATTTCGGAAAATACAAAAATATTGAATAGAGAAGGAAAGATACCAAGAAACTGCTTACATGGAAATGGCAAACAACCTTGTAAGTCAACCTAGTGTGACTATACATAGTGTATGGAAACCACTAACCAACTTTGCTCTTAGGAAAAAATGGAGAAATCAGGAGGAACCACATAGATAACTATATAAAATTTCTAGTGACAGTTGCCTTTGGCAGGATGGTTCAGTTGGTTAAAATTTAATATTCAAGAATTTAAGGGTCCAAGTTCGATTCCCAAGCTAGTATTGTCACTGGTCAGGCCAGCAACACCTGAAGAAGAGGGGAGAATAATACCTCTTGAAACTTTGTGCACATACTAACCTGTGTGCTATTACTAATAATTGAATGTATTTGGAATATTTAAATAAAGTAAAAATTTTCTAAAGACATTCAATTCTTATATTAGATGGTAGAAATAGTCCAGTATATAAACGCCACTAAAATAGCATCATCACAAACCTTCAGGAAATTGCTTGGATCTTTTAACAAACTGGTCTTGATGCTCTATTTTTGTGTGGCCATATATATCACATAGAAGATCAGAAACTGCATATTTTAGTAGTCTCATTTATAAGGTAATTAAACCCTCCTTTAATGCTTTAAGCTATGCTATATTGTTTGTGCAGTCTTAGTAGAAAATCAGAAACTATATATTTTAGTAGTCTTATGTATAAAATAATTGAATACTCCTTCAATCTTGTCATAAAAATATAGTATATTTAAAAGAAATATATAGCTCCTTTAACTCACTTTTAATCTTCATTTGATAGCAGTAGTTTGCTCCAGGTCTATCTCTGAACCAGTGATTTATCTTTATTTGTTCATGATGTAATTCTTTTATATTTATGCATAACAAAATTTTCATGTCTAGCATTTATGAAGTTGAGCATTTTTAGATTATCAACCTATTTCTGATACACTAATAACGATAAAGCAGCTATGAATCACCATCCTTTTCCTGTGATCAAAAAATTGGGAATTAGCCATTGTCTTAATTATATGTTTACAACATCAATCTTATTACTTTTATATATTATATAAAATAGCTTGTATGATTATGGAGTAACAAAACTCTGAAAGTGCTTAGTCTTCAGAATTTATGATATTGAAAGCCTACAGAAATTATTATATAAAAAAGTTTCACCACAACGCATCAGTGTATTGTTAATTACAAAATAGCTTTACATTTTTATAGGTATTCAGAATGCATAATACTAGATGAGATTTTATCCAATGTATATAATGTTGTACTATTATAGTAATATATATTAAAGACCATAAATATTTCTTTTATTCTTGAACTACCACATTGTCAGTCAGAATCATTAATATTTCATAGAAGTTTTAAAGGTTGTAGAAACTTAATTGATCATGATTTTTATATCTTATGATTTTGTTTTTAGACCTGTTGCATACTATACTTTATATATGCTTTTACTATAAGCATAACTTGTACTGATTAATTGTGAGGTAATAAAAAATCATTAATATATTTCTCATCTGCTGCAAGATTATTCATTAGCTCTCTATCTACACGTTTTATTTCTTGTAGATAAAATTATCTTCATTGACATAATAAAATATGGCAAGAAAATTCCAAATATTTTTTCATTCAATTTTTGGACTAGACTATTAATAAATATGGTTAGGGAAAGGGATAGATCATTGATCTGTATCTTGAATTAGTATGTATGATTTTGAAAGTCTTACGAAGTAAATTCATGATTGCAAAGGAAATCAAATCATATATCACATGATTTACAAATGTTATATAATAAGCATGCCAATAGCTCTTAATAAGCTTTTCCAAATATCACTATCCCCAGACCAGTTTCTAGCTCTGGCTTTCATCAGTGAGGTGCTAGGATAATCAAGCATTAGATTTAAAATACTAGGTCAAGCTCAGCACTTTATCTAATGTTTAACTAGTAAGTAGAAAATCTGAAATTTTCAGACATTCATATGTCTTCAAATCCAGCTATTTAACTTAAATAGCCATATGGGACTGAACTAAGTTCAGACACAACATATATTATTAGTTCTAGTAATACAAAATCAACAAAGCCTCACTGATGAAATCCAGAGCTAGAAAACAGTCTGAGGATAGAGACATTCTGAAAAGTTTTTTTAAGAGTTATTGGCACACTCATATAAATTTATGGTGACTTACAACTAATGATCTCAATAATACTCCTTATGCAATAGTTAGAAGAGGCTTCACTAACACTTAGGATTTATTTAGAGAGAAAGGCCATCAATTAAGCATGCTTGAAATTTGGTTTTGTCAAAGAATCAAAAATCTGTCTGATTGTTGTAATCTAATTGCTGATTTAGAAATGTATTCAAAACCTAAGATATTTCATTGATAGATAGAGCAATAAGTGATTTTCAGACCATATTTTGAAGAATAAGATTTTTTTGTTTCAGAAAAACAATTTTAGTAATAGGTGTTCTTATTTGATATAGATTGAAGCCACAATAGGTATATCTCAGTGTGTGTCTTTCTTTTCCTGAAAATTAATTTCATCATTGGTGTCTGGTAAACATCATATATTTGATATTATGTGTATTACTTATTGATTAAGATTTAAATCAGTGAAACAATTATTTAAAAGTGCTCATGTTTAAGTTACCAAATACATTAACTGTATTGCATGTAATTCTTTGTATCAATTCATTTAGTATTGTCATTAAAACTGTCATACAGCTCACATAAACTTATCATTAGATATCAGACTTAGCCATATAGTTAATTTGTTTTCAGTCTGGAAATAGTAACATTAGCAGATTGAATTCTGTTTGTAATTTTTTGAACAAGATTAAATAAGCTGTTGTACCCTTTACTAACTGATGTTATTGTGAAGCATATATCATAAGTACTTTTTGCATTATGTTCACTGCAAATAATCCTATATTTGGAATAAATTACTGATAAAAGTCAATAAAGAAACTCTTTCTTATCTTTTTTGGCCCTACATTTTATTTTTGCAAATTCACGTACAATCGTGACCAGCAATTCTTTCCAATAATAAGTTCAACTTGAATACATTTGTTGCAGTTTTACTTTTCATGTATACTATTACTTTCACTCTGGACAATCATTTTCTATCACACAGTTAATGTAATCTGAATCAATTAATATCATATTTTGAGTGCTGATATAACTTGTGTGTGTTCTCAAAAGCTAAAAATTTGTGTATTGTATTTCAATCCATTGTTTCTGGTGCTCAAACATTATATGACATCTCAGTAACTACCCATTCAATTATTTATTTTTAATGTAATTGGTAACACTAAAAGTATAATATAATAAATTGTTCTACTTCAATAAAAAATGTGATTTCTACTTGATTTTCTAACCTCTATAATTCTGTCAAATAAATAGAACAACTATGTGACAAAGCAGAATCCTGAACTATTACTTATTATGTTATAATTTATATGTTGAACTATTTCCATAATTTAGTTGAATTGTTAAATATTTTTAGGGAAGGTCTTGATTTCATATTTTCAGTCAAATATTATTGAACTATATCTGTACTATAAATGCCTACACACAACACGTTTTATGTTGTCATAACATAAATGCTAAAATTTAAATATCAGAAATGAAATATTTATAAAAACAATAATACATCTTAATATAGATTATGTAAAATAGAATTTAGCACACCAATGATAAATCTTATTAATGCATGTTTAGAACTCAATCCCATTATTACAGAAATCAAACCAAATTCTACACAAAGTAAATATATGTGTGTTATCAACGTATATTACAAATATAATTAATTTTTGCATTAGGTTGTTCCACAAATGATGATAAGTATGATTCAAACAAAACACAATTTTAATTTCAGCCATTTAAAAACAATGAATGAATTAACTAATGCATAGTATAACAATTCAATTTCATAATCCTAGATTATAATTTAAAAGATTTTTTGAAGTCATAGTACATTATAAAAATAATGGCAAAGAATAGCATTTTTAATGAAATAGTTGATAAACACTTTTAAATAAGAAAAGTATTAATGAAATTTAATGATTAAATCAAATAAAGAATAATAGAATTTGAAACATGTGGTTTTAATAAAAATATCAGGAAAAGTTAATATCCATTTAAAAGAAAATAAGAATATAATTATGTTTAAGTAAAACGAATACAATAAACTGAAATATAATATTATTAAAAGGGTAACAGTTAATTAATAGCATAACAGCATGTAAATGAACTGTTAAATTATTTATTCTATTATATGACATGAATATTCATAGATTACTTATTCTAAAATTAAACTCATTAATTTTTGTAATATTCTTGTTATAGCAAGTTTATATTATTTTGATTTTTTTATATATATATATATATATATATATATATATATATATATAAATATATATATATATATTGTACCCTCACTTCTCGATATATGATATAATTTAAAATATGACTAGCTCAATCAAATTATTATGCTCAGCTAAAATATGTACAACTATCTTTAATATATTTTATAATATTATAACTTATCAGATTTATTCCAAACTTATCAAAAATTAATTTAGTTCAATATTATATACTAATTAAATAAATATTTAATTAAAATCATGAGACTGTGAAGTGAAGTTACAATTGGTAATCAGATTTACATTGAGTCAATGTCTTTCCAAGACACTGTCTCAATGGCATAAGAATACTATTACTTCTAATTTATCTTATTACTAACTCTACAGCATTCTTATGGCTTTTATAAATGAACTATCTTTAATAATAATAGATAAATACATCTCAATCTTTTGTTAAGGAAAATAATTAAAATGATCTCAGGTTCTTCTAATTATCTTAAAGTAATAATAATTCATGTAGATAGGAATGATAAGGGATTTAATATCAAACCTAAATACACCTAACTTATTCTAATAATAATCACTAACAATAATAATCTTTAGGGTATATCTTAATGTTATCTATTGGGTTATACTTTTAATCATTAAGAAAATAAATAAATCATACGCATGTCTTTCATTTCCATATAGTATCTCAATTTTAAAATAGACCAAAATCTTATAATTTAATAATCTGTGGCAATAAGTAATCTTATACTTTTATATTGTGCATTATAATTACCTTATGACCATTGTAATATCATATGTTAATGTCAATCAATTTCTATAAATTATATTAAGAAAATATTGTGTTTCTTTTCTCAAATAATAAAATAATAAATTCATATTGTGCAAATATTATGTTTATTCAAATTATCTGTTGTCAAATGCTGTGGTGTAAAATAATGAATTCAACACATCTTTTAAACAACTTAACAAATTTATTTACATTAACTTTAACAAATAATTTATTTACACTATTTACATTTAAATAGAACTAAAGAAAATAAAAAAATAAGAAAAATAATAATACAAGATTTTTACACTGTTATTATTTCCATAACTATAAGTAGATAATTTATACATTTCAGAGAATGTTTTATTAATAAAATTCAATTAAGTTTATGACTTTAATTTACATAAACATTACTTATTATCAATTAATATAAGAAAAGATTTTATGTAAGATATCATTCATGTAGCATGTATGTAAATAAACCAACTTTAATAATTTAAATGCTATTTCACTTAAGTCCTACTATTATTTATATTATAATGTATAAGGCTGTATTACATTTATTATCAGTATGACTCAAATATTAATTAATGTATCAACTCATATAACTTTGTAATATCATAACAATTATTGATTATCACTGTTTATTTCATTCCGATATAATGTCATACTACATGTCTTATTAAAATATGCAATACATATATGTACTTTTAAAAATAATATATTTTAAAATCATTCAATAATTTCAACTTTTATAAAATATAATGTTAAACAAAATTCTATGATTCTTTGCCATTTTAAAATCATTACTTTTCTTTACTTATTATTCCTATTCCTTTATAAAACTACTACCTACAAAAGTCATTTTAACCCTATTTAATTTTAGTAAAACAAATGACCAATTTTAAAACAAAAAAATAATAACGATCCAAACTCTCCTATACCTCATCATCTATTTACAATAAGCCTTCAATCAAAAATATAAATTTCTATGTAAAATTAACGTAACTCATCTAATAAAAATAAAATAAAATATAGACCTTATATACTTCTTACTAACTTTAAAAGAAAAAATAAATAACTTACACTAGTATAATAAATCTGATTTCTAATATTGGAACAGAAACATTGAAATTCATTCACGAAAGAATCATATAATTATTTCTAGGTTTTCATATTATGTTGTACTAAATTTATATCATCAATTTAAAATATGCATATTAAAATAAAACTGCTCTTATTAATGTTATGCGTGTATATTATTTAAATATTAATACATTCATACAATAATCATATAACATTTGGTTGATCTAAAGAAAACATAGTAAATACATCAAATTATTATTATTATTACACAATTTTACCATAACCACTTCAATGTACAGTCCGTCACGATGTACTCCAAGATTCCAGTTTTACAAATAATTTCACATTTACACTCAACAATTATTCTTTAAAATATTACGTGTTGTATAATTATAAAATAAACTTTATGCAAATAAAAGTTATATTAGTATTTAATTACTATTAAAAAAAAATGTAAAATGTACCTTTCCTATCTTTAATAAATTAATAATTAATGAAATATTTATGTTAGTTAATAAATAAAAATATTACATAACATCCAACGGTGTTTTCATCCAGTTGTCATTGTTCTTTTTCCTAGGCACAAATTTTCACTAAACATTACTTCCTTTTCCGGTACATCACGTGTTCTTTAAAAGTTTTTATGGAATAAATGAAAACGTTCTTTTTTTAAAATAAATAAAAATAAAAGTCAGTTCCATCAGAAAACAAAAATAAAATTAAAATAGTTTATGGATCCAGGTTCACTTCTTTTAAAGAAAAAAAATATTATTTAAAAGTTATTATTTTTAGAATTAGTCTATAATTTACAAAGTTCTGATTTAATTATTTTTTAATTGATTTGGATATCCATGTAGAGTTGATTTGCACATTCCGTAACAGATATTTAGGTAAGTTTATTTTTAAAGTCTTTTGTACGACCAGCGTTTAGACTTTAATAATATCATAATTTGACTTATAAGTATTTCTTTACTTATTACATCTCCAATTTATTTGCCTTTTAAAATTGTCAGAATTTAGTCTTTTACACCATAAAGAATTAACAAGGCAAATATTTATACAATTACTGTTATATATTATATCTTTACCAAGATATATATTTAAATTTAGAATTTACAAATACTTGCTTCATAAAGAAGTATTTCTCATTTTTTTCAAATATCTATTTTATAAAAATTAACTACATTAGCTTTTAAATTTATACAAAGTCCAACGTATTACCGTTAGGCATCTAATAACTCTGCTAGTCAATCCAGCGTTTGTCAAATTTTCAGCATAAAGTCTCCAATACATTTTATCCTTATACGATGTCCTCATGATTATTTGATAGTAAATTGAGCATTAATAGGAAACGATTAATAGGGAACTATAATAAATTAACACTGCATATTCATCGGTAACTTTTATAAATTATTTTAAAAACTACTCTCTTATAATTTTAAAAAAAAAAACGATTTTTAGAGCGTCTATAATCACTTAGCTATTTTTAATAGCATACTATACTTTAAGAATTTCAATCACAAGTCCCCTCCTAACAATTGAACCTTGGTTTTATACCGGAAGAAAACTCCCACTTGATTGGTGAATTAAACAATTGACTTGCTAGCTTATTTACATATTTCACCAACAAGACAGAATTAAAAATAAATAATGACTTATTTAATATTTATTATTTATCACATTATTAAATTCTTAAATCAATCTTTATTGTTTATTTAAATCCATTAAACATTTTTAAAATATACTTTCTTACTTAATTTCACGTTTAACTTTTTATAAGACTATTTTTATAAACAAACTAAGTCTATTTTTATTCGTTATGTTTTTAAACAGTATTTTAAAAATCAGATTTAATATTTCACATTAATTATCTTTATTTTTATTTCATGATAGCCAAAATAATATTTATAAATTTTATAACAGAATTTTTAAAATAGCTTTGCAACTTTACTAAAAAACTCCCAAGCATGTGTGTACGTATTTTAATTAACATCTGTTTTTTTACAACAAAGCTACAGACGCTTGTAATAATCTAAAAATAAACTAACAATTCATTTTTTAAAAATAAATATTTTTAAAATAAATAATATATTATAACAGCTTTTAAAATAATAATTCGATATTATTAAAATCAAATATTAATCTTCTATTATGCAATACTAATAATTAAAATATTTATATTCATTTATTAAATATTAATTTTTATCAACAAATAAATATATGCATTTAATTTTAACTTGTCTTTTAAAACTTTAACTTTAAACATTTATTTATTAAATTTATTAATGCAGTATTGCTTATGGCCAGTTTTCCCAACCATATACTATTATCATTCCCATTGAAATGTCTCTCTCAAACATCAGCACAATTTTCACATATCAAACACTCATGAATTACTTTAATTACACTTTTAAAAAGATTATTATAAATAAAATTAAAATCATATAACCAAATACATCTTAAATTTAAATTTTTTTAGATAGATTGATACAACAATTTATGGAGACCCATACAAAAGGGCACAATATATATATATATATAATTCCACTAAAGTTTATTATTATGTGCACATGGAGTATTATTTTCTTTGGATTTTAGAGCACTACAATCAAACTGGTGTAAATATATTGTAATGTATTAAATCCCATTATGTTAATGTATTTTTATATAGTTATAAGAAATAATTATTATTTTCTGGTGTAAAACTAATATATATATATATACTTGATTATTTGTTTTTAGAAAAATCTTTAAGTAGTCCATTGTAAGGCAAAGCTAATTTGTTATTCTTTTGAAGAATAATAGTAAAGGAGAAATTTTGTTTCATATTTTCCAACTGATGGGAAATGGGAGGTTTAAAGTTTTTTATTCTTATTTTTCTCTGCTAAATAAAAGTATAGCTAGATAATATTTTACTGATTAGTCTTGTGTCTTTTATCTGTATATACATTTATCTATTTATAAAGTCAAATTGCAAATTAGAGTGTGTCATTATAAATGCCATAATGTAAATGCTATCCAAGAAGAATGTAAATAAATAAACAAAAAAACCCATTAAAATTAGTAAATTTATTATTTTATATATTAACAAGTAACCATTTCCCACCTCTGATCATGTCTATTAATAAAATTTATTTGGTTTATGTTTAAATCACAAACATCTTACTCTTTCTTCATTATCTTTTCCAAATTTGATTTGCAGTATTTTGCATAATAAAATATTTAAGAATACACTTAAAGTTGATACTGATTAAAAATTATCAAAACAATTAGAGAGATAATAGTTTTTTAATAATGTGAGCAGTATTATGTTTCTGTAAAAGAAAAAGGTTATTGGACAAAAAAAGAATATTGCCCAGACAACATTTAATTGGAATAAAAGGCAGGCATTTCACTGTTCATTTTATTTAAAAATAAAAAATATCAATATAGTAAGTTTTTTTAATGAATGAAAGAGTTAACACACACTCAATAAAATATATGCAAGTGTATTCCTTCTTTTTATTATTAATAATTATATTATTATTTCTTAGAATGTTGCTTATACTATAATATTAATTTATATAGGCATATTATATGTATATAAAGCATCTCTTTTGTATAAGCAAGTTAAAATAGAATGTACTACTTTTTGTTCAATAAACAATATGTATTTTATTCTAATCAAAGTTGACAAATGAAACATGAGCTATTAATAATATAATAAGACTATGATTATGGAATAACAAAACTCTGAAGCACTAAGCCTACAGAAATTATTATATAGAAAAGTTTCACCGCAACGCATCAGCGTATTATTAATTACAAAGTAAAGGTGAAATAAAATAGTTATTATAATGTATCCCTGTATTTTGTGTTGAATATATTAATAATACTAAAATCTTGAAATATTTATTTTTTGTTAGTCAATAATCCATTTCTGCTATAAATTTATTTGGATACATTGGCTTAACATTTTTCTCAAAAAGCAAATTTTTAATATAGGATTTTTTAAGAAAGAAAACTACAAGTCTGTGTTGATTTTCATTTCTATCATCATAGCCAAATTTATTTGCCACATTTTTATTTTTTATTTGTTATTACATTACAATTTTAAGATGTTTGGTCTGATAAAAACCATTTTGTACAACCGTATACCAATTCTCTACTTCTTCATCACAATAAGAACTTGTTGAGGCATAAAATTCAATTGCATGCATTTAGTATCTTCCATTAACAATTTGAATAACTGATCTTGCCATGCTATCTGATATACCATCAATCTCCACAATATGTGTTTTTTTCTCTTATTACATATAATGAGCCCCATTCAACTTGTGCATCCAATATTTGTTTTTGTTTTTTTAAAAATAATGTTCACATGCCCTTTTTAAATCAATTGTCTTTTCATCTTTTCTTCTAAATTCACAAAGTGTAACAACTTGATGCAGTTTTTCTTCACTTGAAAGGGATCTACATTTGTAGGTATCTAAATAAAAGATTGTCATTGAATGGCAACTTGCGTATACAGATTGGGAATCCTCAGCACTCCCATTATCTATCAATTGCTGTCTTGAATGATGACTTTATAGCCTTCTAGGAATAAATTCTATAATTTTGTTTCTCTATCATGATTGTATATATGTATTTAAATACATCATTTATATGCACATTCATTCTGCCTTCATAATCAATAAAGCAAGTCATATATAGCACGACATTGCTTTTATGAGCTTGTATTTACAAATATATAATATAGGGAGCCTACCAATAGCTCAAACAAGCTCTTAATTGATATGACCAAAAATTTCAGAGTTTCTACTTAAATTTTACATATTAAATAAATGCTGGGTTTTGAGTTGTTATTTTAGATCTAGTGTCTGAATATTCTAGCTTCTCACTGAGGTGAGCCAAAAGTTTGAAACCAATTAGTCTGGGGATAGGAATGTTCTATATAGAGATTTTAAATATTTTCTTTTACTGTATTTATCAATTAAGTGCTTGTTTGAGCTATTGGTACACTCCCTATATTACATATTCTGCCTTCATGAAAACTGAACTGATAAGAAAGACCACAGTGTTTCTTAATCTTAAACTTAGAGCTGAAAACAAGATAATTCACCACAATAGCTGATACATATTAGTGACTACCCCATACAGCTGCAATGATAAGAATATATGGAGTGGACATTAAGATTTTTCTGTGAATAATTCTTTAAGGCCTCTAAGAGGAATGAAAGAATCCCCTTTTAATTAACAGCAAACTCCTTCCTGTAATGCTATATGTATATATGTATATGAAGTGGTAAATAAATACATGGATATGCTTTCTTTAATATTAAGTTATTTCTATAAAATGCATTTTATTCAACTTTATTTTTATGATTATTTGCATCTATTTGTTTTTGCCTACTTTGATAATCTAACTAAAATCTTTAATTCATTATTATAAATTTTTATTTTTTTTTTTTACATTAAAAACCATGGCATATTAGTTTTTTTAAATATTTATCTTTAATTTTTCATTTTTGTGCTCATCTGATATTCCTTATATTTGCATAAGTTCTGTAGTTTTGTTTACAAAAATAATCACATGATATGAAAAATCTTTAATGTCTGTTTAGTTTATTTTTTTATACTTTAATTCACAAAATAATACAAAATTACTGTAAGTTTACTTTGGAGATATGTAATCACCTTCTCATACACTCTTATCACAATTAAACTGCTTAGAATCGTTTAATAATCTTATCACAGGTAAAATATTCTGATAAAAATTCTCCAAAAGTTGATATTGTCCTATAATTTTATCTTGTTGTTTTACAGTTTTAATGATTGGAAGTAAGTGGATTTTTTTTTTTATATTCTACAAATGCAAAGTATAATGACACTTTATAAGCATTTACATTGTCTACATCTCATAATATTTGGTTGTAATTTAATAAAGTATTTTTAAATTTACCTTGTTTTATTGTATGCTTTGAATTTAAATTCATTTTTAGATAAACTGTAATGATTTTCCAAAAGTTCTAGACAAGATATATATAAAAAATAATTTTCTAATTTTTTTTTTCTTCCAGTTTTCTTAAATAGCAAGATCATTATTTTATTCTTCAGTCATCTGGCACATATTTATTATTTAAATATGTCGTATATAGCATTGGTGTTAATGTCTCTATTTTTATACTTGCTTATAATTTTATCATTTCATGGGACTTTTCCATTCTTTCTAGATATAAATGCATATTTCATCTCTTTTTTAAACTCATATTCCATGTTGTATTCATTATATTAATCTAAATTAATTTAAACAATAAATTAATATTATTTGACCAATGATTGAGAAAAATGTTTATGTTTGTTCAATAAATAGAAGTTCTAGTATTTCATCAACTAATAACCTGAATAAAATAATGCATGATTTATAAGAGTTTTGACATAAAAATAAAATTGTGTATCTTAATTATGAGCCAAAAATAAATGAGTAAGAACCAATATGCTGTAGTAAGGTAAAGAAAGCATATTTTTTTCAGTACCCAGCAGATGTGCATATATATTCAATCAAAACTACCCCAAATCCAAAATTAAACCAGACCAGCATAAAAATAATATTAAAACACAACCTAAGGTTTCACTGCTACAAGCAGACTTTTTAATATTATTTTTATGCTGGTCTGGTTTAATTTTGGATTTGGGGTAGTTTTGATTTTATATTGACTAGTTTAGCTTTATGCTTGTAATGTTTATATATATTCAAATATATATGTATTTTCTTTGACCATAACATGGCTGCTGCAAAAGTTAACAATGAATAGAGATAAAATTTACTATTAAACTGGGGATTATACTGTCGCATGGCATGGAATAACATAATTATTTTACTTATTACCTTGTGGATAGTTTCAACTGCAAACATAAAGAATAAAAATTTAAATTTATTGAAATCTTCCACTGAAGTGCTTTCATTAATAACTGTGACTTATGTTAATGATCGTATGCCTTGTGCAAATAGTATTGAAGCACTTGGATTTTCTGAATGCAGAAAAAAGATGAAAAACTGAAGCACCTATGAAGTTTTGCAGTGAATCATTGGTTGGATAGTTAGTTACACATGCTGTATTGTGCCATTTTAGAAAGAATCTACTTTGAAGGTTATAAGTAGATTATTTTTGTAACTTGATAAATAAAAAAATGTAGGCTAGGATATGCATGTATGATTTCTTAACATGTCAGATATGGTATATAGTTTTTTATACTGAAAGGTATATATGCTAAAAGATTTATATATAATGAGACTTTTGTGATGTATACAGGTATCTCTTAAAAATGATAACCTTTAAATAAAATTTTCTCATATTTTTAGCTAATGAAATGACTATATTTTCCTGGTAGAATAAATATTGTTATAGTTTCAATTAATTTCTTGACATATACAAATGGTTGAATACTATAGTGCAGTGCTAAAGTATCATGCTGGAGTGTAAGGTCTTCAGATCATTCTTAGTTTTGGCATAGTGCAGCAATAGAATATCAGACTTTGGAGTTTAAATATCTCTGATCAATTTCACTTTTGACATTTCCAATGCTTGAATTTCTTATGAACTCTTGGGCAACAAATTTGTTTAACTTTTTTATATTTTCTATAATTCTTTTAATTAATTAAGGGAATTATAAGAAAGAAAATACAGTATCTAAAAATGATATTATATATATATATTTCAAATCTTTCATGCAATCCTAATCAGAAGAAAAGGTATGTTAATATTTGTATTTACTAATTAGTAAAATATGCATAGGACCTTGTTCTTTTTTAAGAAAAAACAACAAATGATCTGATAAAATAAAGAGTTGCAGTATAAATATGAATAAGTGAATATAATTATTCTTAGCTTAACTTTTGAACTTCATTCAGTAATATACATTCTATAATAGGAAGAACTGACATTATAATTTTTTCTCCAAGAAAGAATCAGCACTCATTCAACAAGATACTTTTTTTTTGAACTAAAAGTCTTATAATGTCTAAGTATTTTAGTATTATAATTGAATAAATCTTAAAAACTAATTTTCCCAAAGTTCTTTTTATTCAATCTGCCTCCACTGATCAACAAATCGACTCAAAGAAAAATAAAATGCTTGCATAAGCTATAAAATAGCAAAAATAGTCATCATTAATTTCTATTCACATCAGGAACTAAGGGTAGAATTATTTGATTAAGTTGCTGCCCAATTAAATTATTATTTTTTTTTATATAAATTTTGAAAGAAAGATGAAAATTCACAATATTTTTATTATTAATTTAAATAATTAAACTAACTAAATCAATCAAATGGATTTATAAAAAAACTTTATTGTTATCTTTAACATATTTTTTTGTAATTGTCATATATTAATAATTCTAAGTAATAAAATTGATGTTCTTCATAAAGTGATGCTGTTATAATTATTATTTTTATACTATTAGATACAAATATTATTGCACACAGTTTTATATATGGTTGTGATATATATTTATATCTGTATGTAATGATGAAATAAAAGGGAATTATTGAAATTAAATATATTGACATTTATTCTTGGTTTTATGAATTTGTACATTTGTGTGTTATAAAATTCCTTGGTTTCATGCCAATTGAGTTTGATTATGATAGATTAAAATAGAAATCATGTTATATAACGTAAGATGACATTTTTAACAAATATTTTTTTTTTATGATGGTGGCTTGGGATCTTTAATCACCATTATCAGCAGCATGATGGATGTTCAGCTCACGAAATGCTTTATTTTTATATAATTGGCTTAGATTTACCACTATAATATATATATCTGCATATATTTATTTATATACAATTTAATTTAAAAAGTGAGAAAAAAAAAACTTTAACCTGATCTTATTATTTTTAACATACTCTCTGTTGAAAGCCAATATTATCTTAAATATTACCACATTTGACTTACATTGATCAAAATAATCAGATTTAAAAAATTACCCCAAAGATATATTTTATTTAGAATATTAGTCTTTTTTCAGAGAAAATATTACTGATGTACTGAAATAAAGTCTAAAAATTGAACCATTGAGATCCAAAGTTAGTGAATGACAAAATCCTTATTGTAAAAGTTGAGGTGAAAGATTAGTAGCATATATAATAAAATGTGCTTATCTAAAAAAATGAATAGGATAGGACAATGAAAGTGGAAATGATGCACATACATATGTGTGTTATGAATATTAAGGCAGATGATCCTATGATTCATAATATAATGAGTATATAATTTGATAGTATATTTGTTCAAATATATATTGTAATTGTCAGACATTAATGCTCTTTAATAAACTTGTTCTCACTATGACCTCTAAGTTGATAAAATTGAACAGAGAGAGATTACTAGTATTGATCTTGCATCAAAGCATTTGTTCTTCATATACTTTGGATACCACAAGATTCTATATGAACATGGAAGATGATTTATCATTGTTCAACATTATAGCATTAATTCACAATTGAATAGTTATCTTTTTTATCAATTTTTCTCTTTTCACATATCTACCAACCATTAAATGAACAAATTATGTCCAGCATACATCAGAAGTTCATGATTCTCTGATCTATGATGAAATAAAGTTTTAATGAAAGACAAACAAAAGATAATATTAATGAGATGAGGTATATAAATCAATTTATTCATTTATCACTTACAAAGACAAACCCTAACCTTAATCCTTGATTGAATGCGTAACAGTAATATTATAGGTATCAAAATAAACTGAGCATGAAATAGTATTTATTACATGTTATATCCAATTAATCAACTTACTAATGCTGTGAACTCATTGCATAGGTAATGATTATAGCTGACATGGGTAGGCTCATTGATTTCTTTTAGGTAATAATTAATAAGTGAAATATTTTGCATTACTAGGCACTTATATTTGTGGGCATATATATGTTGTCTTTATATGATCCCTTATCAATACATTGTGCTGAAAGTAGTGTTGTGTATATTGTTTTGTTTTTAATGTCATATAATCATTAAAATCTATATGTAAGTCATAATCAGAAATAGGATATTTGTGATATAGAAGAATATTTGCTAAACTTTTTTTTTTATTATTACTACTAATTAATTATTAATAACATAAATGTATGGGTATTTATACCGAAAAGGTAACCACATATTTTTTATTTAAAAACTTTTCATGTTAGCATGCTTTTGAAATATATCATACATGTAATACATTGAAAGCATAATAGGTATGAATAAAAGTGTTTAGATAAAAGTATATGGTTACCTTTTCTGTATAAATGCCCATACATTTGTATGACTAATATTACATTCACACAGAAAAGAGATATAAGCTTTGGAATTACTAATTAATTAATAAATCATTAATCATTATTTTTACATTATTAGAGTGAAATTCACTTAATACTTGGTTAGGTATTTTGTAAAATTTTGCTTTTATATAATATGCTCAGCAAAGGTGTTGCAAAAATTTTGAAGTATGAATGAATTAGATTAATTTTGTTTAGAATTTTTTAGATGACATTCAATATTGAAGGTTATGCTTACAGACCATCTTTTTATGTTTATAATGATGATTACTATGATATTTATAGACAGTATATGTATAATATCAGATGTCTCTTTTCTTTGAGGAGATTAAACATTTAATGACTACATCATTTAATCATATATAACATTTTATTGATGGACAATTGAAATTTTAAACTGGATTCCAAGAGATTGTAAAAGACCCAAAAAGAGACCACATATGAGATGGATGGATGAAATAAGAAAGGGTGCAGGGGTAATATAGAGAAGAGAAGCTAAAGATCAGAGAAGATGGATTGGACTTGGAGACCTTCATCCTGCAGTGGATTGATAATAGTTGATGATGGTGATAGCATTTGTTATTTGCTTTAATTATATAGTACTTATGCTTATAGAAAAATAAAAATATATTGATGCTTTCTCCTTTATATTATGATGCATATTCAAATTTGCAAATGTTTGCATTTGTTTGTTGTGTATTGAAATGGGAAATGGTTTATTTCTCTTTTACAACATAATGCTAAGTGTACTTTTGGTGAAGTTTACCATAATCATGCATATTGACATTAGCTTGATGATGATGATGATGATTACAATTAGTAAAGAGCTTGATATTGCATTCACAAAACATGACTTCTGATTATATTTATCATTATGGTTTGGCCTCTTATCTTTTTCATCCTTTACAAATGATGTCTAAAATGAGTTATCCTACTGATGGTGGTCTGCTGATGTTATGCTTATTACTGATTTGATTGTTTTTTAATCATTACATTACAATATATATATATATATATTGGCTTATTAATATTATAGATTATAAAAAAACATCGCGCTATATAAAAAATAAATGTCTTGTTTACATATGTTTAATTATAAGAATGACGTATCGTAAATTCTAGAAATTTCATTAGCGTCATTCATTTAAGTAGTAAAAAAGTAATTTAAAGTGATCAATTAATAACTTCACGCTCTACTTTTCGAACACTTCAGATTTGCCCATACATATATGGTTGGGTCGAAAATATAGGTGGATTCATTCTATATTTTCTTAAAGACTTTATCTCGTATTTGAAAAAGTGGGAGTATTCATTTATATAGTGACATCTGCAAAGCGCATGTGTATTAGCTTATTGGCTTATTAATATTATAAATATATATATATTAAACCTATTTACATATGTATATATTCAAAAGAGGTGTTATTTAACTGTACATTGATTAATGTCAATAAATAAAGTAACAGTTAAGGATTATGGAGAAAATACAAATTTTCAGGAATGCTGTTTAATTAAATCAGAAGTTTAAATGCTGTTGAATAATCTTTTGTTTTTTACTATCAAGTTGCCACCTATCGTTAAAACTCATTGTTTTGTTTAGGAAGATTAAAATGTTGGAGAAATGGATCTATCATATGACTACATAGAATATCAAATCTGCAGTTAATCATTTAAGTACATTATACATTTGTAAGACCATTCACAGGTTCATTGTTATACATAATACTTCTTTTTATTCTATATTTCTGCATTTTACTCTCATTCAATGATTCTTTAGAAGCTAAAAATTGTAGTAATAAGTAATAAATGTTTTAAAAAATAATAATTTAATGGTTTATCAATTTAAAGGACATGTAAAATTAAAGCATTGGGAATGACAGAATTGAGCTGTAATCTATGGAATTTTAGTTTTGGGGTTGGCCACTCTTTCGCAGCATTTAACTATTCAGGCAATACAAGTTACTGTATGATAAATTTCTTGGGATGCCATATTACTTTGAGCACTCTAATGGCATATTAGGCTTATAACTTATATTCACTTTAATCCTAATGTAGCTTATTCCTTAATTGCATTATTTAGCTGATACATTGCAATGGAAGAATAGCTGATCCTTAAGCTCAAATTTTATAGATTGTGACCATTCTCTGCCATTTCTGGTGCTCAAAGTTTGGAACTTCTAAGCAATAAATTTTTTCATTTATTAATTGATAATCAATGTTAAAATCTTAAACTTTTTATTCATTGCTCTGGTACTGCCTTAAACTGCATAGGACAGTAAATTTTTGAAAGATAGTTAGCAAAAAGAAAAAATAATTTCAACACTTCAGTTTATCTTAAACAGTGATCCTGGAAGTGTTGTGTTCTACTATCTTTAATTGTTACTTTATTCAATGATATTGCTCCAGGTCTATTGATAGAATATCAATTTCATAATTATGTATGTGAATATTTTTTTGATACATATATCTAATCTTTTTACTTTCATTACCCTACACATTTATTATTTTAAATAAATATAGTGTTATTAATCCTTTTTTACAACTGTTTTTATACTTGTTACTTAATTTAAATTTTTTTTTTGATTTTAGTTCTATACATAGTGTGAATTAGATTTACTTTATATGTAATAACAATATATTTATATAGTGAAATATATATAATTTCGTGCTAAATTAGGCGACTTTTTATAAAAGTTTTTACCTTGATTTACCATTTCATTGCTGACATTTAAATAGAAAATAATTTATATGTATTTTTAGCAGTGATCTTTCACTAATTGGCTCTAAATGCAATGTAGACCTACAATTATCAAAATGATTTAGATGATAAAGTAAAAGAAAATATTTTAATGAAAACACAATTCTTAATAAGATCTTTACTGATATAGATAAATATAACATAAATTGCTAATGCATTTAATTTAAAATTATTTTCTCTCTGCAGTTGGGTTCATTAAATATATCTGGAAACAACTTCATAAAATACACCTATCATGCGCGTACACACATATATATGCATAAATATGGTTTTCATTAAGGATTAATCAGTCAGTATATTATACCATTTTCTGATGTAGAAAATAAGGCTAAAATATATATTTTTTTCTGAAGCTCAGTTTGGTGCTTGTACATATAATACACTCCACCACTTGATGGCACTGGTTTTCACCCAACACACATCAATATGCCAGTTTAGCGGCCTAACTTATGGCTAACTATGTACTAGTACCCTCAGTTTTCTGTCATCACATTTCTTGACTTAACAAATTTCTTTGACTTTCATCTACAGCTTTTCAATTTATTTCTAATCTGCCTTTATGTTAATGTTTATATGAAACTCATTGTAGAACTTTTCTAACACTATATTCTGTTTTTTCATTGTTTATAGCCCATTTGGACCTCCATGCCTCACTATAATTTGTTGGATATTATTCTTGGTAATCACTTACTTATAATACTTTAAAGGCATTTGTTGATAAGTAATTGCAACTTCTAACTCAGGAAATCATTTTCATATTTTCACTTTCATATAGACCTTTTAGCAAAAAATGGTGTTATTTGTCAAAATCGTGTTTAACAATCTTTCCTTAAATATTATTTGTTTGTATTAAATAAAAGAATTGTATTTATTTCAATATGCATGTACAAGTAAAAGAGAGTATTAAATAGGAGGAAGATAATTACTTTTTATAATATATACAATTATTGAATAATATGCAGCTTAAAGATCTAAAGAAACGTCATTATTTTAATGGTGTTCTACATTCAGTTATGTTGAAAAGGAAAAACAATTGTAAAAAGTCATTGATGATGTGTTACTGCATTGGCAGCATATCCTATTGGTCAACCTGTAATTATAATTCGTAAACATTGTATCATCTGACTAAGAAACCATGTGATCATTGTTTAGTATCTTATAATCACATTTGGGTTAGAGATTTTTTTTGGAATCCAGAATATAATAGAATTCATGAGTTACTAACATATTTTCAAATAATTATAATATATGTTTATTCACAAGTATGCACAGAAAGATTATTAAGACAGATGTAGACAAATTTTGTATTGGTGCCAGTAGAAGCATTTTAAGTTATTCAGGATCTGATCATCAAACCCTTATAGATTTCAGTTTTCTGCCAGTTAATTAGTTTAACATATAGCCAATTGTAGTATAATATGATTACAAATGCCCATATGTGATTAAATTAATAAATTTATTAAGCTATTGCATTATTTGAAGATGCATGTTTAGAATCTTACTCGATGTAGTTTTACACCAATCAATATCTAACCAAAACAGATATTACTCAATTGACATCACATCAGAGTAATTTATCTAGTATTCCATGTTGTAAACTAAATGTAAACATTAATGATAAGTAGTGTTATTAAGCTACACTACAATTTATTCATATGGGAATACATTCTTATATTTCATACTGACTTGAGCATACACACAAATATACTGGAATGGTACAGGACAAAAAGGAATAAACATGGGGTAAATATGGGGAGATGGCAGACCATCATCATCCCCAAATAAAACAAATTATAAAATTAAATATAAAAAGAATGAGCAAGGTATAATATCTAGTGAATATGAGCAGAGTCCGCATGATCACTACTTAAGGTGCATCTCCAGCATTACAGAATAATAATAATCACTAATCATCAACAATTAACAAAGATTATAAAATCCAATATAAAATCGGTAGTTAAGAATCAAAAGTCAATCTTATGACTGGATTTTAAATGAGTCCACTATAGATAGGTTAATTATTTAGCTACTGCCAATTTAGTGCAGAAATACAACACAATTATCTGGATGCACACTTAAGGGCTAATCCATCAGAATATAAAAAATATCAAATAATTATGAGATGATAAACCCTACTGATCATCATCAATGCTCTGGCCACCTACTATTATTATTACTGGCCAATTATAAACTAAATTTTTAATGAAAAAAATAAAATATAAAATGTAGTGCATGGACCTGAAAATATATTCCTTTGCACTATCTAGGGTTATCATCTGGATGTAGAAGCAGCAATGTAAACCCCTAATCTCAATAAATAACCATTCTGCTCTAATCAACTTGGGAAGCAAAAACTTTATAAACTATTGCTGTGAGCAAGAAATAAATAAATAAATAAAACTACTTATTTTAAATAATTTCAAATAATTTATAGGTTTAATCTTCTATAATTAAATAGCTTTATTGGGATAATTTAAAAGTCCCTAAACTCTAAGCTGTATTGAATCAAGTTACAACACTGCCAATTCATGGAACAGATAGCTGGAGGACTAAAAACATTACACTAAAAATATTTTTAAACAATTATTTAATAACAGATGAATAATAAAAAATAACATCATAATATGAAACTTCAAAAATTCATTTTATCAAAAAAATATAGTTTCATAAAAATTATAAGTAATCAGTTGATATTCATTCACTTTCACTGATTTATTATTTTAAATAACAATAGTAATAGTAACAAGTCAGATGTCACATGACTTATATATAGCTTGCACTTACAAATATGTAAAATTAAGAGCGTGCTAATAGCTCTAAGCAAGCTTTTTTTTTATTTATGATAAATGCTACTACAAGAGAAGGCATTCAAATCATTTTTATTTTAAATGGTCCCCATCCCCAGACCGGTTTCGACCTATGGGTCTCTTCAGTGAGGAGTTGGGACATTAGATCTAAAAAACCAACTCAAGCAAAGCATTTATCTAAAAGATAATTGTTAGAAGAAGATCTGAAACTCTTAGACATCTACATGTCTTTAAAGTCAGCTCTCCAACTGAAAAAATCATATGGGACTGAACTTAATTCAGATACTCCATATATTAGTAGGTTAGCTCTTTAATTTGCTAAAGCCACAACACAAAATAATAATAGTAATAGTAACAAGTCAGATGTCACATGACTTATATAAGCTTGCACTTACAAATATGTAAAATTAAGAGCGTGCTAATAGCTCTAGCAGCTTTTTTTTATTTATGATAAATGCTACTACAAGAGAAGGTTTTTTAGATCTAATGTCCCAACTCCTCACTGAAGAGACCCATAGGTCGAAACGGTCTGGGGTGGGACCTTAAAAAAAATGATTGAAGCCCCGAGTGCTTTACATAAATAAAAAAAAAGCGCAGGCTAGCGCCTAATTTACATATTTGTAAGTGCAGCTAATAAAGCATGGACACTGACTGTTACTATACTATATATTTGCTGTTGTGGCTTAGCAAATAAAGGCTAAGCCCATATAGGGTATCTGAATTGTTCAGTCCCAGATTTTTTAGTTGGAGGCTGACTTAGACGAGGCTAAGGTTTCAGACTTCTCAACAATACTTTTAGAAGCTTGCGGTTGGTTTTTTAGACATGTCCCAACCCCTGAAGGACCAGGCGAACCGCTGGGAGGCCTAAAAAAAAGATTGAGCCCCGGTTAAAAAAAAAAGCGTAGGCATCCCATTATTTTAAATAACAAAAGTTGAAAAAAAGAGTACTTTCATAATCAGAAATAACTATCTTCAAATTACTTTAATTAATCCTTTGTTAAATTTTGGAGGGAAAATCAAATATATAAATGGTATGAAAAGACAAACATATTTAAAAAATAATAATTTAATAAAATTGAAATTTCCAAAAAAAAAACAACTCATAATTTTGAAGAGATAAATTGAATGGATTACAAAAATAACATGATTTACTAGAAAATATTGAATTAATGAAATTATTCAAAATTATCAACTTTTACATGAAAACACAGTGTGCACAAAAAATAACTTTAATCAAAATTTTATACTTCTGTGGAGTTTTTCTTCACAATTATAATTTTTAGTTTTTCCAGGTAAGTTTTCTTCTTGAAGGCTTCTACACAATATAAATGATTAACTTGCACTTTTTTTGGTGGCAGTATTTCCAGGTTAACAAATAGTAAAATATTATCCATTTTTTCCCACTAAAATTTCCAAGTGAGACAAACATGCAGAGACTCATGTTCTTGGTTGACATCAAGTTTTGTTGCAGATGAGTAAAGGGATAAATAACTTCTTTACATTTTTCTAGAGAGGCAGGTTACATGGAGAAAGATGATTTTAGCTTTTAGCTGAATTTAGCCTATTGTTTTCATTGTAGAAAACATTTTTAAAACTAAACTTATAGTGTTCTAATAGCTTGGTTAATACTTCAACAGCTTAGATAAGACCTCTGCTTCTTTTCGTTTTTAGCACCTAAGTCAGTAACTTATTTTCTCCTACTATCCTCTTCAGCAGCTGGATCAAGAGTGAATGCTTCTAATAAGACTCTTAGGTCAATGGAGTAACCAACATCCTGTTTTTATACTTTTGAAACAACCTGCTTCAAGCTAATCACAATTAGTCTCTAACGTGACACAATTAGTAATAAACAATTAGGTCAATTTTTAGAAATACAATGGTTTAGTTATTCCCCTCCGTCAACATTGACATTGAAAAATAAGTCAAAAATATGAATTAGAATCATTAAATTTTTGACATTCCTTTTTTAATTAAAAATTTTATTGCCAAAAGAAAACAAGATAATCAGATTAATTAGGATGATTTGATAAACACTACCTTTTCTTTTGTAGGGAAATAAAGAGAAAAGAATACTCTACTATTAAACATAAAAGTTTACTTCTCTTATTTTATTTCAAGATAAAAGCAAAAGTTTCAATAAACTTTTCAAAATCAAAACTGGTAAATAGTTAAAATTATTGAAGAGAGAGAATAAAAGAAATTATTTATTTGATTTTATATTTTTCTCTCTCTTTTACAACTATTTATAATTTATATTACATATTATTATAAAAAAAATATCTGAATCACTTAAAGATAATTGTTTAGAATTTTCATATCATTTAAGAAGTAAAAAAGAACAATTAATTAAATGAAAATCCATTATTATAATAAAAAAAAACATGTAGAAAATTAAATATCCTTTTCCTACTAATTAAATCTAAATTTAAACTTAGAGAGCTTGTAATATTGGCATTGCTTGTGCCCACATTGTTACAATACATATATAAATTTCAAATTATAATAATGGTAGACAATGCTGGTTCAGCATGAAATATGTATATTGGAGATCTTTTTTTTTTCACATGTATGTGGCCGTGTGTATCAGTTGTATGAGTTAGAGTGGATAGCTGAAGAGAGCTCAAAAGTCTGTGATCAAATCCCCTATAATTATATATATATATATATATATTATAATTATATATATATATTATTATTATTATTGTATACTGTTATTTTAATTTAAAATTTACATATAATGTATTTTTACTGGGTAACTTATTTTACATGCATTTATAAAATAATTTATATTATGCAGATTTGATTTCTGCAATCGAGTAGAAAGCTTAATCACAAGAGAAATTGAATATGTTTGTCGAGGTATGTTTTCATCCGTAGCTTTTCATTTTGATCAGTTGCTGTATCAGTTATGCTACTGATTACTTATCACTTGAAAAAATACCTAAATGAACCACAATACAATAGAAAGTTTTCGAACTTCTGTTGAATATAATGATAAATATTATAAGGGATAAATAGTTCCATACTTAACTTTACTAGAAGACACCACTAAATAATAAATCTAGACCTCTTGTTTATAACAAATTATAATTTAATATTGTTAAATATTATTTAAAAAAAAAACAAATAAAGAAGTTATGTTTACTATCAACTATTTTTTCTAAAGAAATATGTATTTTAACTTTTTTCTCAAAATGTCTTAGTACTATATTCTTTTCTTCTTCTGTGGTATCAATTTTTTCTTCTACTTTTTGAACTTTATTATTTAATTCTATCCATCTCTGCTAATTGTTCTTTTCTTTCAAATTGAACATTCCCTATTCTTTTTCTGCTTTAAAACACTTCCTCATTATTCTAGCATATTCATCTATTTTTTTGAAACATTCTTTGCATATTATCATTTGTTTCTTACTCTGCTGTCTCTCATCCTTTTTCTGTAACATTCTTGCATTCTCTTCTCCATTCTTTGCATATTTTCAATCATTTGATTCCTACTCTGGTGGTATCAATTTTCTGTTGCATATTGTGCATATTTTAATTCATTCAAATTATACTCTGCACCATATGACTGAATATTTCCACATTCAACATACCATAATCTTCTTTCTTTTCATCTATTTTTATAAGTTTATTTTCTTTAATTACAGTTTGAGGTTTCTTAAAGATTATCTCATGGCGTTCTGGTTCTACTACTTCACATAGTGACTTAAACTAACATTACTAATCTAATTTGTTGACCACTTTCTTTTTCTTTATCTCCATCTAAATTTTGTACCATTAATCTAAATAATTTAAATATTAATCAGTTTTCCCTTAAGAATGGAGACAAAACGAAATGATTTCTGTTCATCTTATCTTCATCAAAACCATCAACTAAAACTTTACTTTGCTGCTTAATTAAAAAAATTTTAAGTCAACACAAAATATATTTTGTAATAAAGAAAAATATATGTAGCTCTACCATATTCAAACATATTTTAAATTTATTTTTAAAAAATCATAAAACTATATTAACTATCTTAACACTTTTAATTTATTTTAAATTCATCAAATTTGCAAGCCACAATTTAAATTTAAAAAATTATATTCGGTAGTGTTCTGTTCTATCATGTCAGCCACTTGATGGTATTGTTGCTAAGCAAAAACACATAGATATAACATTCCTGGGCCAGTGATTCTATGAATTATTAACTTTATTTTTGAAATAGGAAATAAAAGTAAATTATATTACAATTTACACAAAATTAAAAAATTCAAACAAAATATAAAAATGAAAGCTGATTTTTTGGACTTTTAGGGATAGTAATTAATCAGAGACTGGCTTTTTTGGGTGTGAGATAAAAAGTGAAATTCCTTTTTTAATAGAAAATAAGAATAAAGTTTAGACTTCTTGGGACATTAATTAATCAGACACTGTATTTTGAAATCAAAGTCAATTAATTGTCTTACAACTTCCATAAAATTTAAAAATTCAAATAAATTTTTTAAAATGAAAACTGATTTTGACTTTTTGGGACAGTAATTAATCAGAGACTGGCATTTTTTTTGTATGTGTGTTTATATAAAAAGTTAAGTTACTTTTTTAATAACAAATAATGGTTGTATTCTCATCCTTGGTGTTCACCTAGAGATGGCATTGATGCTAATCAAAAACATATACATATAACAATTCCGGGGCCTGACCTAAATGATTGATTTGATCTAAAAAGATCTGATTTCTTAGATTTATAATAAAATATTCTACTAACTAATACTATTATATGATGTTAGTTTTTTCATTTTTGTAAATGTTTATTAATCTTATCTTGTTTTTGAGTTTGTGTGTGTGTGTGTCTTTTTAAAGTTATGGTGTTTTTCTAACTTTTTTTTTTTTGGACTTTATGTGTGTCTTTTTAAAGTTACAGGTTTTTTTTTTTTTTTGCAAGAGTAAATCAATACTTTTATTCAAAAGCAAGACGTAATAAGTAAATGTTTATTAATCTTATCTTGTTTTTGAATTTGTGTGTGTGTCTTTAAAGTTACGGGGCTTTTTCTAATTTTTTTTTGGGGGACTTTATGTGTGTCTTTTTAAAGTTATGGTACCTTTTTTTGCAAGAGTAAATCAATCATTTGATTCAAAAGCAAGATGTAATAAGTCAATGTTTATTAATCTTAGATTGTTTTTGAGTTTGTGTGTGTGTCTTTAAAGTTACAGGGCTTTTTCTCACTTTTTTTTTGGACTTTATGTGTGTCTTTTTTTAAAGTTACGGTATTTTTGGTCAAGAGTAAAAATCAATTATTTTTATTAAAAAAGCAAGACGTAATTCTAAATCTATCAAAAGTAATGTCATTTATATACTACAATTTAGAATTGATACCCGACTACTATTAGTAAGGACCGTCATTGAAAGATTCAATTGAAAAATGATACCCGACTAATTTCCGTTTTCTTTTTTTTTTTTGGGGGGGGGGGACAGTAATGAATCAGAAAGTGGGTTGTTTTTGTTAACTCTGTCTATATAAAAAGGGTACCGTTATTGAAATACTAAATTTAAAAATGATAGCCGACTAATTTGCATTTCTTTTGACAGTAATTAATCAGAAAGTGGGTTTCTTTTTTTTTGGGGGGGTAAATCTTGTGTATATATATAAAAAAAAATACCGTAATTCAAATACTCCATTGAAAAAAACCAAACCCCATTGAATTTGCTTTCTTTTTTTTTTTTTTAAGACAGTAATTAATCAGGAAGTGGGTTGTTTTTGTTAGTGTGTAGATATAAAAACTAATCTTATTTTGAAATAATAAATGTAACAAAAAAATAATAATAATAATACCCGACTAATTTTCTTTTTTGGACAAGTAATTCCTAATAATTAGACACTGGGTTGTTTTTGTTTGTGTGTATATATATACAGTATAGCAAAAGTAACTGGTCACGGATGAATTCTCGCGAAAATGGTATTTTTCATGTGATCCTTAATTTTTTTTCGTTTCGCACCCTTAAAAGCAATTTTTGAGGGTTACCCATTCATAATGGAATCTTCAGGACATTATTACTAAACTTACAACAGTAAAGTAAGTTACAACACATTAAAAAAAATAGACGTCTTATCAAATTTTAAAAAACTACGACTGCTTCAAATACACACACTCTCACACGAAACTACAGAGAAAATAGATATTCTACTATTACGAGAAAATGATGAACAAAATCGACTACTACGGCAGCCGATCAAGGCATTTCTTTCTCTTTGCTTTTAGCATAGAAAAAAAAGCCATAACCGGCAGCCGTCGGGAACTCTTTCTGTGTTTTATCATAAAAAGAAGTCTCATTTGTGTTGGCTTCTGTCACCACCACCACCTCCGTCCAACATAACGTGAGGACTTTTCTGTGTTTATAACATAGAAAATTTCCTCTTTTGTTGGGTGAAGGCCAGTGAAACAGTATATTTCTAGGAATTTACCTAGAAATAGCAACATCTTGAGGCGAACACCAAGGATGAGAAAACAACCCAAATAATAGTAAATATAGCAGAGACTTTTTTTGACAGTAATTAATCAAAGGCGGGTTTGTTTGGGTGTGTGGATAGAAAAAGTTATGGTACCTTTTTAATAAAAACTAAAAGTAAATTTTACTTTTTTTTGGACAGTAATTAATAATTTTGGGGAAAAAGTAAATTAGATTGCAATTTACCCACTAAAGTTAATGATTATAACAAACTATTAAAATGAAAGCTGACTCCGGGATCTGGCAATTGCCAATTTTCAGAGTTTGAAGCAGCCATTTTACTTGTCTTGGACAATTTCTTGTGGATACATTACTTTCATCGGGATCTTCAAAATTATGCTGTGCTGCACTCTAAAATCCAATTTGTGAGGGTTACACAGTCCTGATGGAACAGTGATGGCACTGTTAAAACTGTTACAAGGTACCAGTAGGTCAGTTCATATGAAAAAAAAGATTTGGGACGTGAAAAGTTCAATTATTTAGACACGATGCAGTCAACACACTCTCATACGATACTGTAGTGAAAATAGACAACACAACATTATGAGAAAGTGCATGACACAAGCATGTATAACAGCCAATGAAGGCATTTTTCTGTGCTTTTAGCATAGAAAAAAGTGACAGCGGTAGCCAGCAACTGAGTAAATGGACTCTTTCTGTGTTTTGTTATAGAAAGAAGGATATCGACTTGGCTGAAGCTGCAAAAATGCCATATTTCTAGAAATTTAGCTAGAAATATACCACCATATGGCTGACACAATAGAACAGAACACTACCTTATATTCTTCAATACTTTAAGGTATTTTTCTTCTATTTAATTAAAGATAATACACATAACTTATTAAAAAGAAGTAAAATTTATTAGGCCTCAAACACTAAATAAGTCAAAGTCTTAAAAAAAAAATTACTGCATTTTTTAAAATATCTCGGAGTGCTTTATATTATCAAGATTTACACATTAATGCCAAATTAAAAAAAAATCTCTAATAAATAAAGGCATATTATATAGAAAAGAAACAAGATATAAAAATATACTACTATTATCTTTCAGGCTGTAAGTTTATTAAACTTTCTAAAATTAAAATGCCAAATCTTAAACAAAATCTCAAGTATGAATTTATCATATCCCCGAAAGTTAGATGGCCAAAATGTTAAAAAAATATAAAAATAATTATTTTTTTATTTTCTCAGGGTATAAGTTTATCAAGACCTCACGAAAATGATAAAAAATAATTCTCCTCTGCAATGGTTAAATATTTCTGTACTAACTTTAATAGAAGATGCCACTAGATAATAAATCTAGATTTCTTTCTTATAACAAGTTGTAATTTAATATTGTTAAATATTATAAAAATAATAGCAAAGAAATGAGTTAAGTTTACTAGCAATGTTATTATTAAATTCAAATGTTGGGAAGCTATAACTTATAAAATGAAATTCTTCCAATTAATAGTAAATATTGAAGTAAAAGGATAAATTTACCAAGTGTGAGTTTCATTTGGACACCTATTATTTGGGCATATCGATATTTTATATTTTATAATTCAAGTAATAGTCAACGACAAAATTAACTACCAATTTATTATCAAACAATAATTTATTTAAAAAAATAAAATAATAATGTCATAGTAATAGCCACAATATTTAAATTCATATATCAAAATCAACAAATGCATGTGTGATCAACAATCAGATATTACCAAACCAAGCCATCCTTACTCTCCATAGTGACACAGTAACCTATACACTGAGGAATCTAAGACTAAGCAGTGGATGAAATCTGAAAACTCCACATGATCACTATCTTCCATGCTTGCTCATAACTGTTGTTAAAATAGGCAAAACTCTCTCCATACAGTAGTGCCACTCTAAGCAAGACAGAGTAATCAATGGATGCCAGAAGGCTTGTGCATAAAATCCCTATTTAGTGCCTACTCATCCAATATCCCCAACTAGTTTCTGGCTTATGGCCTTCATCAGTAAGGAGCCTTGGATCTGAGAGCACTGCACCTACATCTTAGGATCTAATGCAACCCTCCAGAAGCCACCTTTTAACTCTACATAACTGCCTTATAGGAAGGTGGTGGCTATGGTTGTAAAAGATCCAAAGACACCAAAATGTATGGGTTCTGAACTGAGTTCAGACCTATATGACTATTTAAGCTACTGAGCTTAGATTGAATATATGTGTGTTTTCAATTTTATTCTCATAGGTTAGTAGTTATGTAGAGTTAAAAGGTGGCTGCTGGAGGGTTGCATTAGATCCTAAGATCTAGGTGCAGTGCTCTCAGATCCAAGGCTCCTCACTGACGAAGGTCATAAGCCAGAAACTAGTTGGGGGTATTGGATAAGTAGGCACTAGATAGGGATTTTATGCATGAGCCTTCTAGTATCCATTGATTACTCTGTCTTGCTTTGAGTGGCACTACTGTATGGAGAGAGTTTTGCCTATTCTAACAATGGATGAAATGCTTGTTAAATATAAGATTAACTCATTAGTATTATATTCTAAGTAATGGCACAAAAACAGCAACTATTCTTAAAACTTTACATATAAAATATTTAAATACTAATTTATCATTATTGCAATATTTATAAAAATATGACATTAATCATTCTCATGAAAATATTTAGTACAAAAATGAAGCCATTATAAAAATGAAGTCATAGGAAATTTATAATTGAAACTAACAACCAATATCACGATAAAGACACCAACTAAGAATATCTCAATTGTTAATACATGCAGCATTGTCCAAATTTATACACAAAATAAATAGTTATTACTATTTCATCATCATCATCATCAACCATTATCAATCCATTGCAGGATGGTCTCTCCAAGTTCGATCTCCTCCAATCTTTAGCTTCTCCTCTCCACATCATCATATAGCACAGATTATATATTTCATAATCTGTATTGAATATGATGTCTATAAAATAAAAATAAACTATCATTTACCACATCTGTATTGTTTTTAAATATTACATTTACTTGCATATATCTTTTAGAACTACACTTAGTGACTAGTACAATATTTAAGAAGTAACAATTTATAAATAATTAATATTGGCATAAAATATTTATATTAAAAGCAATTTACTACAAATTAAAAAAAAATATTTAATAAAGATTTATAAGTTGTTTTATCATTTTAACTTATTTACCAGTATAAAATTTTAATGTTTTGCAAATTTAAAGATCTAACAGATGATCATTTTCTTCATTATGGTACTTTATTTGAAATAATAAACAGTAAACAGGTCTGAACATTGTATATAAATCATGATTTTTGCAGCAGTTGATAGTATAAAGTATTCCTATTACTTAAAGATGAAAATATAGAGGAATAGACATCCGAGTCTTGGTTGCCAAATTCTTGAGATGAAAACTTTATTTATAAATGCATCTTGGAAGTTTAAAATTCAATGTTTTCTTTTCAATTAAAAGCACAAAGATCCTGTTTATGTCTTGCGTTGTTAGCCGAGAGGTATCGCAGCCGCCATGCAAGCAAGTAGTTGGTTGCAGACGGGTGTGGGTTCGCGTCCCGGCAGATGCTATGACATATGAAAAAAAAAAAAGATCCTGTTTATGGGATCAAACAATTTTCTTTTTTTATAAAAAAATCATTCTTGGCTAATTGCCAATAGAACAGTAAATAATTGTACAGTCTATTTAAAAGTATTTAAATAAATGTCAGTTTTTTGCAATTACTATTTTAAATTCAACAATTGATTTTTTTTTAAAATTATAGTTTAACAAAATCAATTTTATTTATGAAAAGAATGTATATTGCCTTTAAAATATATAATTCAAAATTATTTCAATAATCACAACCCAGAACTCTTTGATATGATTCATAATATTAAAATGGGTAATTTCTGCAATATCGGAAGATGCATATTTATTAACTATGTAATATGGTTACTTAGATGTCATATAGTTATAATCAATTCTCCATTGGACTTACATCTTTTTATTCTTGCACTCAAAAAAATCTACCTATCCATATAGACTGGATTACAACATTATGGTTCTTAGTAGAAGAAATTCATCAAAACACTCAGGAAGTTACTATTAAAAATGTAAATCAATTTATACTAGATTAATTTGTTGTCTAAAAAATATTTAAAAAAACTATGTAATATTATAAACATAACATATTTGATTTTTAGATTTTAAACATTTACTTAATTTACACCCCAAATGAAGTATATTTCTAAGGAATACATCATTTTATTATGTAAATATAGGATAATACTTAGTATTATTTCTTATTAATAAATGTATAAACTGATTGTTCCTGCATTTAGTTTACAGTTTTACAATATGTGCAAATGAATCCAGTTGAAATTGATGCATAGTTGTTCAAAAATACTAATCTTTTATGTGAAAGTTATATCAGAATTATCATTATGAAAACAATACACGAGTCTTTTATCTGACCTTCAAAGTAATATTGCAAAACATTTGATTTATCCTTATAATAAATCTTATTGACTACTATGCCAATTGTGAGTCAGTTGGCTTGATAATGAAATATTAAATTTTACCTACATTTAGAACTGTTAAACTAATGAACTTCTAACTGATCGATTAATCTCGTTGATTAGATAAAATCTTTGTAACTATTGTTATGGGTGACTCAATTTTTCATTATAATAAATTTAGCCATCTTTATTTGTTTAAGACATATTGCTTTTAATCATCTTCTGCATTAGATTTTACCACTTTAAATAAAAGTGCTTTTTTTTGGGAAGACCTTTTTTATACTTAAGAAGAAAACTATTTTCTCTTAAATCAAATTTCATACTACCAATAATAACATCATGTTTCAAGTATTTTCTAATTTTTATTTCATCTAATAAGTTCATGACCATGTGATTAAAAGGTATTTTTTGGTATTCCTTCTGTCTTTATTTATTTATTGTCTAGAAAATACACTATCACAATTATAATAATTCATACAACATAGTCAAAAATAAAGAACGATTTTATGTTACCTTCTCAGGTGGTTATGCAATGGTCAGGCATCAAGTGCGTATTAAACACAGTAGTTATCCATAATTAACTACACAGATTTTTTTCCAATTGAGAATTGAGCCAAAAATCAGTAGCCTTCTTGTTTACTGTTCTGATACTGTACTGAACCACATGTAGTTTCTTTAAAATATAACATAAGAGAAATGTTTCAAGATCATTAATATAAATTTTATTATAAATTTTGTAATTAGAAAAAAAAAAAGAATTGTGAACTGAAACTTAATGTCTTCAAACAGCAAAGCATTTTTATAGATCAGCACTACAGTCAAAAAAGGGCAGTCATTATCTCAATTGATGATAATCTGTTAGCAAAGAAAGAAGAAACATTTTGTAGATGTTGAGGAGTCATGTTGTTGGGTGTATGATTTACTTTTTGATGAATATAAAAATAAAATAACAATAGCAATGAATACAATAAGAGTACCAGCAATAATAGTAACATGAAGACTCAGTGTTATCACTGTTGACATTCAGTAAGAGTTTAAAAAGAATAGAGAACAATGGAATTTCTTTTTTCTTTTTCGATTAGGTGAATCCACATAAATGGCACTTTTTAATTATTTATTATTATGAAAATGGTCTCCCGAGGAGGAAAACCCAAAAAAAAAAGGGGGGGGGGGAGGGGGGGGGGGGGCGGCGGGGGGGGGGGCTGGAAAGAAAAAAAAAAAATGTCTTTGACAATTTTTGGACAAAGGAAGAATTTTTTGCAATTCTATATTTACAAAAATGAATAAAGGACAGTCCAGATATTTTTTAATTTTTCAAAAAAAAAAATATGTGAAGAACAATGAAAAAAAGTTGACAAAAAATCCAACGGATGATGCTCCAACAACGGAAGGGGCAAATCATGGATCTCATTTGTTATGAAAACAAAACAGTTAATTACTAAAATTTGCATTATATTATCGTGTCATTCTCCAAAAAAGGTCACGTATAAAATATCTTATTAACACATGATAGAAACAGTGGTAGATATTAAAAATGTGATAAGAACTGGATCCATGCAGGACCAATTATTCAAATTACGTTTATAAAAAGAGGACGTGGAATTTCATGATCTTCTTATTCCCGTGGAAATGTGATGGCTTAATAAAAGAAAAAGTATTTGAAAAAGTTTTTAAATTTTTGACTTCAGGCGAAGGAGTTTCTAATGTTAATAAATAAACCTTTCTTAGAGAAAGGGTTCACGTGTCAGAAGTTAGTAAGATGGGTTGCGATGTATAAACCTTGGGTTGGAGAACCGGCCACTCTACCACTGCACAAATTCACTGATTTATAACTATATAAATTTTAAAACATTAAATTAATTCTACCTCATAATTGATTCTTTTGATGCTATAATTTATTCGTTGCAGAATTCAAAAATTGAAAATAAAAGCTGTTCTTTCTTTATCGCCTCAAATAATCTTATCTTTCAATATAATTTCGTAAACACATTATTTTGTGTTGTAAAAAATAAAAATGGTGAAAGTTTTTTTTTTCATTGATGTAAAGGATTACTTACTTCTCAAATGACTTAGAATAATATTCTTTAACATTCAACCAAATATTTACATTTTTTTCCTTTTTCTCTAACTATTTCTGCAAGTGTTTAAAACTATCATAAAATCAATAATTTTGTTTTAAACAATTTTACTTTTCTGTCCTCCGTACTGCAAGGTCAAGAACAACTCCTGACATTAGAAAATAATTAAGTTTATAAAGATGAAGTTGAATAACTCAGTCAATTATTTGAAAGTATAAAAGTAGAAAAAAATAAAATAAAATAAGGTCTTAGACCCAATTTGGCAGTTTAATAAATAATGAATTTTTTGAAATAGATATAACTGCCTTAAAACTTAAGTTTTATTTGCAAAATTATATATCAATAACTAATATCTACATGCATTATTTTTTTACGCATATCTTCTCCGTTTGTAATTAAGGGATAGGTTTATTTATCTTTTTTGCTTGACGTTCTAATCTCTTCGATTGGTATTTCTTTCCTTCTCTCTCTCTTTACATATCATATGTAACATCAGATAATAGTTTGTCATATGATCGACATTCATAGGAATACAATTTTTTCTCATCATTTGGTGAAGACTGCATCATATTATAAAAGTATTATTTGTTTTTATAGTCAGTACATTGACATTCACGTGAGAAATACAAATAAACTTAGGATTAGTACATTCTAGCTAATAATATCCAGACATTCATTTACTGACCATCGTTTTAGGTAGATAGCTGGCTATTTCTGGCTGGCGATATGAAAGAAAAATCTTAAGCTGCTTGCAATCTGAAAAAATAATTCCAAAGTTTATCTGGCTTAGATTCAAACATTAATACTTGGTCGTGGTGGACAGATGTGCTAACTGCTATGCCATGAGGCCTTTTTAAGGGACAAATTCAAAATGAATATAATAATAGGGGGAGATGGCGAGAGGGAAAAAATAATGTTAGTGGAGACTAAACATGTGATTAAAGCTCCGGCTAGGATTTCATCAAAGATCAGTAGCATTTTTTATATTAATCTCATAAAAAAAAAAAAACATTTATGCAGAGATATACTCGTATGACTTCTTATGCTTACATTATCGTAAGAAAGAAAATTACTTTAATTAAGATATTAATATGTTGCTCCTGAATGAATTTTGAGACATATATGCTATAATTTATGTACAAATGATATATTTGCATATTATGTAAAATATTTAAATGATATTGTAACTAAGAATTTTAAGAATTATTTCTATATTGGTATTTAATTATCTCAGTGATAATCCAAACACAATCTAATTCATTTGATGAAAATCTGATTTTTTTCACTCTCCTTAGTTGGAAATCTAATCAAGTATTTTAAACTTTTGAATTTACTATTCTCATTATTCTGTGAAACTGATAAAATATTTGCAAAATAATATATTGATACTCTTACTTTGGTTGAGAAAATGTATGCTCAGTTAAAAAAAGAGAAGTATATCAGTGAAAAAAAAAGTAGAAATCGAATGCAATTTTGTTTTGATTTCTGCTACGAACATATAAAATAGTGAATTCATTTTGTGAAGCAAAAACTCATCATAGTGGCTAGACTTAAGCTATCTAAAATGTCATATGCTCTCTTGTATATAACTATTTGATTATTTTATTCATTCTGCAACAGCTAATATATCAGTTGGCATATAAATAATATTTTAATATTAAATAAATATAATGTAATGGGAAATTTATCAATTCTACTTTAAATAATAATTAATTTTTTTATTTAGAGTTATCCAGAACAGCTGGAGAGGAAACTTAAATCAGCTTACATATTTTAATGTAAATTGGTTTTTAAAGAACTGATATCAAGTTTATAGAGTAGATATTTTTACTCACTTCTAAAACTCTGGCTGTTCTGGTTAATTGTAAATAAAAAGATCTGATTATGGTAAGAAGTGGTCCATTTTTTTACTGTAAAAAGTTATTGGACATGACAGCTAGAGAGCAGTTCAGTTATTTTTAAAATAAATTTCTAAATTTCACATGACATTATATTTATTCAATATTAAAGTGTTATTTATTACAAATCCATTTACTTCTGTTTCTAATCACGACTCAATCCTTTTTTCTTTTCAAAAATATACAGTACATATAGCCATATAATTCTATAATTAAAAATCACTTCTTTTCTTGTCAAAAACTTTATTTGATGTAATGTTTTTTCTAGATCCTTGAAAATGACTATAGAGTAAAGATAGTCGAAACGTTGGAAATAAGTGGATATATATATATACATCAAATAAAGTTTTTGACAAGAAAAGAAGTGATTTTTAATTATAGAATTATATGTTATTTATTATTACATACAGAACATGTGTTTATTTATTACAGAATTTTAGAAGTGAATGAAATATTTCTACTCTCTAAACTTAATATCAGTTCTTTAAAAATCGATTACATTAAAATATATAGATTAATTTAAGTTTGCTCTTTGGCTGTTATTGTTTTATATAACTCTCAATAAAAAGATTTAAAATATGGTAAGACGTGGTCCATTTTTTTTATTGTAAAAAGTTATTGAATTTGGCACCAGATGGCAGTTTAATTATTATTTAAAATAGACAATAAATTTCACATAACATTATATATATGTGTGTGCGTAAATGAATTGGTGCAGGTATAATTTTATTAGTGACATTGTTGATTACCTAATAAAATAAAGAATTAAACTAATTTATACTTAAACTATAATTTAAAAAAAAAACATAAGTATATTTGTGTATAATAACAATGTTACCCCTTTGTTTACTTAATCATGAAGCCCATATGCTGAGTTGTGAAATTTATATTACTATAAATAGAAAATATCCTTCATTTTATGCCACATATTTTCTCTTTCAAGGGTCTTTATTGAAATCTCTCTCTTTTTTTAATCCTCTATGTCAACTCTGTTTTTATTCAGATAATCTATGGAATTCCTTCTTTCATTAATACTATTGAGCACATTTTATATATGAATAATATTGTCATATTTCTTTCTGAAAAATTTCTTTGTAAACTGTTTACTGCCCTTGACAAGTATTGAGAATATAGATGTCTTTTGTTTATAAAGATTATGTGCAATAAAACAGTTCTGTCTACAACTGCCAGTCAAAGTTTATAAGATTTTCCATTCACTTTTCATCCAATTTCCTTAGAACCCATGTTTAAAAGAATGTTAATATCCATAGAAAAAATAATAGATCCTCTTTCAAAAACATCTTTGTGTTCATTAGTAATATCATTTTATCAACATTTTCATATTCTCTAAAATAAAGTACTATATTCTGAAAATCAAATACATTAACTTTTTCATTTAAAAGGTCAATTATTTCTGATCCCAATAGATTTGAAAAGGAAACTATTTACATTGTCAAATAGAAAAATGTCAAGCGTTGGTGGTCGAGTGGTCGGCACAGCCGCCTTCCCGACCGATGCTTTGACACATGAGAAAAAAAATAGAAAAATAAAAATTCATGTTCAATGCAACCATTTGCCATTGCAGTTCATTATAATATTTCTAATAAAAAGATTGATTAATGTATTTATTTATGACATGGAGTTTGAATCTAGATATAGTAAACATTTAAAATTTTATTAAGTTTGAATTAAATTCATAGAATTTTTTTAAAGTACTTGGACATATCTAATACAGTTAATCATCTATTAGTTCTTAATAAACGAGTGTTTAATTATTATCAACTAGAAAATGATTTGAGATTAACGTTGATTGGTCAGATGAGTGTCAGTTGTCAATATTCATTGTGTAAGAATAATATGATTGTTAGATGATGGGGTCTTCATCATTATTAAGAAGGGATGGCGTACTATTATAGATTCTAATTCCACAGTTTATTTTTATCTTATTTATGTGTGCGTGTGTGTTTTTTAAAAAAATAATTTTGATTTACATTTTATGTTAAATTTACTTTGTCATAGGCATTTTATAATTTTAAATAAGGAAGTATATATTTGATTTAAAAACTTAAAATCTTTTCCTTATGAAATAAAAATATCTGAGATCAAACTTCCTCTTATGATCATTACATTATTAGGCATGCTATTTTTTTCTTAGCTTTTGATATATATTTCAGCATTATATGCTGATGCAATGGTAAGTTAAACACTAGCTATATATATAAGTTTTGTTTTTATCTCAGTGCCTCACTCATTTTAACTCACTCCTATCACAATCATACTTCATCCCAAAACTATAGGTATGACAGGCTTTTAAAACTAATATATGACTCATAGTTTAGAGGTATAAATAGAAAATTTAGGCTATGTAAATTTTTGCATGTTTTAAATCTCTGGTTCACTTGATGAATGAGATTTTCTATGAAATGTGTGTATAGTGAAGATGCTGATGTGTAGAATTTACATTAGATGATGTCACTTGTAAACAAATATAGGAATCCTATTTCCAAGGGGGGGAAACTATTTTAGAAATGAGTTTTGCATGACTATACACACAATGTGTGAACCTACTTCCACATAAAGAACATGCTGATTCATTTTTATGTGTATATGATATTTTATGATAATATCTTTTAATTTCTTCAAGCAGAAATGTTTGGTTATGAAATATTTCAATACCATCTCTAAATTGTAGCTCTTCAATGTATTCTATTCTTTGCCATATCTGGCCAATGGAAACAATCAATAGTGAACTTCTCTAAAATGTGTGTGAGATAATTCTTGTAATGTAGATGAGGTTTATGTCTCCCACAAAAGTCATGATTATTTCACCATGGCAAGATAGCTCTGTTGGTTAGAGCTTTACCCTAAAATTCAGTATTCAAGAATAAAATCATCAAGGTTTGATTCCCATGCTAGTACTGTCACTGGTCATGCCAGAAACACCTGAAGAAGAGAGGAGAATAATACCTCTCAAAACGTTTTGCATATATAACCTGTGTGCTATTAGTAATAGTTTAATGTACCTTGAAAATTTAAATAAAGTTAAATTTTTCTAAAGACATTCAATACTCAATACTGGATGATGGGAATAGTCCAATATATAAATACAACCCTTTTAGAAAGTCTTGCATTGATCATTAGTTTACATGTTAAGTAAAGTGTGATTTTACAATAGATTTTATACTATCACATCCAATAAGTTGAAAAATATATTGATTGGTTTTATGATCTTGCATTGTATTTTTAAATTTTTAGAGATCATTATGTCCTTATTAATATTATTTTTTTCTTCTTCTTCATCTTCTATGCATTGGTTATTAATAAATATAATTAAATAATTTCTTTCTTTTATATTTGCTTCAATTCAAGCATATTGTTTAATTTTTATTTTATTTTATTACAGTTTTGATTTCTTAGAAGTCTTAATCAGAGTTACAAAATATTTAAATACATATGTCTATATAGAAATAGTATGCTATAATTTCCAGCAATCTTTATCACCACTACATATGACTATATAGAAATGATATAAAATGTTATTTTTATATATGTATTTAAATGTTTTGTAGTTCTGATGAAGACTGTTGGGCAGTCAAAACTGTAAGAAAAGCAGTAAAATTATTTGCAGAAACAATACATTTGCATTAAAGAAATTGTAAATGAAAATATCTAATGCTTTTACATTGGATCAATAGAGTGTTCAAGTCTCACTTCCATACAATAAATAAATAAAATAACAAGTCTATGTACAGCTAACTTAGTTACAGTAGCTATTTCCCTGTAGTAAAATCACTTATTATTTAATTTGTTAATAGTATCAGCAGCATGTTGCAGTTTGGGTTGTCCATCAAAATCTTAGTCCGCCTTCCTACTTATAAAACTAGCAAAGTAATTTATATTTTCAAATTGATTACTAACCAATCTATAATTGTGGATTTTTTTTCCATCACTGACTGTTAAAGAACTCGAGTTTTATAAGCATTAATTATTAAACTAAATCCTTTTAATGTTGCATTCCAAACATTAAGTACATCTGTAAATTATCTTTTGAACTGGCAAAAATAGCACAATCATAAGCATCCTGTTTCATTATGTCTTCTATAAAAAGTTCCAAAGACAACTGTCATGAAAATTGACAGCAATGTTGGAGTAAGAACACATTCTTGTTTAATATGAGTTTTCATTTTAAATGCCTCATATTTTCCACCTGCAATAATAACATTTCCACCCAGTTCATTATGTAGAAGTTGTCTAATATTTATAAATTTTAATGGGCTGGCAACTACTTTAAAACAATGCCAAAAATGTATTCAATTAATTTAATTAAATGCCTCGACCAAATCAATAAAAACTATATATATAAATCGCTTTTTTGTTTTTGACATGTTTGGCATTTGCCTGACAGCAAAAACCATATCTATAGTACTTTTTGATTCTCTGAAATTACATTGAAACTCTGATAAATATTCTTCTATGACTAGGAACAGCCTATTTAACAAAGTACCTCTACTATAGTGAAAAATAATTATAAATATTGCAATCTTGTCTATTTTTTTTTTTTTTTTAAAAAAGGACAATAGAAGCAACATTATCATCAGGATGACATGACTTCATAGTTCTACATATTAAAAAATAATAATATTTTTAAAGCTAGGATATTACCACCATATTTTAAAACCTCTCCAAGTATTTTATCAGGATCCACAACTTTTCCTTTTAAGATTACAAAGAATTGTTTTGACTTTACTATGTTGGATATATTTGTTCCAAACTAAATGAGTAGATAAAATGAATATTTGGAAAGTTACTATAGTAGGTAAAATTTATGAAAACTTTCCCATGGGTGTAATATATATACAAATACAAAAACTGTATTAGGATTAAAGCTTTATTAACAATAAAAATACTGCAGTGCTTAGCATGCTTTCGACAGATAATTATTATAAACATAGCAATGCTTGTAACAGAGGTTGGGGGAATAAGACTCTATTTATAAGCTACAAAATTAACATATTATTTGCATAATGTATCAATTTAGACTAAGCAACTTTTTGAAAAGGGAAGCACATGATTCTTTCTTATTGGTGACATAATTGTCCTTGGAAATGAGTCAAGCTTCCTTGATCTTTCACCTTGTATCACTGTTGTTGTGAGCAAACAACATTGAAATGTGAGATGCTTGAAACAAACAGATTTAATGTCCGAATGTGTTTTTGCCTGATTATACATGTATTTATGCTGAGCCAATCGGGTAGAGAGGTTGGCCCGAGATTCACAATAGTAAACAGTCAGGCAGGAAGAATCTTGGCATTTGATTTTATATAGTATCTGAGAATGAAGATCGAGTGGTATAGATCATCATTGTTTAATGCAGAGTAGAGTATCAGATTCTGGGTCATGATATCTTTGGATTTAAAAAAGAATACATGAGTTTCCCTAAGAATCAAATATGTCATTCATAAATTGAAAGAAAATATTTTTTTTAAAAGTGTAAATAATAACAGACTATATGATAGAAGAAAATTTAGATAAAACAGTTTTAAAATACGATAATAAATACAACAAGTTATTTTTAAAAAAGTATAAAAGCAAAAAACATCACATGTTCCTCAGCTTACACAATGCTTTATAACAGTGATGTGCAGGCGAGATTAGAAGAAGAAAAGCAATTCATTTTTTTAAATCAAATATTTGTTTATAAAATTATTATTTAGTTTATTTTAAAAATTATACCAATACTTTTTCAATTATTTCATTTATAAACATTTCCTTGTGATTATTAACATATCGGTTAATAATAAAGATATTCTATTGATCTTTAATTAATTTTAGTAGGAGTTCTTTTCCAATATTTTTTCGAGCGTCATTTTAATTATATTCATTGCTGAAGATCTTTCTACAGATTTACTAATAGAAATAAAGTTAAAATCAAATGAATATAATAATATTTTTTCTAGAAAGTAATAAAATTTATTTGTATTTTTATATTGGACTATTTCCATCATCTAATATATATATATATATTAAATGTCTTTAGACAAAATGTAACTTTATTTAAATATTCCAAATACAGTCAACTGTTAGTAATAGCACATCAACAGTTGAATGTATTTGGAATATGTAAATAAAGTTAATTTCTTTCTTAAGACATTCAATACACATATTAGATGATGGAAATAGTCCAATATAAAAATACAACTACAACACCATCATCACAAACCTTCAGAAAAACAGTAATAAAATTTATGTATTCAAAAAGTTTACCTTTCTTTTTTTTAAACCATCTAAATTATAAGCCTAATATTAATCAAAATACTTATCGTAAACAAGCTTTAAATTTTTATAATTATCTTCAAGCAATTTGTACAATTTTTGGATTAATGAATTAGAAAAAAAGCAAACATTTCAAATAGAAATCTCCTGTAATTTCTGTTTTGATTACTTCAATTACTTCAAATTTTAATTTTAATGCATATTTTTTTTTATTAAAAGATTACTTTTATTTATCTAAGGTTTTACATTCTACTCAATGGTTATAAATGTTTACAATGTAAGATCTGATATTTATATTATTAATTCTTATATCTATATCTTCGGCCAATCCGAGATGAGATTCCAAAATAGTTTAACTGGCATCTAGTAAATTACCATGTGGCTTTAAATATTTCCATTGGCGCTATTGGTTTGTTTCTCTTTTTGATTTCCTTAATGAAATTTTTTAGTAGTTGAAACGTGTTATTTTGCGATTGTCCAAGAAGTAGTTTGTCTAATTTTCCCCAAGTGGATAAGGCCAGGAATGTTGAGATTCTTATAATTGGGTATATTCCCTTTTTAATGCAGTCCTTGAGGGATGTAATGATTTTCTCCTCTCTTAAGCACCAGCTCTTCCCATGTTATACCCTTTACATGTTGGGGCGGGTCTCCCAAAATGGGGGGGGGATTAAGTTTATTTGCTCCAAATTTTTGACTACATCTTATCCTTGTGTAAGGTGATCTTGGTTATTGTTAATTGTGCTCAGCTTTTTGTGTTTTCCTCCTTCTGTTGCCATATCCAACTGATTAGGTTTACAAGTAATTGTTATTGTTTTTTAATTTATCCATTTTCAGTAAACATATTTAATATCATTGCTTTGCGAAGTATAATAATAAATAATCATAACTTTAAATATAAGTAATTGAAATGGAAGTAACTGTTTCTTCCCCTGAATTATGTAAAATGACAATTATGAAAAATTACATCATTATTGTAATGCCATCTATCTTTTAGCTCTGTTGCTACATAGGCTTAGTTTATTTACTAGTTTTAAATTATAGGATAAATTTTGTCTATTATTTTAACTTATGTCTTGATCCTCTGAATGTTTCATTGGTGAATTCAGATTATATAGTCTACACATAAATTAAAATAACAGACAAAATTCACTTATGATTTAAAACTATGTCAAAATACTAAGCTTATTTAACAGCAGAGCTAAAACATACGTTGGTATCATTCTATCTTTACACGGCTGTTAATGTCAACAGAATTCAGTGGAAAGTACAGTTACTTCTTTTACAATTTCTTATATTTAAAGTTATGATTATTTATTATTTATTACATTTATTAAAACTGGACTAAGACTCAGTCTTAATTGTCTGAAAAATTATTTACTCTGCACATAATTTAGAATAATAGACTAAATTCACTTTGCAGTTTAAAACTCGATCAAAAAATTATGCTTATATAACAATAGACCTACAAGATAGATTAGTTATCATTCTATCTTTTCATAGTTGTTGATGTTTTACATAACTCAGTGGAAGGTATAGTTATCTCCTTTACAATTACTTATTTGTAAAATATTGTCCATAATTTGTCAAAAAAAATATCAGGAAAAATACATAAAAGAAACTGACCTTCAAATTTATTTAAATATAATAACTTCTAGACACATAAAGATGTCCCAAATAACTTCTAGACACATAAATGTCCCAATGTTCTAGTTGGGATTTTCTAAAATTATTTCAATCTCAATTATTAAATCTTTCAGTCATTCAAAAAACATTTCAGTAATTTTTTGTTATATACTCCCCTCATTACTTTTACAGATGAAATTTTTTTAAAAACTGTTTTAACTAGCTTATTTTATAGAATTACTGGAGGAAAGGATGCAAGAGCTCTCATTGTTTAAAGAATAATTTACATTCTTTAATTTGTGACTTTTCAAGAGATTGAGACAAAACAAAATTCAACCTATGAGCATAGCACTGAACAAGGGAGTTTCTGAATATTGGCATTTCATATTTGCTTGAAACACTAACAAATGTCAAGATATATCATATTTGCTGTACCTTTTTTAAAAAAAAATCGTATGTTTTCATATTGGAAGTGCATATTTGACCAATGGAAATGAAGTACTCTTGTGGATAATATCTACAAATTGTTCACAAACTCTTCCATTTAAGTAGGCACCATGTCAAGTGTTTATGAGTTGCTGTTATTGATGCTGATTGCCTGAATACAATGGATAACTGTAAAATATTAGATCAGTAGTTTCATGAAGTGATATCACAATGAATTTATCAGTAGATTTTTTTATTTAAAAATTACATTTCTACATTTATATTTATTATAAAAATATACACGATATGAAGTAAAAAGCAGAATGGATTATTACTCTTACTTTACTACTATGTGGTAACTTTAATAGAACAGTTTTTAATAATACTTGAATGTCAATAACTAATTTATCATAATGCATTGAATATGTTATGTAGGGGATGAGAAAAAAAAGTTGTATATGTTGTTTCAAATATATTTGAATTTTATTCACATGATTGCTGGCATAATTTTATACAGTATTAGTTTAGTAATTCAATGTAAAAATTCCTTCCATGATATTAACTGAAATACAGGCTTATTATATACCTGTGTCTATATGTAATATATAGGGTATATGAGCACAGACTTTCACATGCCCACCACTCTCCACTCTATCTCATAACACTGATACACTTGAACACATATATGTTGTAAAGATAAATAATCACCAATATACATATTTCATGCTAAACCAGCAATCATCAGTTGGTCCAGATTACCATCTCCACACATATATGCTATAAGTGCTCAGATATATATTAAGATAGCCAATCTTCATACTTCATTGGACAGGCTCACTCCAAATCTTCAACTGTTCATCCAATTAAAAATCTGATGATGGAATGCTCTAAGGCTACCCTGAGGCCAAGATTGATATTAAAAATGTTGCATAAGTGACACCAACATTTTAAAATATACTATCATCATATAGTGGAAAACAATTGATAGGTTTATTAATACAGTATGGATTTGATTCAAAAGTTGTTTCAGCTCATGCTTACATGGCACAAAAGTATTTCAGTGTATGAAATGGCACAAAAGTATTTCAGTGTATGAAAATTTATCAGAACACTTGAAATAACAGTTTCATAATATTTTTATGAGGGAGGGGACACGTTAATATATATAGACTTGAATTTTAACATTTTTAAGAAAATAAAAAGTTGAGTAAAATAAACTTATAAAATATTAATATGAAAATATTATATTTAAAAAAATGGTATTATTAAACAGAAGCAATGCTTTCTTTGCATACATGATTTGGTTGCCACTGCTTTACAACAATGAACTCTTTTACTTCACTACTGCTATCTACTGAAAATTTCAGTAATCAGTAAATACTAGATAATTATGTATATTAAATCTATATCCAGTAACATTATGCCCATACATCCAGATTAAGTTCTGGCTTATGACTTTTGGATCAGATATTCAGGTTCTTTGGGTCAATAGATGCTTTAGATCAAAAATTAAGGTTACTGAAAAAATGGTATAATAATCCAGAAACTTGTTTAGAGATATGGATATAAATTTAATAAGCACTAACATTTAATATCTACTGACTACTAAACATTATGAAAGGTGGTAGTAGTGAAACAGAAAAAATAATATAAAAAGTATGAAAGCAAAAATACCTTGAGATGGCAATGAGCTGATGAATAATTATCAAAGATATGAAGAATGGAAAAATACGAATTTTGTAGATATTATATAAACTTTAACAATGAATTTTGAAATAAAGAAAAATTAAAAGAGTTGTTAGAAAGGTAATTATAAGATAATAGAATACAGATCATAAAATGATATTAATTAAAGTTTTGATGTATTATCATTTTTGCTTTTTTTTTTTTTTTTGGATAGGCGATTATTTTTAATAATATTATAAGGCAGAAGCCAAACTAAAAACTTCATATTTATAATTTTTATTAGTCATTTATTAGACTAAACATTATCCAATAATGAATAATATTTCTGTAATGTAATTTTCACTAGCCACTCTCATGCAAGGTAGGGACTGGTTTCTGTCCACTTTTAACACATTGTAGAGTGATGAAAACATAAACACACGACCAAAGACATGAAAAACATATATGATCCCCAAGATGCACATTTCATGCTGAATCATCTCTCATCATTATTCAATTATATAGATACATTCAAAGATCAGCCTTTCAAGCTAATTGTGCATGCGTCTTCTGCAAGTGTTAAATAATAAATGAATACTTCACTCCACAATACAAGATATTGTATTTATGCAGGAATAAAAGGAATCCTCTTATTCCTATGACTCAAATTCTTTTATATGAGCAAATCTGAAGTACTGTTGAGTAAAGCGTGAGAGTAGAATTCTCACTTTAAATTATTATCTACGATGTTGGAATGAATGACGTCGTCGGTGAAATTGTCTAGAATTTACTAAACGTCACTCTAAGTGAAACTTAATTATAAGTAAATAAGAATAAGTAAATAGGAATAAGAGGATTCCTTTTATTCCTGCATAAATACTATATCTTGTATTGTGGAGTGAAGTATTCATTTATTATTTAGCACTCGCAGAAGACGCATGCACAATTAGCTTGAAAGGCTGATCTTCGAATGTATACAATTGTATGCATAGCGTCATATAAAAATAAATGCTTATTTAATTATATAGATAGTAAATTACTACAGTTTAATTGATAAATATCAAACTTATAACGTGTAATTTTTACTGCACCACTATCATATAAGGGAGTGACTGATTTCTGTCTACTTTTAACACCTTGTAGAGGGTTACATATTTTCTTATAATATTATGTGCTTTAGGGCTTTTTACTTACCAATCTATGTAATATTTTAAAAATTTAATATTTTTTATTGTTTTCAAAATCTAAGGCCATACGAAGGCCACAAGTCAGAAACTAGTCTGGGGATATTGGATGAGTAGGCACTAGATGGGGATTTTATGTACAAGCCTTATGGTATCCATTGATTATTCTGGCTTGCACTGAGTGGCAATACATATAGAGAGTTTTGCCTGTTTTAATAACAGTTATAAGCAAGTATAAGAAATGGTGATCATGTGATGTTTATTGGCTTAAAACCAATCTTGCCTAATAGGATAGTGGTGGCTATGATTATTAAAGAAGCAAAGTCACCAAAATGTATAGGTACTGATCTGAGTTCAGATCTATATGACTATATAAGCTAATGAGTTGGATTGAAAATATTATAGTGTTTTCAATTTAAGCCTTATAGTTTTGTAATTAAGTAGGGATAAAAGGTGGCTGCTGGAGGGTTGCACTAGATCCTAAATCTAGTTGCAGTGCTCTCAGATCCAAGGCTCCTCACTGACAAAGGCCACAAGCCAGAAACTAGTCTGGGGATATTGGATGAGTAGGCACTAGATGGGAATTTTATGCACAAGCCTTCTAGCATCTGTTGATTATTCTGGCTTGCACTGAGTGGCAATATGTATAGAGCATTTTGCCTTATTTACAATCCTATGACAAATATTTATATTCTGCATTAATAAGGACACCTATAAAAGAATACATAACGTAAACGATTTTAGAGTTAAGTGATGCAGAATGATTTATTTTTTCTAATGCAAGCTTAATCATAAGCTAGGAGCGTGTTTATTATATCTTATAGCTTTGTATGAAGTATCAATAATAGATATCATTTATTAATAAAATGTGTTAAATAAATGCGAATTTGCATTGCAGATAAGGTCTTATAGTCAAATGACTTTCAAGAATGAAGATTAGCTGAAAATAACTAAAAAGCAGTGTCTGAATAAAATTATTTCCTCATAATTTGTAAGAAAACTTCTAGGTAATATCAATTAAACTCTTTTTCTGATACTGACCATCTTTTCTTCTTGTTATCGTTTTTTTTTTTTTTTTCATTTTTATTCATTGTTTCATCATACTGTCTTCAGTTGTTAAATATAAAGTTCAGTTATTATGAATCTTTCATGCCATCAGATATCTTTCATCAAAAGTCTGAATCAATGGAATTGAGTGCTTGTTATATTTTTTATCATTAATTACATACATATAAATTTTGACTTCATTATTCCCCCCCCCCCTTTTTTTTTTTTGAAATGCAAAATTTTGTAAATTGGTTGCATTGCTGTTAAGAAAAAAAATATGATAACTGCAGTCAGTGATGAGACAGCATTGAACTGCAGTTGGGATAAGGGTTTCAACATACCCTTCATAAATATAGTATGAACCTTAAAAGGGTAATCTAAAATATCATGTCTCATAAAATCTTTCTAGGTAACTTTGCAGATTGCTCATTTCATTGCTGGAAATAGTGTTCATTACACAATAGTAGTGATATAAACTTAAGAGATAACAGTGGTAATTGAGATATTTTAATTTTTTTCTGAGTAGAGGTACATAGAATATGTAAACATTGCTTTGTGCAGGGGTGGGCAGACTTGAAATTTTCCTCAAGTGTCACAGCCTACTACTGTATATTATAATGTAACAATAATAATGGCAACAATGATGATGATAATGATGATAGTGGTGATGATGATGAAGATAATAATAATAATAATAATAATAATAATAATAATAATAATAATAATAATAATAATAATAATAATAATCATCATCATTTGTTACAAATAATATTAATTTATTAGCAAAAAATTATACAAGAAAAATTTAGTACAAAATATAAATTCGATGTTAAAGCATGAGAATTTAATATATATATATAAGCATTTTAACCCGCTAAATTTATTAAGTTCTTGAACGTTTGCACTGCTTGCTAACTAATGTTGAATATCTGGGTGTCACTACCCTTGCACAGAATTCTAAGTGGTCTACTTTGAAATGGGATTAGACATGATAGTATTATAGAAATGCCATTTTTTTTGTTCTTGAATTAAACAAATGGCATATCACTGGCTTCTAGAAATGCTTTTTTAAAATCATTTTTTTCATCTGTGAAAGATTTCTTATGTTCTGTTAATACGTTGTTCATGAAATGTTGCCAAATGTCACTCTTTTAGATTTATAATGGATTTAATAAAATATGATTATTGGCTAGTTAATTATGAATTAAATATTAGTTTAACTTTGATAATATGGAACATCTTTATCCAAACTTGCACACTGGTTTTAAAATGTTTTTTGATCTTTCCTATTCTTGATTAGCACATAATTGTTGGGGTATATAACACACACTTTTTGCATCTGCCATTGTGAAAAAAATTGTTCTTCCAATTCTGCATTAAAATTGTATGTCTTTTCTTTGTGCTTGTACTAGACATTACACTCCTCTTTTAAAATAAGATAAAATATTATTTTTTACTTACTTAAATTTTTGTATTTTGCCATAACAAAAAAGTTAATATGTTTTGTGATTGATTGAACATTATTGAATACTGCATATTGCACAGCAAATGTAATTAAGGTGATGAATTTGTCACATTCATCTGATCTTGCCTGATACACACAGCTGCCTTGATTGTAAAGAGCTGATTCTCACCTGTATTATTTTATACATTAAAAAATATATTTCTTTTATGTACAGTTGTTTTACCTAGTAAAATCTAGCTTTCATTACTATGTGTAAATGAGTGAATTAAATGAGAATTCTTCAAGTAATTGAAGATTCTTGTCTTATTTAAAATCTTACTAGTAACTAGTTATCTTGTTAAGAAAGATATATATGTATATCTACAATAAATTTAATATACTCAAGGATAATTTTTTTTCTCATGTGTTATAGCATCAGCCAGGAGGCAAACCTGCTAACCCAGGACAACTGCTTGTAAAGCAGCTGTCACTGACCTCTTGGCCACCAATGCTTGACTACTCATGGATAATTAAGATGTATTATTAATCAGTAATAATTTTTATTGTTTTCACTGGCTATAAGCATCCAACATTAAATTTAAAATTAAAGATGTTGTTATATATTGAAATACAATCAATTTGATTCCATTTGATATATATTTTTGTTTACTAATGAAGTTAATTCTAAATAATCACATTTGTCTTTTGAAAATATTGTAAAAAACTAAATTGTAATTAAAATAATGAATATATTTCATCATCATTTTGGGAAGACTAGTTTTATTTTCAAAAAACATTTTTTTACATTTGTTTTTTAAAATGCTAATGAATAAATATCAATATCTTATAAATCTGTAAAATTATGTTCTAAAAGTTTGAAATTTTAAAATAATTTTTACAGTATTACAATATATTTTTGGTTAGTGACATGTTAACATATAGTTTGTAAATGCTTTCTGGGTAATTTACAGTGACCAAAAATAAAATGTTCTATTTTTCAAAATAAAATATTTATGTGCAAAATAAATGAGTAATAATTTATATTCTTGATTTTTAATAATTATTACACAATTATTGCACAGAAATAACCATTAATCTTAATAAACTCACAAAAAATGTTTTTGTTATTCAAACTATTTTTTCAAATAATTTCATAACAAGTAATGACATCAGGAGTACAATATAAATCGGTGAAAGAAGTCTTAAGAGTCTTTTAAGTTACTAAATTTTCACTTTTCCTGACATTTTATAGAATCTTTTGGAATTAAAACTTTAGCATTGTATGTATATAAAACAACCATTTGAAAATAAAATTTGCAAAAACTCTCAATAGGGGGTAAATGATTTCTCAAGCATATTACTTCATATGAAAAATATTAACCATTCTTATTATGCTTTAAATATTTTTTTCTGATTAAAATTTTCTATTAGCTTTTTATTTTTTATTTAGTATTCTTTCTATATATGATTGACGGTACTGAGATTGAATATGATGATTTCATGTTTTCATAAGTTTTGAATGAATTTTGTAACTAGATTATAATGTGTATTAAGTATGAAGAGGTTTACAATTAATTTCTCCAAAGGAAATGTTTCTTATCTCTGGGGATGTGTGTATAGATAAAAGAATACTTTAATATTTGTTATACATATCACCTACACACCTAAAGTGACTTTGATCTTGCTATAATAAGGATTGATCACGCTTGATCATAAGCACATCATTTTTGTTTTAAATTTATATTTTGATGCATCAATAAGACTACCTTCTGTTATGGATACTCATAACAAAATGCCAATTACATATCTATATATTTTGCCTATTCAGCGTGAGATCTATTCACCTTTAAGTTACATTTCATATCATTACAATGTATATCCACACGCATATACTTAATTTAAAGGGACATTATAGTTCTATATAAAAATGATACAGATGCTTTATTTATCCATAGATTTGGCAAAAGTTTTCTCATAAATGGCCAAATATTGTGTGAAATCAATATTTTAGGAGTTGTATATCTTTGTCAAATATAAACGATTAAATGGATAAGAGAATTAAAGAAAATGATGGCAGAATATAAGAAAAAGTGTTTATTACAAATATTTTGAAAAGTAAAGAAATGAAATATCAAAATTATGACCTGAAATGATTTATCGCACCTGCTTTTGATTTGTATAATAATTGCTGATGATAATTGTACTACGTATAAAATGTATTATGTGACACACTATGAGATTATATAAGTAATCTATTCATGTTGTCGAAAGCTGCTCCTAATTCTGTTTTATTAAATAAACTGAAGCAGATTTTTATTTTGCATTCAATTTTTTCATTAACAAACATGCAACTTTTTTTCCTTCTCGTTAAAAACATGTCATTGATCTGATCTATCACTTGAAGTTATTATATTCATATATATTTAAACGTAAATGTTTATTAGATATAAAATTAAGACTTAATGATTATATTTTTTTTACTTATGGACAAATTCTATTGCTTCTAAATAGACCGATGACTTTAATATTCCCATAGTTAATTATATAATTTTTTTAAACAGGATTGTATGTGATGTTTTTTCCCCCATCATTTTTGATATAAATAATCGGTCACTTTTTTCTATACATCTGATTACTATTAAATATTTATTTAACATATATGGGATTTTGTGCCGATATAACTGATTAGCAGATAGGACTTTGCAAATCTTATCTTAACCTTTTTAGCTAGTAAAATTGGTCAAATTGAGATTACACACACACTTATTTGTTTACGTGTATGTATGTAATGAATGTTATATTTATATGTATAATAATTATATTAGAGGGGATTGGAACACAGACTTCCTTCAGCTAACTATTCACTCTATCTTTTATAATTGATACACATATTAAAGTTTGAAGATTTGCTATTTTAATATAAACAGTACTGATTAGAGACAAGTATGGGAGATGATTTGGACCAAGTGATGAGTGTTGGTTCAGGACGAAATATGTATATTGGAGATCATTTATCTTTTTCACATATGTGTGGTCATGTATACCAGTTATATAAAATAGAGTGGATAGTTGAAGGAAATTTGAAAGTCTGCATTCAAATTCCCTCTAATTATATCTAAAGTTCAGTATTTATATAAAATTATAATAAAAGTAATAAAATATAACAATGATAATGCATTTCATAAAGAATTATAATAAAATATATTATCACAGTTATACTTTACTATTATTATTATAATTTTATTACAATAATTATTCTAAAGCCGACATTTTGGATAGCATTCATCTTACATGCAATCATGGATTGCTGATCCATCAATTGTAAAAAATTATAAAACAAAATGGTATAGCACACACATTCCTTTAGTACATGTTTAATGAAGAGAAAATATCAACAGACAGGTTGAAAGATATTTAAAATAATTTAATATGTATATGGGTATTTTAAACTTAATGGGGAAAGAAAATTATTGGAAAATACTGATTTTAGTCCCAAGAATAGATTATAAATACTATATATAGTACAAAATGGAAAGGTAAAATAGCCATTTTAATAAATAGCTCATTTCAAGACAAGGACAGTCTAGTCTGTTGTAGAGAAACAGGAAAGGAGAAAGCAGTACTCACTTGGCTTTGAGTGATTTGTCATCCTTGTTTTATCCTCTAGCTAAGGATATTTAAATTGTTTTATTTGTTGATGATTATTGGATGATTATCTAGATTGGTTATGGAACTGCTAGTTTAGCATAAGATATGTATATCAAGAAACAGGGCCAGAGGAATGCGGTAAGCAAGGCATGAGAGCACTGATGTAAAAGAAGCATGGAAATAGAATAGTATAAAAAATACATTTTTGTTGTTACAAATATTAGTTAATTTATGAATATTAATTAATGTGATTTGATTCATTATTTCTACAAAATAAGGAAATATAAACATATTAAAATAAGCAACCATCTTGAAAAGCAATTTGTCAGTTGTGTCTTCTTATGCTGGATTTATACAATTTGTATTTTACATTACATTACTATGTGATGCGTAAATGGAACAGTCCATTTTACTATTACTATCCATGCCTTTATACATATATATTGGTTATGATTATTTGGTATATCTAAAATAAGAATAATAAACATAATTTCAAATTTTTTATTGGTTTATTATAAAAATAATATTTCAAAATTTATCATATCAAGCAAAAATTAAAAAAAAAGTCCAAGATGTCTCCCTCGTATTTTTATAGTGATTGAAATTCTTGTAATAATTTTAAAAAAGTGCAGTTTTCTATTTAGTATTAAAATCAGCACAAAAATAATTTTAAAGAGAAATTAAAATAGGACAATACACTAATAAAATACACAATACTATATACATGTCATCAAATTAGTTAAAATATGATCAGTAAAGATTTATATTTATGTACACATAATAGTAAAACTATTTACAGTAGTGACAAACTTTTAATGCAGTAATTAAATGTAAACATGCATATATATTTAAACATAAAGTAATACTATTTTAAAGTATTTAGGTAAAGTTATTTTAAATTTGAAATAAAATCTCAATTATTATGAGAATGGTAAATAAAACAACCATTTATTTTAAGATCTATAATATAAATATTTGTTGTAACATTGTGATTTGTATATTTAATTTTATTAAAATATAATATTTATTTAAATGTTTTAAAATTTTATGAGCATACCTCTCAACTTTCCTCATAAATAAACAAAGCATCTGAAAAATATTTATCGGATAAAATGTATTTAAAAAATGAAATATAAAGATGTTTTTGAAATAAAAAATTATAAGCTATTTTGCCAACAGCTATAGTTTAAAGCAAATATTTAAAAAATTGGTACATACCTGCATTTTAAAAATTAATAGAATTATTCTTTCTAAACAATTTTGTTGGAAATGCTAATGAATTTCACCTCTAAGGAAATTATTAATTATCCACTCTACACCTATATAAATGAAGAAAAACAACTTATTGTGATTTTCTTAAAGTTCAAAAGATAAAATTTCACCAGCATTTATTATTCTACCAGACCTAATTCTTCTCCATCCTCTGTGATTTTATGATTAAAGTGCCAAAGGTTTTCAATAATTTTTTTAAAAAAAGTATTCTATAAGATTTCACCAAAATTAAAATAATTGGAACTCTTAAAGTTTTTAAGTGAAATTTAGGTTATAAAGTATTTGTTTTTACATTTTATTATGTATAGTTACTCAAGTAAAAAAAGAGATTTATTTATAATTTAAATATAATATTTTATTGGTATTTAAAGTTGTCTATGCTATTATTATTAGAAGCCACAAGATATATAAAGAATAAGCGTAAATGATTATATAGTTTGAAATATTATTTAAAAATTACCCTTTTTAGTTATTAATGTAGTTATATTAAAGACTGGAAGAAGATTTATATAACTAATTTTGTGGCAATAATACTGATGTATAAATAATATTATTGTTTAGTAGATGAAAGCTTCTAGCAAGATGCATCATAGTCTTTTATTGATAAATGTTAGCTTAGATAAGCATCTTATGCAATAAAAAATATTTTCAAATGAATTACTTCAATTCAAAAATGCACGTGATGTTCTAATTTACATTTATGAAAATGATTTGACTATTTCATATCAAATTTGAGCATATCATTAAGAATATTATTAACTCTTTCTAAAAAGTGTAGCTAGTGGAAGAAGGTCATTTTTGAAATTAAAAATTATGAAAAGATTGACTGGTAAATTTGTCAGTGATAGTTATAGAGAGTGATGTATGCAATACTCTTTAAGTGTTGATAATATTGTATCTAAATTTAGTTGCATAAAATCTCAGAAAATAAATTTATAATTATGTAATAAATCAATTATTTTATATAGCGCGATGATTAAATATTACAATTATGTAATAGTAATTTTTTTCGTTGTTAATAAAACATTAAAATGTATATAAAATTTTGTAGAATTTGTTTTATTTTTTAGGGTGGGGGACCAATTATTATTTTGCTTAAGGGTGTAAATGACTCTTTCTTCAGCCCTATCAAGAAAATATATGTTTTATTTGTATTGTTTCAAAGATTAAATGTTAAAGTTTTTAAGATTAATTTATTAATCAATAGAGAGAAGCCATATCTGATTGTTTAAATAATTTTAAATATTGCTTTTTTTTATTACTATTAAATGCTGGAAAAAAATTATTTAGGAACATTTGTTCTGAAATTAAAGAAACAAAATACATGAACAAAGATTAAGGACATAAATCCATTTGTGACTATTTATTTATCTGTTATTTTTTATTAACTTAATCTAATCTGATATAGTATTTGACGTTTTTCTTTCAAGATATTCAGATGATTTTCAAAATGAAAAATTTTTATTAGACGAGAGAATTTAAAAAAACATCTCAATCTTAAACTGAATTCCAATAGATTGTAAAAGACTTAAAAAAAGAATGATGTGTGAATTAGATGAATGACAGAAAGAAGTTTGCTGAAATGATGCAGAGAAGAGAAGCTAGAGTAGAAGAAACTGTGTTAAATTGGAAAAGACCATCCTGCAGTGGATAAATAATGATTAAAATGAAGATGATAATGATATTTTGTAAATTTAAAAATAATTTTATTGCTTTCAAGGACTCTGTATTACATACACCAAGAAAAAAAAATTAGATTTCAATGTGAAATTGAGTAATATGGATCCCAGATTTTAAATCTTTGCAAGATCTGGAAAAAGTCAAATTGAAATTTTAAGTTAAGTCAACAAAAAACTGCACTGGGCATATCTTATAAACATACCTAGAAAAACATTCTGTATGAGTAAGAAGCATAAATCATGCATGCTACTTGTATAATTTTAAACAAAATTGAGTTATTAAAATAGTGGCTTTTCTTTAGCATGCAGTCTATAGAAGTAACATAAACATTCCTTTTTTTAAAGTTATAATTACATTTTTGTTTTATATATATTATAACAGTCAGATTTGTACATTCACATAACAAAACCCAGAGTCCAGGTAAAATATACTAAACCTGATCAAAATGGGATATGAAGGTCCCAGGTTTATCCAAGCTTCAAGCTATTTACCAGTGCTCCATGATTTAACAACTTATGAATGACATTTCTGAAGTTGCACACAGGCTTATTTTAATTTGCGATCCATCTCCAAACAGGGATAGAAATGAGACATAAATCTATTGCACATGTAATACAAAAATTGGACCAATAAACTAGTAATTGACTAAAGTCAAGGGAATATTAATATCTTAATTAGACTGCATATCAGGTATATTTGATCAGTAATTTAATTAGATTGGAATATGGTCAAAATGATAATGAAGACAAAGGTAAATTTAAATCAGTTTATTACAATTAATAATAATGAAATTTAAATAAAATAAGTTACACTCAATTATAAATCAAAATACAACTAATTTAATGCATTCAGGTAATATACAATGGAATGAGAGTAATTAAGAGTAATATAGTGCATGACATCATTTAAATGTATTAACTAACCCCCATGCCCAGTGAGTAATTTATATCTATGATAATTTAATATGCCAAATAATATTTATTTCTATGTCATCGTTTTTCTATCTGATGAAATAACCATGGTAGCCAGAGACATATATTAGTTACTATAGCATTAATATTGTGGCTATTTACTTTAGGCCAAATAAGATTTGAGCAAAATCATACAGCTCAAGAATGATGCAAATCACAATTTATCAAACCAGAGATTCTTGTGGTTTCGGATAAATCACAGATATATTATACTAAGGAAGAAAGGGGGGTGCTTGTCTTATAGATAAAGACACCATTAGATGTTGCCGTTTTCACGCTAAAACTATAAAATATGAACATTCTTGGGCCATTGATTTTAATCATTTTGATGTGTTTTTTTGTAATGCGAAAATAAAAACAAAACAAAATCGACTTTTTTAAATATTATTTATTATTAACGTATACAAATTAAATGATAATAATAAATGTAAAATAAAATAAACAAATTACAACTTGATTTGTGTTTTTTATTTTGCTTTATTAGAAAAATCCATTTTCTATCGTATATTTTGTTACTGGGGTTACGGCTTTACCGCTCTTTTTACTTCATATAGAATGGCAACAAAAAGTAAAAGTTGTTACGGTTAGGTTTAGGGTTAGTTTTAGGGTTAGGTTTAGGGTTAGGTTTAGGGTTAGGTTTAGGGTTAGTTTTAGGGTTAGGTTTAGGGTTAGTTTTAGGATTAGATTTAGGGTTAGTTTTAGGGTTACATTTAGGTTTAGTGTTCTGTTGTTTGTAATGCTAAAATAAAAAATATCAAAATCGTATTTTTGTAAATATTTTTTTTTAGTAACATCTATAAAATAAATGATAACAATAAACGTAAACTATATTCAACAAATTATAACCATAGTTGGAGAAAAGAAAGAAGGTAAAACTTTTTTAAACAACAACAAAAATGTCTTCTTTACTTATTAATCATGTTTATAATATATGCTTTTTATGAAATTTACAAAAAAACCGTGCAGAATTGTACTTTTCTTACTGGATATTTTTGTGTTACCGCTCTTTTTTACTTCAAAAATATACACATGGTAGAATCCTGTTTGTCTCGTGGAATGTTACGAATAGTACATTACTTGACACATTACCTAATTCCAACTCACTTTACACATATATCTTGTCAACATTTTCACAATTAAAACTTCAATACAGTACTGCGTAAAAAGTCTGATAATTATTACTTTACAAAATCTGAACATTTCAATACTTTAAAATAAAAAAAAATCCAATGAAAACAACATTTCCATCCAATTCAAAAAACAAACGCTCTCACCAAGCCATAACCATTTTATAAACTGTGCAAATTTGGAAAATGTATTTGCTGTGATGCAACATACATGCTGTACTGCAATGCAACATAGCGGCCTGCAATCTGTAGCACAACATAAAAGTTGTATTATAGAAAATGCGGGTTCAAATGTGTTAGCCACGGAAATGGCATTTTTATGTGTTTTAGCATGAAAATGGCACCAAAGAGTGGCATTCTTAGCTATACGACTAGTACCGAAAGGGCTAAATTAGCATTATCTGTGGTTTGCTATAGGCATGTACTAAACTTTGCTGAAAAAGTGGCAATGCAGATGTGTAGTTATTTCCACATATAATATGTGTGTTGTACCTTTAAACTGATGAGCTTGCTAATAAATTAATTAATATGAACAATAGAAGTTTGGAAATCAGATAAGTTACTCAACAGTACTGGGTTCTTACTCCAGTAATATGCTTGGGGCTCTTATCTGTACAATACAGCTCCTGGGTGTTACTTTATGTCCACCATGATATGGGTTGCTGATAAAGGGGAGTGGCCTCTGCCATTAGTCCATAGCAATTAGCAAGATAGGGATATATCTATACTGAAGCAGTCGGATCTGAGTTCGATCCTAGCTTCATGACATCTAGCCATAAGCCCACTTTAAACCCTAGTACTAACCTTTAATTTCCGATGCAATGGGGCTTTATACATTCAATCCACACTGATTTCCATAAAGGAAAACTTATTTTATAAATGTGTATTAAAATTAATTCGTTTCAGGTTTAAATTGATCAATTCTATTAATAAATTCATGATAAAATTATTCATGAATTTATATATATTATAACTGCGTGGATTGTGTGTATATATTTGTAAATATTTAAATATATATAATTGTCCGAAAGTTTCATTGTGTCGGGAATGCTTGTTTTTACTTTTAAATAATTTGTTAAATTTTTAGTGATTAAAAGCTACATTCTTTCGATAATCTTTCAGATTTTCCCTTTCCAAAACAATGGTTAAAGTTTTATTAATTAGAAAAAAAGATAAGTATTTAAAGTATAAGGATTTCCTAATTAAAATCATTTTTCTGATTTTAAGAATTCATTTTCTAATTAGAAAATTAATTCAAGTTAATGAGTTTGAAAGCCTTATCGAAGGAATGTATCTAACAACAATGAGTAAATTTTGTAACATTGATAAGGAAAGAAGCGCTAGCCCGAAGGCATCAAATACAATATATATAGCTCTGAAAAGTTTGGAGAAGAGAAGCCATCTTTGTTATAGAGAAGTGCCAGTCAACTCTGTGTGTTTTTAAATTATGAAATTAAATAGTGCTTTGATCATGGTGAAAAGCTAAAATGTGAGGAATATGGCTGCGGTTCCTGAAGTCCTCTGAAATCTTCAATGAAGCTGCTAAATTCTTTCCGGACAAATCATGCTGCCAAAATCAAATAATATGCTGTTCAAGTAATCAATCAAATGCATGCCTACATTTTACCAACCTGGATGTGTAAACTAAGGGAACCAGCCCCGGAAGAAATGGGTAATATATTTCCATAATGAACCTTAAACTTTCTGGCCAGTTTCCGAACTTTACTTTACACTCCCTTTAAGAGCTCTTTTCATTCTATAAATGTAATACTCTGTGTAAACCCTTTTATTTATGCTATTTAAAATTATCTAAATTCTCTCAATCTCTAGTCTTTAAATTTAACTTTCTCCTTTCTTACGATGGCGGTTCATTTATTATATTATATATATTTATCATGCGATTTATTAATATTGTTTATTTTTAATTATATGCCAATAATCCTTTGACTCGATGAGCCCCTTTGTTCCATTTGCTGAATGCAAATAATATAATATTAAGTCTAATCGTAATTCTCGCCCATTAGAACTAAATTTATACGTTCTGTTAATCATCGAGTCAAAAGAAATTATTAAATGTTTACTATTTTTATAATTGGCTACTAATAAATTATTAGCTCCATTTCTAATCTATGCCCCAGCTATTTTCTCATGTTCACCAATATTTAGTTATTCTTATATAATGTTAAAATGTTTTTGAAAAAGGGTCGATAAAGGAATCAACTAAATACATTCTAATTCAAATTGTTTTTACTATATATTAATATTCAGGAAGGGCACGATGTTTGGGGCATGATTCATATAATTTTATAATGCTTTAAAATAATTTTACTTAAAAGCTCGTTGACTTTAATTAATTTGTTCAGGTCATCACGTAGAGCATTCTTTATAAATGGGTTTTATTGATTAACCATGATGATTACCAAGTCATCATTTTTCCGAACGTTGCTGACGCGACCCATCTCCTGTTTCGTAGGCTTGTTCTCGGTGATATTATTATTACTTTAATTCCATAGGAAGAAAGCACTTCCTCACTTGCTCATATTATAATTGGAACACCAAAGGTTCGTGGCTATGACCTGGCCTGGTTTCCCCCTCTGTTTCACATCTCCTCATAGGGCATTAAAGACTTGTAAACACAAGCTGCCCTCCTTCTTAAATCACCAGCAAGCCATTATCTTTCATATTCATTTTTTCTTATAGTTCATAAGACATCAGTACCGTTTACTTCTCGGTTCCAGTAAAGCCCGCCCTAATGCTCATAAATCATGATGAATTGGTTTTATTAAAGTCGAACAAATTCATATTCATTTATAATTAAGTTTCCTATTAAATATTAAAGATGCCCTAAATACATATCTTGCTCTTCATGAATGGATTTGCGAATGTGAAAATAAATCTCACATTCTTTCGTAATAAAATTAGAATAGTAATTTCCTTTACAACTGAATACCTTTATCTGCCTTTAGTTTCTTGTTGGGAGCATAGACATAGAATTCCATAATATTGCGTAATACTCATTGTCATATAATAAGGACTGCCACTCTTATTATAATTATAAACTTTGTTTTAAGGACTAGAATTAATTAATATAATCATTATTAAAATTCAAACAACAACTATTATTATTAAATATTTTCTAAACACACTTAGTTTCTTAGTTTCGTAATTATCTTATTCAATAATTATTTTAATGTTAATGCTCGCTGTCTGTGTTGGCAACACGAACATATACATCTGATTCGATTTAAAAAAGTATCTTAAGTTAATTAATTATCCGATTAGTGTCAGTTCAGGGGTCTCTAATCCTCACCAACCATTGAGCTAGTTTCTTGGTGCATAGCACTGTGCCATTGATTTAGATTTCTTCTAATCTGAGCTGGTGAGTTGGGTTTGAATTCAGTTTGAACCGACTGAGTTTGAATCCAACTTGCAGTTTAGGTGGTGGATGTTTTTTTTTGACTGGTACAATACGTATATCATAAATATGCATCCGCAACACACCAAAGCAATATAACAAATATGTTCAAAATAATTAATTGTACCTAAAATAATTAGTTAATATCTGTGTTGCTAACAAAAGCCAATTCATAAATTAAGCATCTAAACTTAATGCTATGATAAAAAGGGGCTAAATGAATAAATTAATAATGCCATTTAATAAACAATTAACTTGCATCACTAATCAGATCTAAATAGAGTGAAATATATTTTAAAGGGTTATAATTAATTACAAACTATGAAATATACGTTAATAATATATCTCTATGGCTAGAATTCCACTATCAGGTAAAGTTACTTTTAAAATCATAATAAGCAATTATAATATTTGCAAACCAGAATAACTAAGCATGAAAAATCAAATTTAAAATCAATTTGGATTATTACAATGATCATAAAGCGATCAAATATTATTCTTAAGTAATTAATTTAGAAACAGTGAGTCAAATTAAAATAACTAAGCATTATCCTATATTTATTAGATTGTAAATAGACATAATGATATATTTGGTACAAAATTATCAAAATTAATATGCTCACTGTTTTATGATACATTTGGCCTATTATCACATATATAAGAAAATAAAATTTTAATAACTAAAATTTATAAAGTAGCATAGGCATCACCACAAGCATGAAAGTAAAAGACAAATTACAACTAATGATAGGGTCAGAGGTTTTACAGATATTAAAATTTACAGAGATTAAAACAAGTATTAAATGGTGACTCTACATTTTATTTATACAAAAGATTTTAGAAATTAAACTTTGTTTTGAATGTTCATTTAAATTTATGTGGTAGCTATAGCTTTAGATTTAAGTGTTAAAGTTCATCTAAGAGCTTTTTGCAGTAATCTTAGGAATTTTACCTTCAAGTCTTTGCTGAGGCTATAACCTTGATAATATGCGTATAAAATGCGATAGTAGAGACCTCTACAGGTGTTTTAACCACAAGCTTATGCTATGGAAGAAAAGAGGTCCTTACTATCGCATTTTATACGCATATTATCGAGGTTATAGCCTCAGTAAATATTACTTACGTAATCAATGTGCGTTTAATAAATTTATAACTTCAACTCTTTGGTAGAAGCTTGCCTGTTGTCAATAATCTTCATGGTGGGTATGGTAGCAGCAGTTGTTCTTGGGAAAGGCAGCACTTCTCCAGTTGAAATATCAGTACAGCAGATTTGTATCAAATTAAATAAACTCTTTAACTATGAGGTGATTAGGCAGCCACCATTTAAAACAGTCAGTGAGACTTGAACCATGTGGCCTAACTACTTCAACTAAATTAGTTGTTATAAAGAGCTGTTATTCTATTAAATTTATTGTAGGGAAGTGAAACAACTTCAATGTTAATAACATGAAGACAGCCTAAAGTTTCAAGTTCTTTTTAAGATTATAAAAATGTGATGATAAGATCATAAAGACAATTGGCATTTTCTTTAACTCGTTGAAAATGATGATAATATAGCAATGGAACAACTAATTCAATTGGTAATGTGAAATGAATGAATGGTTCAGACTTCCTAAAAAAGTTATGATAAATTTGGAAATTATTTTTATGAGAGTGCAGACTTTTAACTATATTTATAAATATTACTTTAGTGAAACTCTAAAGTAGTGAACTATCAATCGTTTTCTTTGGAAGGATATGACAGAGGATAGGAAATAATGGAAAGATACAATTAGACAATGTATTGAAAGCTTTTGTAAAATAATAATAATAATAATAATAATAATAATAATAATAATAATAATAATATCACATGATCACATTTCCTATACTAGCACATTAATTGTTGATAAACAGAGCAAAACTCTCCATACAGTATTGCCACCTGTGCTAAACAGAGTAATCAATGGATGTCAGAAGGCTTGTGCATAAAATCCCTATCTAATGCCTACTCATCCAATATCCCCAGACTAGTTTCTGGCTTGTGGCCTTCATCAGTGAGGAGCTTTGGATCTGAGAGCACTGCATCTAGATCTTAGGATCTAATGCAACCCTCTAGCAACCACCTTTTATCTCTACTTAACTACTAAACTATGAGAATGAAATTGAAAACACAAAAAATATTTTCAATCTAAGCTCAATAGCTTAAATAGTCATATGGGTCTGAACTCAGTTCAGCACCCATACATTTTGGTGTCTTTGGCTCTTTTACAACCATAGCCACCACTATCCTATTAGGCAGGATTGGTGTTAAACCATTAAGCATCACATGATCACATTTCCTATACTAGCACATTAATTGTTGATAAACAGAGCAAAACTCTCCATACAGTATTGCTTAATGGTTTAACACCAATCCTGCCTAATAGGATAGTGGTGGATATAGTTGTAAAAGAGCCAAAGACACCAAAATGTATGGGTGCTGAACTGAGTTCAGACCCATATGACTATTTAAGCTATTGAGCTAGATTGAAAATATTTTTTGCATTTTCAATTTCATTCTCATAGTTTAGTAGTTAAGTAGAGATAAAAGGTGGTTGCTAGAGGGTTGCATTAGATCCTAAGATATAGATGCAGTGCTCTCAGATCCAAAGCTCCTCACTGACGAAGGCCACAAGCCAGAAACTAGTCTGGGGATATTGGATGAGTAGGCATTAGATAGGGATTTTATGCACAAGCCTTCTGGCATCCATTGATTACACTGTTTAGCACAGGTGGCAATACTATATGGAGACTTTTGCTCTGTTTATCAACAATTAATGTGCTAGTATAGGAAATGTGATCATGTGATGCTTAATGGTTTAACACCAATCCTGCCTAATAGGATAGTGGTGGCTATGGTTGTAAAAGAGCCAAAGACACCAAAATGTATGGGTGCTGAACTGAGTTCATACCTATATGACTATTTAAGCTATTGAGCTTAGATTGAAAATATTTTTTGCATTTTCAATTTCATTCTCATAGTTTAGTAGTTAAGTAGAGATAAAAGGTGGTTGCTAGAGGGTTGCATTAGATCCTAAGATCTAGATGCAGTGCTCTCAGATCCAAAGCTCCTCACTGATGAAGGCCACAAGCCAGAAACTAGTCTGGTGATATTGGATGAGTAGGCATTAGATAGGGATTTTATGCACAAGCCTTCTGGCATCCATTGATTACTCTGTTTAGCACAGGTGGCAATACTGTATGGAGAGTTTTGCTCTGTTTATCAATAATAATAATAATAATAAATAATAATAATAATAATAATAATAATAATAATAATAATAATTAATAATAATAATAATAATAATAATAATAATAATAATAATAATAATAATAATAATAATAATCCTCACAAAACTCATTCTTTAACTTTGCATTTATTTTTATCCTTTTCTTATTTAGTAGTTTATGAGTAACTAAACTTGCAACTGTGCAAGATGATAAAAATGCTGAGGAGGAAAAAATAATGAATCTTCATCTTTTTTATTATCTTAAAGAATCATATTTAAAAAATGATATTCAGTATATAATAGCTTTTGTAAAAAGCTTTCTACCAATAATTTTTGAAAGTTAATCATTAAATAAATCTGAAAAATTATGCAGTTTCCTTTATATTTTCAAGATTTTTGAATTGAATTTCATAACCAATCCAACTAATTATCCATTATTTCTTAGTAAATACTATTTATCCATTATTAACTAGAAATTAAATATCTCAAGTTAGTTTGAGTTACTCTTATGAAATCAATGTGTTGAGCTCATCGATTAGTTCTATCTTCAGCCTTTTCTACCTTTTCAAAAAAAAGGGAATATTTTTTGCCTAAATTTTTTAAATAAATATATATTTTTTTTTAATAAATAATATGTCAAGATTTCTTTTTTCATTTATGTCTACAAGAATATTAAATAAAATCAAGAAAATAAGATTTCCCCCCGATAAAAACAGTTCACTTATTAAAACAAATATAAATTATTAATAATAAATAAATAATTTCTTGAATACTTATGATAGTTGTTTCTTCAGATCAAAGGCCTGTTGGGAAGAGAGATTAGGCTCCAGGTGGCCGTAAATATGTCAGGGGGGGGGGACAATTTTCTATCTCTTTCTTTAATCTTCTTCAACAAGGATAAGAAAAGTTCATGGTTGTTACTAATCAAAGTATTGAATATTATTTTGCATCTGATGGAACAGATTGTGAATAATAAAAAGGTAGCCATCCTTATTGCTGGGAAGAATCCGCTTTTGATGCTGTCAATTAGAAGTAATGATTTATGATTCTTCATTTTGGATATTGCAAGGATCGTATTTTTGTGAGTTTGAAGTGCTTGAAACCATGAAAACAGATGATTGACAGTTTCATTTGCATTAAGACAGAGCTGGCAAGTAGAATTTATTTTTGCAACTCCTATTCTGTAAGAGAGAAAATGGTTTGTAGGTAGAGCATCTAAGTTAATCTTTAAGATAAAATCCAGATATTTTGGCTCCAGATGCCAGTACCTGAATTTTTTGATAATGTTATTGTTGCTAATATTAAACATAGTGGGATTGGAGTCCTATTAATATGGATGAGGTTATATGCCTACCAGATGTTGATCTTCTTTATAAATGTGTTGTCCACTATGTTTTTATTTTTATTAATTGAGATTATACATGTAAGCCAATCACTCTTTTTTGATGGAGGCTGATCAGTAGGGACAATTTGGGTGAAAAACATGGCATTAGGATAATTTGTTTTGAGATTATATACAGTATTAAAATATTTTTTTAATAAAGAAGGTATTAATGGATTGTAGAGATAGACCATTGAATTTAAAATGCTTTTCCAGATTTCTTAGGCTGATGGCCGCAATTTTTTTATCCCAGATAAGCTTGGATCATAAAGAGTTATTTTTTTTAATAAAGTTGTTAGTGAAATTGGTGACTGGCATATAATAATTAATTCTAAGAAATATTAGAATGTTAATTAAGGAGATTTTGGCATGAATTGACATATAGACTTTCAAGAGAGAGCATTAATAGTTTTCTGTGTTACATTGAAAATCATCTCTTGAACAGATTTTCTCATAGTCGAATGGGATTTGACTATTGAAAATCCAAGAAAATTTTGAGGTTTGGCTGTAAACTGGGAGGCTATATTAGTGCCTGTATTAATTCTCCAGTCAGAGGATTTATACAAATTAAAGTGGAGTCCAAATTGAGTGGTGTAATTTTGCAAAATTGAAGCTAATTTGGGAATGTATTTTTTTGAGGGAAGAAAAATTGATATGTCATCCATATAAGTAATATGATGAATAGATTTGTTAATTAATGGTATGTAAATGCCAGTAAGATTTTTTTCTATACTTTTAGCGAGAGGGTTGATATATGCTATGAAGAGAAGAACACTAAGTGGGGAGCCCTGTGGAATGGAATTGTAGGGATTAAAGCCAGGCATGATTTTCCCATTGAGCATAATAAAAATCTCTCTATTGTAGAATAAGTTGGCAATAATATTGATTAATTATTTCAGAACTTCATATTTACCCAGAATTTCAAGAACATTAGTTTTTACATTGTCAAAAGCACTGGCAATGTCAAGCTGAACAGGGAAAAATTTTCTATTAGTTCTGATGTGATCACAGATAATCTGGAAAAGGTTGATAACATCACCTATTGATGCTCCTTTTTTAGGAAACTGGAACTCTGAGATTGATGAAAGAATCCTTCCTATTTGCACCTCTCCAGATTCTCTGTACCCATTATATTTAACATGATCAAATTCCTATCTATCAACTCTTATCAAATTGATGGTCTGTACTTTATTTCACTGATCACTTTTCTTAAGAACATTTCCCCCTCTTCTATTGATAACCTCAGACCCATCTCTATGACTCCCATCATGATTAAGGTGATTGAATCAGTAATTAAGGACAAAATTTTTTTTTAAAAATTCTTATATTTTTGCTTGTCATTTGCAACTTCAGAAATCTAAATGAATTTGTCTTTGAGTAAATATAACAGAAAAAGAGCATGCATGCCTATGTTTTAACATCTTATAAATACCTAATTCATTAAAAAAAATTGAAATATCATTTATACATGTTTTTATGATTTTTTTTTGTAAAATCAGTTTTTTCGAAATTTTTTTAAAAAAAAATAGGAAACAAAGATTTCCCAGTGACTTCTAGTGCAAACATTTTTAAATTGTTAAGAGCATTCATATAAAGTTACTAACAATAGTTCAACACAATTGAAATAAAACAACTATATAAAAATTATTTTTTTTATTGAACCGGTTTCGCCCTATATTAGGGCTTTTTCAAAATACACTTTTCTAATATAATCACATGATCCTTATATCTATCAATATTGCCTCTAATGTTCATTTTATATAATCATTTTACATAATCACATAACCTATTTACATATATATATACATATACTTCCCCCTCCCCCCAATTTTTTTAATTTTATATACATATTATATTTATACAATAAATAAAATTACATTAAATACAATTCAATAATTATATACATATATTATACACCATAAAATTATATACACATACTTTATACACTAAATTATATATCATTTCTCATATATTTCTACTAATCATATCTTCAAATATAACCTTATCTATCTATAATTAACAATTATTTATATTAACTAATTATTTACATATATCATATATATTAATTTAAAAAAACAACAACAAAAAAACAAATCAACCATATATTAAATTTTCCAGTTATCCTTCAATGCCCATTTACTACTCAACTTTGCAGGTCCTTGAACTAAATTAACACATTTACTCATATTCTCTTGAATATATACTGTCTCATAGTATTTCCTTCTATTATAATCTTTAATATATTTTATAACTTCCATATCTTCAATACATCTCATTCTATGACCAGTATTCAAATAATGAACATATGGTCCTGAATTCATGTCCTTCCTTTCAATAGCTCTATTATGCTCTTTTCCCCTTTCTATTGCTGTTTTCCCCATTTGCCCTATATATATTTTACTACAACTCCTACAAATTATTTTATATACTAATCCTATTTTACTTTCTTTATCATTCTCTCTCTTCACATTTGATATTCATTTTTCCAATGATTTACTATTCTTCCAAGCAATTCTTATATGCTCATTCAACCTCCCTTTTTAAAAAATCTTATATACACCTTTATAATAAGGTATTAATATCCATTTATTATTGAACCTTCCATCTTTATTTTTATTTTCCTTCTTTCCTTCCCCATATTTTACTTCACCTTTACTCTTACTGTTCAAAACTTTTCTAATACCTTTTTTATTATACCCCATCTTCACATAATTTTTTTCTATATTCATTTTTTGTTCAATAGATTCCGTTTTATTTATTGTAAGTCTTATCATTTTTTATTTTAAACCCCTTTAAAACTGAACTTTTTGTGACCAAGGTTGGTATGAACTAGGATAAATTATTTCTCTAATTTCAACATCTTTAATATACTGTTTCACCTCTATTTCATTTTCCTTATTTCTATTCAAATAAATATCCAACTATTTTAAACCTTTCTTTTCCTTCTTCATTGTAAACTTAATTTTATATATATTATCATTCAATTCATTAAATATTTTTAATATACTCCTACTATTTCCAACAACAATTATATCATCCACATATCTATAATATTTAATTATTTTTTTATTTTTTATATATTTTCCTACTATTTTTTCTTTCAAATTATTTATAAACATCAATGATAATAACCCACTTATTGAACAGCTCATAACCCATCCTTTTTTATATTCCAAAACCTATCTTTATATTTAAAATACAAACTATTACTTATTATCATCAATGCTTCCTTAATAGTGTATATCCATTTTTTACATATTCTTACACTTTTTTTTAACATACTTATAACTAACTTTATACTTTCATCTCTTGGAACACTTTGATACATTTTTTCTACATCTAATAAAGCAATCAAACTATTCCTATTTAATTTAATATTATTTAATTCCATAACAATTTCTTCTGAATTTTTAATACTATACATACCATATCCAATTACGTCTACTATTTTTTTTATATATTATTTTACATAAATTCTTAAGAATATGATTGTCAAAATTTTTAAGAATATGATTGTCAAAATTTACAATTACTCTTGCAGTCATATCTTCTTTGTGTGTTTTTATTTTGACAAATATATATGTATGCACAAAAGCCGTTGGTTATATCGAACGGCTTCTGTGCATACATATATATAACCATCTATATTCTTTACTATTAATCAATTTCTTCTCCTTCATATAATTCAATATTACTTTATACTTTTTTTTTCGTTTATTTCCAGGATGTTTATACATTTTTGCATATCCTTGTTTTACTATGTCTTCATTCATTTTCTTATTATACTCATATTCTTTTAAAATTACAAACCTATTATCTTTGTGTTTTTCTGAAGGTTTGTGATGATGGTGTTCTAGCTGTATTTTTATATTGGACTATTTCCATCATCTAATATGTGTGTTGAATGTCTTTAGAAAAGTTTAATTTTAGATAAATATTCCAAACGCATTCAACTGTTAGTAATATCACAGCAAACAGGTTAGTATATGCACCATCTGTTAGTAATATCACAGCAAACAAATGTTAATAATATCACAGCAAACAGGCTAGTATATGCACTAACTGTTAGTAATATCACAGCAAACAGGTTAGTATGTGCACAATGTTTCGAGAGGTATTTTTCTCCCATCTTCTTCAGGTGTTGCTGGCCTGACCAGTGACAGTACTAGCATGGAATTCGAACCTGGGTCCTTAGATTTTTGATTATTGAAATTTAAGGTAACACTCTAACCAACTGAGCCATCCTGCCAAAGGCAACAGTATGTAGTAATTTCATATACTTATCTATGAGGTTCCTCCTGATTTCTCCACTTTTTCCTCAGAGCAAAGTTGATTAGTGGTTTCCATACATTATGTATAGTCACACTAGGTTGGCTTATGGGATTTTTTGCCATTGTCATGTGAGCAGCTTCTTTAAATTTTATTCTTTGTATCTTTTCTTCTTTATCCAATATTTTTGTATTTTCCCAATCGAACGTATGTTCATTGGTCCATACATGGTCTGCTACCTTAGACACATCTGTTTTCTCTCTTCTAATCATCAGTTTATGTTCTTGCAAGCACTTTTGAATGGGACGGCTGGTCTCACCAATATATGTTCTTCCACATTCACATGATATTTCATAGATGCAGTTTTTTCTTTGCAGCATTTCAAGTTTAGGCTTTGTAGATGTTAGAATTCCTCATAGTGTGGTATGGCTCTGGAAAGCTGTTCTTATTGTGCCAGACAGATTTTTATGTTCACCTAACAAGATCTAGCATCTAGGCAAAAGTACCTCAAATCCAATCATGCGCAAGATACACAGGTCAGGAGCACTCATGAATTCTGCCCTATTTGCCTATTCCCCAGATCTATAACATTATGAGCAACAATCCCGATGACATCGATTAATCCACTTCTCATCCGCCGGCATCGATCATCGGAGACACAAAAGACTCAAGGCTAACTCATGATAGAATAACTTAATAATGAGCATGTTAATTATATGTAGAGCGGAGATCATCTAGTCATATTTAAGCTTAAGAAATAACTTAATATTTATCTTAACTAAAGAAAGCACTGATTCAAGTTTGATGTATATATATTTACGATTTATTAATAATAATTATGTCAGGTCATTTAGCCGACATGAGCCTCAGGATTATTATAGATACTTATTTGAATAATTTTATACAATAACATGATAATTGCGGCTATGCCAATAATATATGTATGTGTTTGAATAAATTAGCGCTATTAGAATAGATTATTAGAATGCTATCACACCCCCAGAAATGAAAAGAGCATTTGATTACTTCAAACAATAATTTTAACACAGATAATATTTGATTACATTTAATATGACAGTTAACTGGGAATTTTAGATAATTAATGCGCGGGATGGGTAATGAACAATTTACACAAACGATACTAAATTTATCGTATTAATACTTATATTAAAATAAGGGACATATGTTTGTTTAAATAAATCATTTCATTACGGCTTATGAATACTTCTGGGTGAATGATAAGATAAGGGAAAAGTTTAGCGTGCATGGTGGCTGATTGGGTCGGTCCATTTATGGATCCTGGAGTGTGCTTCACGAATTCTGAGAACGAAGTTCACCGATTTCCTCTGCAACATAGGCAGGGTCAGTATTGAGATGAAGGGTGGCTGGCTATGTCATTATCGGGCTGGTTTTTCCAGAGCGATCCCCGTATAAAGCATGCTCGTAAGACCGTGGATGTCCCCCAGGTGATTTTTACAGCCTGGTTTAAGGACAGTGAGAACAACGATGGGGATCAACTGTGCGATGACCTCCATGTGAGAAAGAAGCATGAACATATATATATATAAAACAAAATGGCCTTTATGCATGAAACGCTTAATAATAAAACATAAATATACTTCTGAAATTAAAGATTATTGGGACGTATTTATTGCCCACGAATGATGAACTATTCAGCGTAATGACATGGCTTCACTTTAAGCAAACAGGGATAATAATTATACATATAAACATAAAATAAAAGGTTAAGGTCCCCCCCCCTTTACATTATATTACTTAATATTATTCATTACGTTTTACACATTAAATCTCAATTTTGGTTGATTTATGCCCTTGTGGAAATACATTAATTGATTGCAAAATAAAAAAGGGTGGTCATAATAGCTAAGATGAAATTTACATATATAATATAGTTGAAAGATAAAAGATAGCGCATTATTTAGGAAGGAGAATGGGGAAAACAGATGTCAAATCTGTTTTTCAACAGTAAACATGAACAATATAATTAATTTCTTTCTCTAAAATCGCGAGCATCTGGGCAAGCCGAATAAGACTTGTTTTTATCAATTATAAATTATTTACCCAGTAAATGATGGGTGGGGAAAACAAAATAAGTTATATGCTGGCAATTTTAGAATATTATTGGCATTAACTTTAAAATATAAATACATAAAAATATTAATAAAAATTATTGGCCGCTTTTAAATAAAATAAAAGAAAAACATTTTATAAGAGGCTTAGCATAGATAGTTATATAGAGTTATATATATATTTGAAGACATTTAAAAGATATAGTTTAAAATATACACATTACATAGAAGGCAGGATTTTAGGAATTATAAGCAGTCTGAGTTCTTTACCTTGATGATTGAGAAAAGCATTTCACTAGGAATCAGTCCATCGGTATTGTCACTAGATCTAGGGTAGCGGGATGATTTGAGATAGCACTTCACTTCCTTTGAAAGACATATGTAAAGTTCAGTAGCATGGAGTATGGAAGCTTCATTCCTGGGATCAGCATGTTAGAACGGAGGGACAAGGTGAAACTTACTACTCACAACACATTGCGTGAAAATTACATCGGGCGTGGATTATGTTGAGCAGCATGGCTATTTAATGATCTCCCTTTGTGGATTCAAATCCAGCAGTATTTATACTTTTAATTTGAATTTGTAACTAGGCAACTACTGCTGGACCTGAGGCGGTTTAAGCACTTAGATTTCATTTGGAATCGTTTGGCCGGATACTCTTATCTGGTAAGATGTTTGAAACAATGCAAGTTTGTTATCAGTTTCTCGAACGATTGTTTTAAAATGAATCTTATGATTTTAAAACAAGCTAGCATGGACAATTTCCACTAATGGGTTTATTTTATTATTACCAATTTGTAATCTTCTATTTTAATCTAAAGGGTCTTCCGGGTTATTGTTTTTCAAGAGACTTACTAACAAGATTGCATCATTTCTGGTTACAAACTTATATATGAAAAATATAATAAGTATCATATATAATATCTTATATATATATATAATATACTATTAATTCAATCACAATCTCCTATGCTAAAATATACATATATATTTATTATTTACACCCGCATACACATGAGAATATTATTATTAGATTAAATATTAAATTAAGACACATACGTTTACATTATTTTATACTATTGGGTAAGGAAATATATTATTAGTTATGTGTATACATGCATAAGGACAAGTTTGAATACGGTTAGGTGGTAGGAGATTGGATGTGGGCTGTGAAGCAGGATCTGAGCATCAGATCATCTGCTTCATTATGTTATACTGTTTGCAGATTTTCCCTAATTTGTCTGCTATTTTTGGAATGTATGGATACACTACAGTACCAATAATTGTCTTTTCTCTTGATGTTTCTTTTTGTTGTCTATTTAATGTTTCCTTAATAACAGCTGATGGATAACCATTTTTCTTAAGAGTTTGTTCTATATAGATATTTTCTTTTTCCAAATCGCCAGTTTCTGAACAAACTTCTTTTGCTCTGTTCCACAGTGATTATGTTTTATGTTTCTTGTGCGATTAGATGTATAGGCTAGGTATTTTCCTGTATATGTAGGTTTTCGGTAAACTGTAGTTTTGATTTTGCCATGAGGGAGTCTTGTCACAAGAACATCTAAGAATGCCAATTTTTGTTCTTGTTCTGGTTCCATTGTGAATTTAATTGAAGGGGATATGTTCTTGATGTGTGTCCAGAAAGTTTGTAGCAAAGCTTCACCATGTGGCCATACAACAAATGTATCATCCACATTGCGAAACCAAACTTTAGGTGGATAAGGAGTAGTTTTTATGGCTGTGGTTTCAAGTTCTTCCATGTAAATATTGCTAATCAGGGGAGACAATGGTGAGCTCATAGCCATTCCTTGATTTTGTTGGAAGAATTCTGTGTTATATTGAAAGTAGGTTGTTTTTATATCATCACAAACCTTCAGAAAAACACTAAGTATTCGGTATGGACCCGATACTATATCAAACTTTAGACATTATGAAAAAGTTTGTCTAAAGCTGGCCAAAGTAGAAAATCATTTAACTTTCTTATGTAAATGTAAATCGGAAGGCATAATTCCTAAAGGTCTGCAACTAAAACCTCCAATTCACTCTCAGAGAGCTGAGAAAATTACTCAGAGAGCAAGTGAAGCTCTATTAAGAGAAAGAATAAATGCTCAAAGGTTTTCTAAGTATCAAACAATGCATTCAATTAATAATGTAGAATGTCTTCTAAAAAATAAACTTACTGATGATGACTACATGAGAGTTTTTCAAGCAGTAAGAAGATCATATTCTATATTACATGGAAAAATAAAAGAATGTCATAAGAAGAAACTTGTTAACCTACATGGGCATATCAAAATTTATAATGCACCAAGCAACGTAACAGCTTCATCTGTTAAAAATCTAAGTTCTAAACATCTAACAGATACTGAAACTTCTGTTCTTGAAAGAGGATTAAACTTTGCTATAACACCATCTAATATCCCCTTACTAGATATAATGGCAGCCACTGAGGAAGTCACTTAAAAATTGCCTTTAGAAGAAGCAGCAGAATTACGTTGGAGAATAAAAAGAACACTTGACAAGCAACAAAAATTGCAGTCAAACATATTCTATGGGGAGAGGAAAGCAATTAAATCTCTTAAAGCATATAAATCTATAATTATTCTCCCTGCTGACAAAGGCAATGCAACAGTTGTAATGGATACAACTGATTACGACAACAAAATACAAGAACTCCTCACAGCAGGCCAATATAGAAAAGTGGCAAAAGATCCGATACCAAGTACGGAAACAAAATTACAAGCATTACTCAGAAAGCATTGCAAGTACTTCACAGATTCAGAAAAGAGTAAAATAATATCATATTTCAGCAAAATTCCTCATCTTTATGGTCTACCTAAAATCCATAAGGATCATGTTCCATTACAACCTATTGTTAGTTCTAGAGATTCACCTTGCCAGAATTTGGCAAGATTTCTTCTCATAGTTCTAAGTCCTTTGCATGCAAGACCCAATCATTTGTCAGGGATTCTAGACACTTTGTAGAATTAATCAAGAACATGAAAATTGAAAGAACTGACTTACTGGTAAGCTTTGATGTGGAAAGTTTATTCACAAATGTACCATGTGAAGAAGCATTGCCTATTGTAAAAAAAAGATTAAATGGTGATAATAGTTTACAAACCAGAACAGCTCTTCCTATTGATAGCATAATGGAACTATTAACATTCTGTATAAGAACAACCTACTTTCAATATAACACAGAATTCTTCCAACAAAATCAAGGAATGGCAATGGGCTCACCATTGTCTCCCCTGATTAGCAATATTTACATGGAAGAACTTGAAACCACAACCACAAAAACTACTCATTATCCACCTAAAGTTTGGCTTCACTATGTGGATGATACATTTGTTGTATGGCCACTTGGTGAAGCTTTGCTACAAACTTTCTGGCCACACATCAAGAACATATCCCCTTCAATTAAATTCACAATAGAACCAGAACAAGAACAAAAATTGGCATTCTTAGATGTTCTTGTGACAAGACTCCCTCATGGCAAAATAAAAACTACAGTTTACTGAAAACCTACACATACAGGAAAATACCTAGCCTATACATCTAATCACACAAGAAACACAAAACATGGAGTTATACTATCACTGTGGAACAGAGCAAAAGAAGTTTGTTCAGAAACTGGCGATTTGGAAAAAAAAGATCTATATAGAACAAACTCTTAAGAAAAATGGTTATCCATCAGCTGTCATTAAGGAAACATTAAATAGACAACAAAAAGAACCATCAAGAGAAAAGACAATTATTGGTACTGTAGTGTATCCATACATTCCAAAAATAGCAGACAAATTAGGGAAAATCTGCAATCAGTATAACATAAGAACAGCTTTCCAGAGCTATACCACACTACGAGGAATTCTAACATCTACAAAGCCTGAACTTGAAATGCTGCAAAGAAAAAACTGCATCTATGAAATACCATGTGAATGTGGAACAACATATATTGGTGAGACCAGCCGTCCCATTCAAAAGTGCTTGCAAGAACATAAACTGATGATTAGAAGAGAGAAAACAGATGTGTCTAAGGTAGCAGACCATGTATGGACCAATGAACATACGTTCGATTGGGAAAATACAACAATATATTGGATAAAGAAGAAAAGGTACAAAGAAGAAAATTTAAAGAAGCTCCTCACATGACAATGGCAAAAAATCCCATAAGCCAACCTAGTGTGACTATACATAATGTATGGAAACCACTAATCAACTTTGCTCTGAGGAAAAAGTGGAGAAATCAGGAGGAACCTCATAGATAAGTATATGAAATTACTACATATTGTTGCCTTTGGCAGGATGGCTCAGTTGGTTAGAGCATTACCTTAAATTTCAATAATCAAAAATCTAAGGACCCAGGTTCGAATCCCATGCCAGTACTGTCACTGGTCAGGCCAGCAACACCTGAAGAAGAGGTGAGAAAAATACCTCTCGAAACATTGTGCATATACTAACCTGTTTGCTGTGATATTACTAACAGTTAGTGCATATACTAACCTGTTTGCTGTGATATTATTAACATTTGTTTGCTGTGATATTACTAACAGTTGGTGCATATACTAACCTGTTTGCTGTGATATTACTAACAGTTGAATGCATTTGGAATATTTAACTAAAATTAAACTTTTCTAAAGACATTCAACACACATATTAGATGATGGAAATAGTCCAATATAAAAATATAGCTATTACCTTTGTCTTCACATGTTATTATCAATCTCTCGTTATTCATCTTTTCTATAATTTTTTTTTATAATACACTTTTTTTTCCATTTTTTTATTATAACCTTTTTTAATATTTATCACATTATTAAGTTTTGATTGCAGTTCAATTTTTAATTCATCTTTAATTGGGGGGGGGGAGTATATATATATATGTAAGTACATTATACCCTATATATTACATATATAGACACAGGTGTATAATAAGCCTGTGTTTCAGTTAGTAAATACGTTATGTGATTATGTAAAATGATTATATAAAATGGACATTAGAGGGAATATTGATAGATATAAGGGTCATGTGATTATATTAGAAAAGTGTATTTTAAAAAGGCCCTAATATGCAGAAGATTTCAAAAGTTATTATTCTCTTTTCTTCTTCCATTGTTACTGATCTGACCAGCAACAGTTTTAGCATGGGAATCAAATCAGGACTCTTAGATTCTTGAATATTGAATTTGAAGGTAATGTTCTAACCAACTGAGTCAACATGCTAAAGGCAACAGTCTGTAGAAATTTCATATACTTATAGATGAGATTCCTCCTGATTTTTCCACTTTTTCATAAGAGCAAAGTTGGAGAGTTGTTCCCACATATTTTGTATATGCACACTAGGTTGACTTATTGGCTTATTTGTCATTGCCATGTCAGCAGCTTTTTTGAATTTTCTTTTTTGTACCTTTTGTTCTCTATCCAATATTTTTGTATTTTCCCATTTGGACATATGTTCATTGGTACATACATGGTCTGCTACCTTAGACACCAGTTTTCTCTCTTCTAATCATCACTTTGTGCTTTTGCAATCACTTTTCAATGTGGCTTCTAATTTCACCAATATATATCCACATTCACACAACATTTCATAGATAAAGTTTTTGCTTTTCAGCATTTCAAGTTTGGGCTTTGTAGATGTTAGAATTTTTCATAGTGTGGTATGGTTCTGGAAAGCTGTTCTGTACTGATTGCAGATTTTTAAAAATTTGTCTGCTATTTTTGCTATGCATGGATACACTACAGTAGCAACAATTGTTTTTTCTGTTGATGGTTCTTTTTGTTGTCTATTTAAAGTTTTTTTAATAATTGCTGATGGATAACCATTTTTCATAAGAGTTTGTTTTACATAGGTCTTTTTTTTTCAAATCACAGGTTTCTGAATAAATTTCTTTTGCTCTGTTCTGTAGTTATAATATTACTTCATATTTTGTGTTTGTAGTGTGATAGGATTTATATGCTAAGTATTTTCCTGTATGTGAGGATTTTCTGTCAACTATAGTTTTGATTTTGCAATGAGAGAGTCTTGTCACAAGAACATCAAAGAATGCTAATTTTTGTTTTTGTTCTGACCCTGCTGTGAATTTAAATAAAGGGCATATGTTGTTGTGTTTGAAGAAAGTTTGTAGTAGTACTCCACTATGTGTTTATACAACAAATGTATCATCAACATAGTAAAGCCAAACTATAGGTTGACATGGAGTAGTCTTTATGGTTGAGATTTCAAGGTCTTCCATGTAAATAATGCTAATCAGAGTTGACAATGGTGAGCTCATAATAATTCATTGATTTTGTTGGAAAAAGTCTCCATTGTATTTAAAGTAGGTTGTTGTTTTATAGAATGTTAATAGTTTGGTTATACTATCAGTAGAAAGAGATGTTCTGGTTTATAAACTATTATCTCCATGTAATATTTTTTTTACAATAGACAATGCTTCTTCACATGGTACATTTGTGAATAAAATTTCCACATCAAAGCTTAGTAGTTTGTCTGATCTTTCAATTTTTGTGTTCTTGATTAATTCTACAGTGTTTAGAATTCCTGACAAAGGACTGAAAATTGTGTGCCATAGGGCTGAGATCCTTCAGAAGAAATTTTGATAAATTTTGGCAAGGCAAATTTTGAGAACTAACATTAGGTTTTGATACAATGATTCTTACCTGTGTGCTATTACTAACAGTTGAATGTAATTAAAAGATTTTAAAAAATTTAAATTTTTCTAAAGACATTCAATACTTAATATTAGATGATAGAAATGGTCTAATATATAAATACAACTAAAATACCATCATTACAAATCTTCAGAAAAATACTATATAGATGTATGTTTGTTTAATGTTTTATGATGAATAGTATTATAATCAAATGTTGGTCTATTTCTATCATTTAATATTAAATATTAAATGTTTTTTAAAAAATTACAATTTTATATAAATTTTCCAAATATATTCAGATCAGGTTATATAATTTAACCTTTCAAGTGGTATTATTCTCTTTACCTATTTCAGATGTTACTGGCCTGACAATACTAGCATGTGTGAATCAAACCAGGGAACTTTAGATTCATGAGTATTGAATTTAGAGTAACATTATAAACAATTAGGCAATTCTATCAAAAGAAACAGCCAATAGAAGTTTTGTATACTTATCTGCCGTAATCTTCCTGATTTCTCCAATTTTTCTCAAGAAACAAATGGTAATAAGTGATTTCTAAATATGATTTTATGAATTACTACACGAATGATTTAAGACATTTGTTTGCCATGGTCATGTGAGTAGCTTCTTTAAATTTGTCTTTCTTGTATTTTTTTTCTCTGTCTAATATTTTTTTTAATCCAACGTATATTTATTAATACATTTATAGTCTAATACTTTAGATATATCTGTTTTTCCCTCTAGTCATCATTTTATGATTTTTCCTTCACTTTTTAATAGGATAACTGATGATACTAAAATACATTCTTCCTCATTCACCTATATGCATTTGTTTTGATGTTATATTGATTGCAATTTCTGATTTTGTCTGCTATCCCTGATATATATGGATAGACAACAGTATCTGTAGTTGATTTTTCTTTCAATGCTTTTTTTAATTATTAAAAAAAATTATAGGTACTATGATGTATTTATACATATCAGGAAAAATATATAAAATTTACAATCAATATAACATCAGAATAATTTTCCAAAGCCATAGCATGCCACAAGCTATCATAATCCCTATACTTGAAGTAGTGGAAAATAAAAAAAACTGCATCTACAAAATGTATATGAATTTAGAAGAATGTATGTTATTGAATCAGTTGCCCCATTGAAAAGTGATTGAAAGAGCACAGACTGAAGATTACAAGAAAAAAACATTTGAAGTAGCAGACCATGTATGTATTGTAACCAGTTGGCTACATAGCTGTATTAAAAATAATTAGATAAGTTGATAGCATGTTCCTCAGGTTTAGTTTAGGGTCATTTAATTAATGGGGAAAATAGTATTTAATTTTATTATGCATATATGAAATTGGTTAAATATTTTATTTTCCATCCAACACGATAGTAGGAACATCCGAGAAATTTTTTTAAATAATTGTCAAACCTTTTCTTAAATTGTAACATGCAATATTTATTATGTATTGTAAATTGTAAATGTTGGTAGAAGAGAGAGAAAAGTATAAAATTATATAAATAAGTTTTTTGTTTCTCTCTTCAATAATTTTATTTAATTATCACATTCTTTTAATTAAAAAAAATATACCAAGAGATAACAAAAAGAAAACTTTTTATTTTTAGTAAATTGTTTAATATTTAATTTTAACCTTTTAAGAGAGATAAAGTTTCATGTTTAAAAGTATTTTTAAAAAGAAAAAACAAAATAAGATTTTAATACTTTTGGTAAATTTTATTTTTCATTAGAGATGTTTTGTTTTCCTTTTATGTCTCTTTATTAAAATCAAATCAGTGTAATTAACTAAACTTGTTTTTCTTTTTTGGAAGAAAATTTTTTTTAATTAGAAAGGAATGCAAAGAATGTTATGATGTTAATTTAAGTTTGACTTATTTTTCAATGTCTATGATTAATGAGGGAAATAGCTGAACAATTGTATTTGGTAAAAATTTACCTAATTGGTTGTTATAAAAATGATCAGGTTAGAGACAGATTGCAATTGGCTTGTAGTCACGATTGTTCTAGAAAAAAATATGGGTGTGTGACTAAGTCAAAAACCCCAAGTATCTAGTAAGTAGTTGTTCTTAACATAGCTGTTGAAGAGAGAGAAATCAAGTCAATCTAGCTGATAAAGAAGAAAGAAGTCTTTACTAAGCTCTTGCCAATAGGAATGTTAACCAAGCTATTGCATAGAATAACCAATGTTTTAATCAAGCTTTTAGCATACTATGAGTTTAGTCATAAAAATGGTTTCTACAATGAGAACCATATGCTAAATTCAGCTAAAAGCTTGACATCATTTTCCTTAATGTAACCTACCTTCACTGGGATAAAAATATATGGAAGATGTTAACACCTAAAGTAATCTAAAACCTTGTCTTCAACTAAGAGCATGAATCTCTGCATTAATCTCACTTGGAAATTTTAGCAGAAAGAAATGGATAAAATTTGCTATTTTTTTTATACCTGGCATTAGTGCACACTCTGAAAAGGACAATACATGTCTAGAAACCTTCAAGAAAATACACAATTGGACAAACTGGAAATTGTAACTGGATGGAAGGACTCCATAGAAAACAAAGTTATGGTTAAAGGTGTTATTTTGTGTGTGCAAACTAAATTTTTATTGATAAAAATAATTTTCTTTCTTGTTTTTCATTAAATTAATATTTATAAATTGTGAAACATTTTTTAAAATCCAGTCAATTTTCTTTTCAAAATAATGATAGTTTATAGAAAATTTAATTTATTGTAAAGTTAATTTTTTTTAAAAACATGGTTAACAAAAGGTTAATTAAGCTAAATCAAAGATTATCTTTGATTTTAAAATTGTTGTTTTTTCAACTCTTACTTAGTTTATTATTTAAAGAAATAACTTAATAAATTAAAAGTTAATTAAGAATAGAAATCTACTGATTGATTATAATTTTTATGAAAATATATATTTTGATGGAATGACCATTTAAAATTTTATACTATCATGTCATTGTTTTTGTTTATTGGGTTCTAGTAAACTATTAACTCTGCAGACTTTGGTGGCGCTGTTTCTAGTTAAAAACAGAGTGTTATAACATTACTGGGCCGCTAGATTTTTTTTATCTAATAGATCGTATTTTGACATACGGCTGTAATTTTTTTTTTTAATATTTAATATATTGTTGTTGTTTGTTTTGGACATAATTATTTTTTTGGTTTTCATTTGATAAATTTCAAACTATAAAGGAGACTTTGACCTTTTTTTTGGATCTCAAAAGTACATAATTTTTGACATACGCCTTTATTTGGGGGGGGGGGAGGATTTCCATTCTAAATCTACTGTTTCTTTTTTACAGACGTCTTTTATTTTTTTGTTTTGGATTCAATACATGTCAAAGTAATAAGGGACAGTTTTAACTTTTTTTTGGAATATTTCAAATATACACAATTTGCTTTACATACAACTTTATTTTTTTTTGTTGTTGTTATTTAAAATTAGAATTGACACTTTCTTTTTGAATTATGTTAAAAATGAGGGGGTTTGCTGTTGATTGATTTAGCAACAAAAAATTCAAACCTGTCTGACAAACTCTGCCTCAGATGTCCGTATTTGCTTATAAACAAAAAGAATTGTTTGGTATTTTATCTTACATTTATAAATACAGGGTTTTTTTGGGGGCGGCGTGTTTTGATTTTTTTTTTTTAATAATAACAAATAAAACGGGGTTTTGATTTTTTTGTTTTTTTTAATAATAATAAATAAAACGGGACTTCCTTTTTTCTCTTAGATTTATAAATACAGGTTTGTTTTTCTTTGGCGGTGGGTTTTGATTTTTTTAATAATAACAAATAAAACGTCCAAAACAAAAACCAAAAAGTCAATCGCGGTATTGTTTTTTTAACACAAAAAATATGTATGTTAACCGGTTTTGTTACATTTTGTAGGATTTATTTATTTTTGTTTTTTAAGAGTCATACAAGTTTGTTAAAGATTTTTTGTTTTCACAACAAATAAAACGTCCGGTATTTTGATTCTTTTTTAACAACAAAAATTAGCTCGGGTTCATTTTTAAAATCTACTTAACGTGCTGTTTATTGATTTAAAACAACAACAACAAAAAACATTTTTTTGCTTCTAAACGGAACGAATAGGTATGTCAAAAGAAGAAGTATTTTTTTTTTTTTAAAAAAAAAAAACAATCAATCAAGAGATGTCCAACAAACTACACCGCCCCTTTTTAACACTGTCATTCTGGGTGTTAATTACATGATTTACAGATAAAAATAATCGCAAACAAAACACAAATTCTTTCCAGAAAATAAATTTATTAACCACATATGACTAAACTAAATCAACTGTAACGAATGGCAGGATGTTTTGGGCTTGCAAAAATGCAACTGCCTCACTTTCTCTGTTTGGGACATCCCACAAATATAATAACGTGATAGACATTTTGTTCTTTTTTTTCAACTCTTGTCCGAGTCACGACAGAAACGGTATTTTTCCGCAAACAACTCCAATCGTCTGCCAGAAAGCTTGAGAAATTGTATTTTGTCTTTTTTGACCCCCAAAAAAGCCAAAATTAGCCAAAAAAATTTTTTTGACAAATATCAAGAATACACTGAAAATTACTAGTATGCAAAAATCTTTCAGTTGGGTAATACAGAAAATCATAAACATCAACAAATAAACACTTGAAAAAGATGACAATGCTAACACTCTCATCTTAAATTCTAGTGACAATACAAATTCTGTCAATATGCATAGGAATTCAACCTGCAATTGAAATCAGTGGCAAACTATACGATCATAGTATTGTTAGTAGACATAGTGTTATTGAATGCAGAAGAATTGGCCACATATTATAACCACTACATATGATCTACTCGTATATTAATGATCACTCGTATATTAGCCGTAGGTTCAGCCACGAAAGCGGTATAATTCTGTGTTTTTACACAGAAACAGTGCCACCAAAGGCTGCACAGTTAATAGTTTACTAGAACCATTTATTGTTAATCAATTGGTTATTAAATAATTGTTTAAAAAATATTTTTTAGTCTTAATTTCTTTATGATATTCCATTCCTATTTCATTAATTGCAATGTGTGTGACTTTATTTCATGACATATTTTTTATAAATGATCCCAATAAAATTATTTACTTATAAAAGGGTAAATCTAGAAATTATTTGAAGTGATTTATAATAATCTGGTTTATTTATTTATCTCTTGCTCATAATAATAGTTTATAGAGTTCTTGCTTTCTGAACTAGATTTGTGCATAATTGTTAATTATATGGCATATGGTTTATGTTTAGTGTTATGAACATTCATTTGATGATTTCATTACTTCTAATTCTGGTTGGCACAAAGGGATATCCTTTAAACTCCATGCATATATTTCATTTTATTATTTTTTTAGAAATCAATTTATAGTTGAACCAGTACATTATTAGTATTAAGTGGCCAGAGCATTGATGATGGTCCTAATGTTTTAGTATTTCAGTATTATTGGACTTATTGTTGTATTTTGATGGAGTAGCATCTAAGTATGTGAAACCAGATAATTATTGTTTGTATTGCTGCTCTACATTTAGCTGTGATTAATTTTTATTGTTGATCATTCACGATGATGAATGATTTTTACTTTTGTATAATGCTAGTGAACTTATAGTTAGTTACATGTTGATATTTTATGCTTATTCCTTTTATAATTAATTTTTTAATTTTATTTGGGGATGATCATGATTTCCTGTCTACTCATATTTCAGCTTTAATATGATGTACGGTTACAGTTGTTACCCAACTAGTGGGGCCACTATTTGGCAACCCAATTGTGGAACATTGTTGCCTCAGATTTTCTTTTATTAACCTCTATTTTCCATACTGTTACAGTATTAATCAATATATGTTTGATGAGGAAAAATCCAAAGTATTGGACTGTGGGGCAAAAATGTAGAAAGAAAATTTAAAGAAGCTGTTCATAATTTCGTAAATCAGTCTAATGCCCTTTGCAGTTTGGATCACATTCTGAATGATAAATTTCTCAGATCGATTTTAATGCTGGTACTTCTGGTGCTTCAGTTTCTTATGAACTCCCAGACAATAAAGCCATTTGATTTGTCAATCTCTATTATAGCATCAATTAAAATTCAGTATTTATGAATTTAAGGCTTTCGGATTCAATTTCCATGCTACTCCTGTCACTAGTCAAGCCAGCACTATCTGAAGAGAGAAGAATAATACCACTCAGAACATTATACACTAACACATGTGCTGTTAATCACCATTCAATGTATTTAAAAAGTTTAATTAAAGTCTGATTTTTTTTAAAAAAAACTTTTAACATTAAGATTAAATAATAGAAATAATCCAAGATATAATTATATGCATGTTCGTGTGTGCATAAATTGTCCAAATGTAACCACTAATGTAATAGGTATAATTGTACATCAAAATTAATATTAAATACAAATTTGAAAATAAATTATTATATAATATAATATTTATATTGTTAGAAAAAAAGACCCCTTTAAATGAGTGATTTCAATCTATGACTAAGATTAAACATGAAATAATAAAATGTTATGACTTTTATACATGCAACAAGCTGTTAATTATAATAAGCAGAACGTTATTTTTTATAGTACAATTTAGAAATATAAATAAAATTTTTATTTTAAACTTCCTTAAAACAGTCAACTCTGAGTGGCACTATTGTATGGAGAGTTTTGCCTGTTTTAATAACAATTATGAGTAAGCATAAGAAATGGTGATCATGTGATGTTTAGTGTTTTAAACTTCCTTATGGAAATAAACAATTTACAAATAAATTTAAAATTTGTAACATTGAAAATGATTACTTTTTAAACTTTTTATTTTTATTTTATGATTATATTTTCTCAGTTTTATTATTTTTTATTATAAAGTATGAAAATTGCATCTTTAGTCAAATGTATAAAATTTCAATATAGAATAAGTGATAGGTAAAAAGGTAAAAACATACCATATATCATATTACCATAGTTATTATGATGTGATAGCATATAATGTACACAATTTCCTGCTAAACATCATCTTTTAACTTTGGCAAAAATTGTTTCTTTTTCCTTATTTTTTATCAAATATTATCTTCAAAATTTATCCTTTACATATATTTTGATTAAGGCTAATTCTTACAAAACTTGACTTTGAATTTTTACTTATTTATTTTATAAAAAACTTAAAGAGCTTCACATCTAATTTTTTGACATTAAAATTCTCTACAAATTCTCCAATTTTTCGCTATTTAAGTTAATCTTTTTTTAGTCATTATCATATTTTTCTGCAGCAAAATTGTTTCCTCTATTTTCCACTTTTTGGAAAGGATTGTTAAGGGATCATTATTTTCTGATGGATTTTTGAGCTTTTTATCTCATTATTAATAAGTTGATATATTCTATTTTTAAGGTCATATCTTTTTTAATGTTTATGTGAATAACTATATGCATAATATTCAAATAAATCATTTATGTAAAAAATAAACTCCATATCAACAAATATTGTAAACATTCATTGGAAATACTCTGTAAATACATTTATGTATTAAACTATGTCCATCGTCTAATATTAAATATTGAATGTCTTAGAAAAATTTAATTTTATTTCAATTTTCAATTTCATTCAACTGTTTGTTAGTAATGTTTGGGTGGTATTATTCTCTTCTCTTTTTTAGGTGCTGTTGACTTGAACATTGGCAATACTAGCATGGGAATTAAAATTTGGAGATTCTTGAATATTGAACTTTAAGGCACCACTTCAACCAGCTAAGCCATCCTCCCAAATGCAACAGTCTGTATTTTATACAATTATTTATGAGATTCCAATTATTTCTCCACTTTTTCCTAAGAATAAAATTGATTAGTAGCTTCCATACAGTATGTATAGTCACAGTAGGTTGACTTATGAGGTTATTCACCATTATCATGTGAGCCATTTGTTGTACTGCTCATATGGCAATGGCGAATAACCCTATAATTCAATCTAATGTGACTATATATAATGTATGAAAACCACTAATCAATATTGCTCTTAGGGAAAAATGGAGAAATCAAGAGGAATCTCATAGATAATTATATGAAATTTCTACTGACTGTTGTCTTTGACAGGATGGCTCACTTGATTAGCGCATTATATTAAAATTCAATATTCAAGAATCTAAGGTTCTGGTTTGATTCTCATGCTAATACTGTCACTGGTTAGTCCAACAACACCTGAAGAAGGGAGAATAATATCACTCAGAATGTTATGCATATACTAACCTCTATGCTATTAGTAACAGTTGAATGTAACTAAAACTTTAAATAAAGTTAATTTTTTTAAAGATATTCGATACTTAATATTAGACAATGGAAATAGTTCAATATATATAAATACAACTAAAATGCTATAAAACAAACCTTCAGAAAAACACTAACATGCTTATGAATTAAACAATTTGAATAAAACAATATGTCAGATCAAATTGCTTTTAAATATAATTAATTGTGAAATCATTTTCTTAATAAATAAATGAAATTGTCTTGATAAATATAATGAATAATGTATTGATTGGATTCTATTTAAATATAGCATATAATGTTAGTCAAATTGAGTATATAATTGTTGTCATTCAACATAATTAAGGTTCAAACCATATATTGGTAAATCACATTGTAAGAGTCAGAGACTAGATGCATAGGTGAATAATCAAGTGATGATATTATTCCATTTAGGAAACTAGATGGTGATATTTATGTAGGATAAGGAAAATTATTTTAGAACAATAAAGAATTGTTTTCACATTTATTATGTATCAACATTAAAGTGAATAACTTGAATCTACATTATGTGTTATAATGTACAGTATATGAGTGAATCATTACCCATGTCATTATCTTCCATAAATTGAAATATTTGAATTAATGGGAATTTATGATGATCAAAAATATAGTAGTTTTTGTTCAGTGAAAAATATCTCACCATACTTTTTGTTGATTAAAAGAAGTTGATAATCCAAATACTTCTAGACTGCCTAAAGCCCTAGTTTGAGTCTTAACTTGGAGAAGTCAAATTAAAATTTCATGTCTCCATTTGTAAATTATTGATAGTATTGCTTTAAGTTTTCCTTTGTGTTTAGATTGCCTAATGACTACTTTTTTTAAAAAAAAAATTGTATGCCATTATTTTTCTTTTATCCTGTATCACAGATTGCAAAAAAGTTAGAAGAATGGAGGGGAAAACATTACATAATCAATGCTTATTATATGCTCCCAGAATTAATTCTCTTTATTCTGCTTCAGAGCCATTTATAATTTTAAATTCATATCTAGTATATCATTCACTCTCTCACATTTGTCTGGCTCATGGCATTTGACAGTGAGAATCATGTATCTATTGCATCTCATTTTTCTAGGACTGTAGATAAAGAACTGGTTTGGAAATATTGAGAAGATATTAATAGGTATGGATTTAACAGCACTACCATTAAATATCTTTTGATTACATAAGCTTATCATAGATGGCTCTGAAATAAAATAAATTGTTTCTAATAGAAGAAAAAATATTTAATAGTACAGTATACAGTATTTTAATTAAGTTGAAAAAGTTAAACATATGAGAACTAAACATTTTTTTTTTTAAAATGAAATATATATTTTTTTAATTTGAATTTTTGTTTTTGAGATATCAAAACAATGCTTGTCATATTCCAAATTGAATAAATTATATTATTACAACTATATTTTGTAAAGAAGTATAAAATTTTTACTATTAATAACTATTGATAAAAATAGAAGCATTTTAAAATAGTCAAAAGCATATAATAAAAATTTATTAAACATACATATATTTTAAACAATAAATGTAAGTGTGTGTATCTTTTAATTGTATAACAAATTAGTGATTTGTTGAGCGTTCATGTAAAGCGTTTTCCTCTGTTGTATAGGATTAAGCATACAATTTAATACTTGCGTGAGATTATATAAGCAAAGTAGTTTGATTTGAAAACCCAGCTAGAATAGGGGACTGCCTCGGGTGGACATTTTGCCTGAATCTCTATCATTGTTTGTCAAACTATCCTGATCTGCTTATTGCAGTCACAGAATAAGAAAAAGCTGTTTATATGTAAGACGATCTGGCAAATAATATTGTAGGCGAAGATTTAAGCAAATATATTTAAAAAAATATATTTTTATTATTTAAAATTGTAGCACAAAATTATCTTAAAATTTTTAAGATTAAAGTGAATGTCTTAAGAAACTTTATTTTTTATTTTTTGGATCTGAAAAGACAGCGCACCCGTCTCTTTTTTTCCTTCTCATCTTTGACTAGGTTTCATCTTTTTTGTTCAACTTCTAGGATTTATTAGGAGATAAGGCTGGTTGCTGAAGCTCTGATAAATCAGGGAGCTTTCTTCATTTATTATTTAATATTGCTAGAGGCTAGGCTTTAAGTACAATAAATTCTCACTATTCAAAAGCAGTGGTTGAATGAAGGTATTAGATAGTAACACAATCTACAAAGAAAGAAAAATGGAAATTATGTTTTACTCGTTTAATTTTTTTTAATTAAAAATTGAATAAATAATATTTCTATCATTATTTAAATTTAAAATAAAAATAGATGTAGGGCTTGTAAAATACATTTGGTTATTGAAATTTATGTTAATTGAACTTTAAAAGTTTAAGTTGTATGATATATGCTCAACTAGATATATATATTTAGATTAGTGCACTATCCGTGAAATAAATTATCTCATATAAAGAGAAGAATTCTTTGCCAACTACAGTAAGGTTTTGATGTTAATTTATTATATTGCTTTCTGAAGAACAGTTAATCATTTAAGCATTTTATTAAAAAAAAAAAAAAAGAAAACACAGTACTCGTATGTACATATTAACACGTACTCGAACATATATAACGCATATATATATATCAGAATAGATTATTAGTGATCTGAAGCCTCAGGCTGTAGGGTCATATGATATATTATTAGTTCTGCACCTGTCATAATATTTCTAAAACTTATCATTGATAAAGGTCTATTATAGTTTTTTCAAATGATTATTTACAAAAAAAAAAAAATTAAACATGCAAACCTACAATGGACCACACATATTAAAGATGTAAACCAAAATATTATTACAATAATCTGTCCATTTGCAAATTCATACCCGAACTTATTAAATGAAAGATAAGTTAAAAATAAAATATTATCAATAACCATTAAACAGTTAAACTTAAGGCCTTCTACAATATTCAGTTGCAATTAACACAATAGCTTTTCAATCCAAAACATTAATGTGATAGAATAATTTATTTGTTTGGTTACTTACTTTCTTTTAATCATATTTTTTACTTTATCCTAACTTTGTTGTTAATAAATCTATTTTTTAACTTCAATGTAATTACAGGGCTAACTAACTAGAGATCATTTATTTTTTACATGACTTGTCATTTTTCTTTCTTTAAATTTTAAATTTACTGGTTGTTTGCAAAAGTGAAACTACTTATCAATTAATCAAAAATGTTTTATTGCTGTATTAATTTCTATTTATGAATAATTCGATTTTTTTTTACTTGTTGGATATAGTATTATAAATTATTATCAATATATATTAACTGTTCACTTATCCAAAGCCATTTAAGCCCAATTTTTTTTTTTTAGTATATAGCTATAGAAATTAAAGATTTTTTTTTATGTGATGGCTTATTATTGCTATAATTTATTTTCAAAATGTTCTTAGCTATTCATTTTTTATTTACATAAGTAATAATTTAGTAATATTTTCTAAATGTTGGGTTCATCCATTTTTTCCTGCCCAAATCTCATGTCTAAATATTATTCTTATCATTTTAGTGCAAATCATATATTGAAATTTTTTATTATGTAAATTTGTATCTCGGTTGTTTTGTGAATAATCTTTACTGTTAAATTTGATATAATACTAGTGAAATATTTAAAATATAGAATGCGATACTAAAGAGTATTATTTATATATCAATCAATTAAATTTTATAAATGCTAAAGAAGATTGGTCACTTATTTTCCAAGAAAGTGGCCAATTTATCGATTTAATTATTTGCTGGTACTTATTTCATTTGAACATGGATTAATGTTTACATAAGGTGAAATTTAAATGTGTTCAAACAATTTAAGTAGGAATCTTATTTTTTTTTAAAAAAAAAAAACAACAACAAATTTATAATGTTGGTAGAAATTTTAATATTTTAAATAGTTATAAAATTTTAATTTATATATTCAATTGTTTAATACATCAGATTAATTTTGCTCAGTTAAATTGCACTAATGATTATTATATTTTGTTGTGATAGACTTTATTTTATATTGTTTTATTACTGTACTTCTAAAAAAAGTCTCATTTTAAATAACTTTATAATGAGGTAAAAAATCAAAATATAAGTTCTTATCAGAACTGATATTGATAGCTTAGAAAACTCTTAATAAAAGAACATTTAAACTTCTTTATTTGAGAGAGGGCATCAATATTATGAACACAAAAATGAATATTTACTTTATTTTAAAACTAGTTTGTTTTGTATATAATGTGGATAATTTCAAAATGACTAATTAGTGAATTAGTTATTGGGGAAAGGAAATAAGACTTATTAGTACGTAACAAGTAATGAGAAAAAATATTTTAATTAAAAAAATAAAATTGGTGGAAATCCTGAAATACTTTTCATTAACAAATAAAAAAAAAAAGATATAAAGATAAAAAACAAAACATAAAATAAATTCTTGCAATGCCTTTACAGATTAATTTATGAACCACAAATATTCTCTTTTTTTGTCAGTTTGTTTGCCATCTTGTACTGGCATTTTTCATTTTTCTGTGACATTTTTTTGTTTACTGAAAGTTTTGATACCTTGCCTAATTATTGCTTTTCATTAAATTTTATTCTCAGTTATATTATCCAAGTGAAAGTAGAAACTTAGATATTTTTTGTCTTTTATTCTGAAGTTGTGCTTAGTTTTTTTTTTTGGAATTTGTCTATATACCTTTGTTCTTTTTTAAAATTTATCTCTTAATTCAGTGCTGATTTTTATTTACATATATCTCAGCATTTATAATATTCCATTTTATTCTCTTTCATTTTTAGCCCATTGGTTCAATTATCTTTTTTTTACCTTTTTTAAATAACATTTTTTTTTTTATGTGTCAAAGCATCAGCCGAGAAGCGGGACAACTGCTTGTAAGGCAGCTGTGCTAACACTCAGCCATCAATGCTTGACAAAATTCATTTTACCATTACTAAGTTGTGAAAATGTAACACAAACTCTTAATACTATTCATAAATTTGTTTTGTGGTAGTGTATAATTCATCTGAAATCTATTCCTTTTACCTGGATTTTTTCTCTCTGTAAATATTCTTCTCGTGATGTTTAAATCATTATATGTTCTTGGCTTTAAAAAGCATAATGATTATTTATTTTATTGTACTGTTATAATAATCTTTTCTGTATTATTTTATTGCCAAAATGTAATTATTTTACATTCAATTTTTTAATGATTTAAAACAAAATTCTTTATTTCATTATTATTGAGATTAGTATGCCCACGAATGACCTCCCACTTTTAGTACTGTTTTCAACCTATTATCTAACTCTTATAGACTCTCTTATTATTAGATTCAAAACAGTAGCTAATCTATTATGACTACTATTATCTTCATAATAACAAATTCTGATACACTCTTCATTCCTGTTTCATTTTTTTATATTTAGTCTGAAAGAGTTCTACACTATTTAATCTCTTTATCATCTCTAGCAATAAATCTACTAATTTCTCTGTCATATCTGTAAAACCAACATTTTAATTAAATTATTTTAGTGATGATTATTAAGTCTGGTAACTTTAAGTGCATAACATTTGTGATGTTGAATTGCTTCTTTAGATAAAATAACATTTCCATTGTTTTTGGCTAATAATTATAGAGTCACTCTCTGATAATTCTATTTATTTTTTACATTCAATCTACTGGTTTTAAACATATATATTATACCTTATCTCTATATATATTTGAGTCTGTTCTTTAACATATGCTGATATATTTAACTATAAAAAAATCAAGTGATATATTAATAGCAATTTTAGAAATAAAATTATATTAGTAAATCATTCAGTTCTATATAATATGACATAGACATTCTAAGTCACCCAGTAAATTTTATTACATTTTTTGAGAAAACAAACAAGTAAACTTCTACAAAAATAATTTTAAAAAGATTAAACTGTCATTAAATATTCCACTGCAAAACAAAAGTTTCTCAAATAGCCTTCTAAAAACACAACGTACAAGAAAGAATACTCATCAGGCTTATCAAACTATGAAGTTTATTGCTTTCTGCATACAATTCTTAATATCAGGGAAAGCAATAACATTTTATTTAATTTTAATTAATAAATATTTCTATAATTAAATAAAATAAATATATATGTATAATTAAATAAATAATTGTGCTATGAGCTATATATAAATAAACTTGGATAGATATAATCATTAATCACAGTGCTTGGAAACATTCATTATTTAATCACCCATATGTAAAAAGTTAATCAGCTATTCTGCAGTATGTAGGCATTTTAAGAGGATCTTTCTCTTCAACTATCTTGTGTACCACCAATCATCTATGACCAACTAGATATTAAGGTATCAGTAATCAGGATGGTTAAACATAAAAGAAGACAGAGTCATATTAATATTTTGATAGATTGAAAGAAGCAGCATTTATTATTTCCATTTTAATATTGTCAGTTGATTTAACATTATTTATATAAGAAAAATGATTTATGTATTTACCTGGAAGATTGCTGGCATTCAAGGCAGCTGATGAAAAAGTTTTCTGAAATATACACATATTTCAGAGCAATTGCTGGGTTTGTTGTATGCTGATTGAATAATTAATATTTAAAGCATTGTGATTGAATTTGCATTTATCCAAGTTATATATATATATTTTAATCCAATGTTTTATTAATTATATGTTTAGTTATTAATTTATCTTATTATTCAAGATTTAATTAATAAAATGAGTTTAATATGGCTGTCTCGTTTAATGTTTATGTTTTAAAAAAGGAACTTTATTGATCCAAATAATTTTACATGATTACATTTGCATACACATCCTTGCTTACATTGCAGTCATTTAATTTGACTAAATGAGTCGATGTGTAAGATTACATAGATCAAGGCAGATTGCAATTTTGATTAGGGGCATATAATTACATATTTCAATCTTGGTGTTAAACAATTTTTAGATTACATCGATTTTTATGAGTTGCATATATTTAAAAGAGTCTTAATATTAGTTTAAATGAATACATCTAAGAAATATAAGCTAGAATTGCTGGATTGTATCAATTTTTGTTTTCCCTTGTTTAAAGTATAGTTCTGTGCTTGGTAATTAAGATGAATGTTCATTTGTTTAGCTATAGCATTGATTGTTGCTTTAACAATGATCACATGACTGGTATATATGTGGATTTGCTATTTCTTATTATGGTTAATTTGTTTTGGAAGGTGGATGGATACCTTTGGATGGATACCTTCTGGTGTTGTTACATATGAGAAATGTATATCTTGTGCACCAAAAGGCGTATAGCACAAAGGTTGCTGCTCTTATCTTTTGTGTTGATTTCCCTTAGTATGTGCTAATGATTTCTTTAATTGTGATACTTGGTTGCCGGTATGTATTGCTCATTATTTTTTTTACTTCATCTGTTGCTGTGTATTGATATATCAAATGTTATAGTGTTTCTTTTGCATGGTGGCAGAGCCTGCAAAATGGGTCTATTGTAATATACATTGTTGGCGTCACATACAGATTGCTTCATTTAATGTTTAGCCTTATATATTTATAGAAAGATTGCTGTGTTGATTATTGATACTTGAATGTCAAGTTAGTTGATTTATTGTTATTCATATAAGAAGAACAATTGCATAATTTATGTGAATGATGATTAGTGGCACTTAAGATGAATGAGGAGAGAGGGTTTTTTCTAAATGTATGATTGCTCCAAGCTGTTGGATAGTTTTTGATGTAGTATGGTGACTGAATAGCAAATGTTTCGAGAACTACAATTGGAGCTTCTATCTATCCAATTTTTTACATGCTTTCACATTTTAAAATCTGTCAGCATAATAGACTTGAAGTAAGAATAAATATGTAATATTAACATATTTATTGACAAAACAAAATCAAAACCCTTTTTTAATTTGTAGTAAAGTGAAATGTAAGTAACTTTAAATTATTCTGTCTGAAGCAGCAGAATAGGATGTAGTTAAGTAACTACAAACACTCCTAAATAAATTTTATAAAATTATCAGCAAATTTATGCAGGATTTATAATTCAAGAAAAAAAATCCTGTTTCTCAACTGCATTTCAGTCATCTGGTCATAAACAACTTCATGCATGAATAAATAACAAATGTGGCAGCTTACACATATTTTATAATTTTATTACTTGTATGAGATCATGAAAGAGAATTAATCATTCACATCTGACATTGTTTTATATACTGAAGGTGCATACTATATAACAAATCAAGACAGCAATCTAAAAGTATTTTTAAATTATTTATCCAATTTAAATATATTGTAATATAATAATAAAGTCATTGACCAAATAAATCAATTACGTAAATTAGATTTTAGTGGGAAAACATGCGATCTCAACTTTACTCAATTCAACTATTTATAAATGTATGAACAAATAAATTCATTATCTTATGTATAATTCATAACTTCTATTATTTGAGATGGATGAATCTTATACACATTCTGTTGTTCTATATATACTAAGAGCATATTTTGAATTGAATATTTCCATGGATTAAAGGATATTTCTATTTTGATGGATATTATCTCCTCATTTCTATTTTTTATTATAAGAGTGTATTTATATGCATGTGTGTATAAAGCAAATATTGCAACAGTACAGATTAATAATTATAATAATGGTAAATAAAACTATTAAAAGTATTAGTGATAAATATTAATAGCAATAAATATAAATATTCACATGTATTTTTTGATTGATTTATTATGAGCGTTGCTTTTTCATAAAAACTCTATAAAAATTTAAGATAATTTTAAATCAGCTGAGAATTAGAAATAAGAATTGTGGATGATTTTGTTAAAAAGATTTATTATTGAGCCATAAACTTGTTGTAAATCATCATATTGAAATAACACTTGAGTAGAACTTTTATTTTCTACATACCCCCGTATTACTATATTTTTTGTTGTGTATTGTCTAAAGTCCACCATTATTTTTTGATTTTGTACTTAAAAATTAATTGATAAGAAAACATTTTGGCAGCATTTATTTTGGATTCTGAAATACTGTGAATAAAAATCCATTAACAGAAAGTTAAAACAAGAAAGCAATAATATATTCTAATGTATTCTAGGATTCAAGTTTAATAATTTAGGTAAACATGTAAGAATCAAGATTTATTAAACCCTAGGTAAGATATAATTTTTTTATTTTATACAGTTTAAATATAATTATCTTAAATATTTTCCATGCAAATGTTTTTAATGATGATGACAAATATTATATAATATCTTTACAGATATAAATCCATTTAACTCTGCCATTATTAAAGTCTAGAATAATAATCCAATATTGAACTAGTTGTTTTAATATTAATATTTAATCATGTTACTATTTTGTAATAATGTTCTGATAATAAAATGAATATAATGTTATTATTTTTTTAATAAGAATTCTTATTATTAATTAAAATTTATTTATAAATTTCTCTACTTGTATTTATAGACCAAATTGTAAACAGCCAATCTTTGTATTCACTCTTGTTATTTTATTAATTAATTAATTTAATATTAGTATTTTGTTAATTTTGTAGTCGTTCTTTATTATATTGTTCTCTAAAATTTCAATATATATTTGTTTATTGTAATTCCATATTTCTACACTAAATTTAGCAATTGAATTGTAAGTATTTGTATGCATCCTTGTCATTTATTTACTCTATTCACCAGTCAATTTTATGAAATTGTGACATCTCCAATAAAACAAATATTGTTTTTATAAAATAAAAATAATAAATCTTGTAATAATTAATCAAACCTGCTACTATGTTTCTATGTATTTTTTATTACATAAATTTGGCAGCTAAGATAAAGAAGCTTGATAGTGATAGAATTATTTAATTTAGCCACCTTTTTATTCTTCATAACAATTTCTGCTTCTATATTGTTAGAGGGTGGGTCGAAGGTTATTTATATATTTAGTTGGGACCAATAAATACAGATGATAACACACTGAGTGCATCATTCATTTAGTTTCCCAAATGGCTAAATTTGCCATGAGATTTAATTTTTGTCATTTCCAAATCTTAAATTCACAAACTTGAATGCCTGAACTAATAACTGAGGATGCAATACTTTTAATTTGTATGTGTAGACAACTGTGTGTGATCTTGTGATTTGGATTGAAAGTATTTAATTTACTTAATAAATCAGTGTTCGATTATTAATTTTGATTACAACATATTAACCATGGAGAAAGTCTGTATATATATACTGAAGCAAGATGATAATCACCAAATATATTTAATTAATAATTGAACTATTCACAAACTGAAACATGCTCGATTATTTTTCATATAGTAAAAGAATGACTATTTTTCATTATGTTTTAAATCTTTTTATACACAGTCAATCAAAACAACAGCCAGAGAACAATCTTAATTCAGTCTACATATTTTAACGTAAAGTGATTTTGAAATAACTGATATTAGTTTTATAGTGTAGAGATTTTTCATTCAAAACAAGTCAAATAATATATTTATGATTATTATATTGGATAAAGATGAAGTCTTGTGAAAATCATCAAATATATTAAATTAATAATTGAACTATCCTTTAGCTGCTATATTTTGAATAACTCTATATAAAATGATCTAAATTGCGGTAGGAGGTAGTAATTGTTTTATTGTATAAAGTTATTCAACATGGTAGATAAAGAGCAGTTCAATTATTAATTAAATATACGCCATAATTATAAACTGATTTTACATTTATTTAATATAAAATTATTTATCATTACTTATATATTGTAATGGTAAGGAATTGGGGTGGTACGAGGAGAATATGGCATTACATGGTCCCACAACTGTATAGCTATTTGTAACAGTATATAACATATTAAAGCTGAATTATGAGATGGAAAACCAGTATCATCCCCACATTTGATAATCAAATTTAAATATACAATGAATATAATGAAAGGAATGAGCATGAGAGATCAGCAAAAAAGAACACTATGAATTCACTAGCATTACAGAGAAGAATATTATCATCATGAACAATCAAAATATAAAATCAACAGTCAATCTTATCACTGGATTTGAAATGGATCTAGATCAGGCTAGTTATTTAGTCACTGCCAAACTTAGGACAGCAATACAACACAATAATTTGGGTGCACAGACTCAGGTGCTAATAACAGAATCTAAAAAAATCAAATAACGCTGAGATACTAAAATGAACTGATCATCATCATCACTGCTCTGGCTACAGTACTAGTAATGTACTGGTCAACTATAAACTTAATTTCTAGTAATAAAAGCTAAAGAAAATATAGTGCATGAACTTTAAAGGGTATCTCTTTGTGCAAACCTGGATCATCTGGATATCCACAACACTAAACCTAAACCCCAATCCATATAACTAGCCATTCTGCACATATCCAGCTTAGGGAGCAATAGCTTTGTAACTGTTACTGTGAGCAAAAGATAATACTAACATATAATATTTTAAAGCCATTTTAGGATTAAATAAAGTCACCGGAATAACTTAATGAAATACAAATTTATTAATTAGAAACAATAAATGAAATGGTCTGCTAAGTATGCTATAAACATAAATTCAGCATTCTGATTTTAATTAGAATACAAAAATAATTCAAAGTATATGTTATCGCATTGTTACAAAAAATATATGCTATCACATTGTAATTTACTAAGCACACGATGTTTAACATTATATATCTGTATAAAAGCACACAGACATGCTGCAATATAATTTAAAATTAACATATTGAGTTGTCATAAACTAATAATAAAAAAATAATTCATTTTAATAATTCATAAATTATGGCTTATTTTAACATATATGTGTGTCACACATCTATATAAGTACATGGTGTGCTGTAACATATTTGAATTGTCATAGACTAATAAAAAAATCATTTTAGTGATACAGAAATAACGATTGATTTTACATATATATGTGTCTACATGATACACATCTATATAAGCATGCAGATATGCTGTAACATACTTGAATTGTCATAGAGTAATAAAAAAATATTTTAATGTTATATTAATAACAAATGATTTCACATATATATGGGTCCCATTCAAATTTGTGTGCACACACTGGCATTCATATCTCAATGATATTTCATTAGTTAATAAATATACTTATTAACCCATATTATATTTTCACAAGACAATTAATTCAGTGTTAAAGAAAATTTATACAAAAATGAATGCATACATACTTGCATATTATTAGTATCTTCTTACAAATCAAATTTACTAATTAATCTGTTATTTTTAATGGTAAGTAAAAGTTTTTTTTTTAAAAAACAAACATCATTAGATTCAGTTTGGAAAGTTTTTCCAAAAAAAATTTTTTTGACTTTTTATTTTTTCATTTACATTAAGATTTCTGATCTACTTTTTTAATAAATAAAACTGGAAATGTATTTACTTTTTTTTTTTAGCTGAATAATGTAATTAAAAATTATTTACCTAAACTGAGGTAACTTTTTCCATCAGTGCTTGATATTATTCTTCATGAAATTAATATCAGCATGGATAATAGATATCAGCATTGACAATCTTTATATGAATGACAGTAGTTATGCATTTGTGTTTGCATATTGATAAAACTGCATTTACTCTTTTAATAAACCAGTTAGTACTGGAATCTCTCACTAAGCTAGCTTATTTTAAAATACTAGACTGGCATATTGATATTTTCAGGAGAGGTATTAATTAGGTAACTTAGCATTCAGGCAGCTCCATTCAGTTTTTAGAATTTTATAGACTTCAGATATGCCATCTAATTCACATATATATGGGCTATAAACCACAAAAAGCTGGGACATTACTTCCATGTGAATTCAAACTTTACCATTATGATATTAACAGAAGTTGACTTGTGTTCAGTTATAACTTCATAATAATAGTGTTGTAATCCATATTTTTTAAATCCACTTTTTTATATAGTATTACAGAATTTAAAAACAACAATTAAGTAAATTCTTTCTTTATATGGATTAAAAAGTTAATGACTCTTTTCATTTCACCTTAATTAAAACCAAATTTTTATCTCAAAGTTTTTTTAATCCTTTCAACAACATCTTTGTAGAATTTTTTTCTTTTCAAGAACATCTTTGTAGGATTTTATCAAGGTATGTTATATAAGGTTTAATTTTTTAAAAAAAAATGTTAATTTAATTAAATAGATAATGGAATTTTATAATTACCAGTATATCCATTGTAACATAAAAACTTGCTTGTTTTAATTATCAAAATCAGAATAAAACATTAATAGAACTTTTTAAATATGTTTGATTTAAAATAATGTATATTAATTTTAAGTGTCAAAATTATTATTTAAATCTGAATTATATTGATAAAAAATTTTGTTTGTGTTCATTGCTACTTTTCCTTTCAACTTGTGCATTTAAAGTTTATGGAATAGTTATCCATTCATTATAACTCTTTTTAAATCGACATAAAGTATTGTTAATTTGTTCAATCTTATAATCAACTTCAAACAATTTCTTGGTGACTATCTCAATATTTTTTTAATTTATCACACTGGTAATGACATAATTTTTCATTACAAAACAAAAAAGATCTAAAACTTGCCATCTTATGCAATACTTTTGATTCACAATTTATATATTTCCTTTTCTGCAATGGTTTGATTATTAATTTATAACTTAACATACTATTATTTCCTGTAATAATTAAATCCAAATACTTAATATTTTTGTCCTGTTCCTTTTTAATAGTCCATTTTAAGCCATTCCTATAATTCCACTCTTCTACAGGTAAATTTATAGTATTGATATTTTTACAAATAAAAACATCTGCATATCTTTTGTAAATTTTAATATCTCTAAAAGCATACATATGTAAAATACTATTTTCATATGTAAACAAAACATTATTGCAAACTTGTATATTAACAGGCAGACCCATAGGCCAACCTTTAGACATTTTATAATATCCACCTTCAAAAGATGAAAAAATGTTATCATTAAAATTTTTTAAAGAATCAGTAACAAATTTTATCACATATTTACAAATAACTTTATTTTTTAATCCATGTTCAATTATTTTTTTGGAATCCACTCTATCAATAGAACCATACATTTCTGTCACATCTAATGAAGCAATAACATTATTCTCATTAATCTATATATTTTTATTTTTCTATAAAATTAAAGATGAAGCTATAGTATTCTTCCCAGCTCCTAAAACCTCTTGTAACAGTGTACTAATATATTTAAAAGTTTGATATGTAAATGAATCATCAAATTCAAACATAGTTCATAAAGAATTACTTTCTTTTTGGAACTTTAGATTTGCAAAAATATGAGGTCATATAGCACAGGAAGGATATATCTTATAGTACATATTATTACTTAAGGCTTTATTCTTAGCTTTTTAAAAAAAATATTGTTAGTAAATTTTATTCTCTGACTACCATGTTATATTTTTCAATCAAAAAGAAACCAAGTTTATCCATTTGCACTTTAAATTTGTACTGACATTTCATCATTAAACACATCTGCAACTCTTTATATTCTTTCAAACAAATTATATTATCATTTTCAGCTTCTGTTTAAATTCCAAAATGGCCAGTTCCTCTGAATTTTCATATGGAATTACATTAAATTTTACAACAATTTTCTTATTCGATCTCAGACTTTTAACATGACCCTCAACTCTCCATGCCATCTCATATTGCTGACCCACCTGATTCCACACATGTTGAAAAGATAAATAATCACCTACATATTTTGTGCTAAACCAGCACTCATCAATTGGTCCAGATTACCATCTCCACTCATATATACAATCAGGGCTCAGCTTTATATTAAGGTAGCCAATCTTCATACTTTAATGGACAGGCTTCAAACTACTCCATCCCACAACTTTTCAGCCTTCCATTTCATTGGAAATCTGATGATGGAACATTCAAAGCCCACGTTAGTGCCATGATAACCTTGGTATTAATATGGGCTTTGAACATTCCATCAGATTTTCAATGAAATGAAAGACTGAAGAGTTGTGGGTTGGAGTAGTTTGAAGACCATCTATTAAAGCATGAAAATTGGCTATCTTTATATAAAGTTGAGCATTGATTGTATATATGTGTGGAGATGGTACCTGGACCAATTGATGGGTGCTGGTTTATCACAAAATACGAATAATGGTGATTATTTATCTTTTCAACATGTGTGTGATCACGCGGGTCAGCAATATGAGATGTCATGGTCAGTTGAGAGTCGTGTGAAAGTCTGACTTCGAATTCCACTACATTATCTATATATATATGCAGGTTTAAGCCTACATGTATAGTGTATTAATTTACAATTTTCTTAATAATTTCATCAGTGATATGACTATTACCCGAAATCATTTCAAATGAATTTTGAACAGCTGCAGTTAACTCCAAATTATAATCATCCCAAGGATTGCCAACATATTTAGCTCTGTAACTTAAAACGTATTTCTGAAACAAATGTATCTTTTTATTTGACAAATAAACAAAATTCACATCATTATAAATTTGTGGATACCGCTTAGTAACTAAAAAATCCATTTTCTTCTCAAATTTATTATGTAATTTAAGTTCAAATAATTTGAATCCATTTTCACAAACAATTTTATATTTTTCTGATGCACACAATTTTAAATCCATTTTCATAAACAATTTTATATCGTCTCATGCACACCATTCATTTAAAATTATTTAACCACAGTCAAGGAGGGTTAAGGAATTAACCGAAAGTAATAGTTAATTACCATTATATTTGTTATTTTTATTGTTATATATATATGAATGATTAAATTTATTTTATTTTATAAACAAAAAATTCTATTTTTGCTGTTATATCTATTTTTAGTAATTTTTTTTAATAAAAAGAATAATCTATTTTTATATTTATGATTTAAAGAAAATTTATATAAGTATATATATTTACTTTTAAAAGAAATTTATTGGCATATTAGTTACAATTAGATTCCTTTACATGAAACAATGAGAAAAACATTTTTGTTTATACATAATTCATCAATAAAGAAACACTTAAAATTCATTCGGACATCATTACAACATTGTCACATAAATATATCTCTATTATAAAAGGAGTTATCTACAGCGTTGCAGGCAATGTTATCAAATTCCAGGTCACTGTGAATATGTCTGCAAGTGCTAAAGTCTGATTTTAATTTTACTCAATTCGCAATAAAAAGATTAGCAAAGTTTACTATATATATAGGATTAAAGCAAATATGGCACCTCAGAAACTATAAAGGTGGATATTTTGATATTAGGGAAGAGCCCTCTGTTCATGCTATTCATGAAGGCTGAAAGGGAAGAAGAGTGATTACACGTAATTGTGCTAATCAGTGTGTGATATGTCTATAGGGCACTGCAGTCATGTAGTATGTGCTGATGTTTCTTCATTCTTATGGCACAACTGGCAATAGGCATCTATGTTAGCATTGATGAATCTTTTGGCTAAAAAGCTATTTGTGGGCAGTGCATTCAGGTTTATTTCAATTATGAAGTCCAGTTATTTAGATTCAAGATACGAATGTTTAAATTTTTGAGTAATATATTTATTTGTGAAATTTAGTGTGGGTTTTTTAATAGTAACATTCTGATTTTGATTTAGTAATTTGTATGCATCTTAATAGTGAATTTTTTCCTTAAAGATTGTTTTATCGGGGGGGTGAAAGGAATAATTGTTTTGAGCAAGCTGGTGGTGGAGTGTCGGTTAGGTTGACAGGTATGAAATTTTGAATATAAGGGAAAAAGTCAAGGATTCTTGTGATTTTATTTATTGCCCTTTGTAGATGGAAAATAGGAATACAATATAAAGATAGCCCATTGATCATTGACGATTTTGCATGGATCTTATATTAATAGTAACAGTTCTCATATCCCAGATAAGTTTAGTGTTTAGCAAATTTCTTTTTATTAATAAATACTTTAGTGAATTTAATAATAGGGAATAGAAGATAATTTTGGGAAGATGAGCATATTAATAAGTGAGATTTTGGCATGGAATGAAGATAAGCCCAGGAGAGTGAATTAAAAGTGCCTTCTATTGAAGTTAAGAGCATATTCTAGATAGAATTTTTTATTTCATTGACTGAAAGATATATTGGATAATTTATGAGGAAATGCTGTGAAAGAGGATGTGATGTTTTCCCAGACAGAATGTTCCAGGCTGATGATTTTGACATATTGAAGCTTAAGGAGTAATTTTTAGTATATTGTTCAAGTAGAGAAGTTAGTTGTGGTATGTATTGTTTGGATGGAAGAATGATTACAAAGTCATCCATGTAAGAGATATGGTTGATATGTTGATTTATGGATTGTATATAGATACCAGGAAGACTTTTCAATTTGAACAAGAAGAGAATTAATATGTGTAATAAAGAGCAAGGCACTTAAAGGAGAACCTTGAGGTATTGAATTATAAATAGTGAAACTAGGTGTTCTTTTACCATTTAGCATTATGTGAATCTTTCTATAATAGAGTTTTGTTAAAAACGTATAGGATTGGTGTAGGGATCTTGTATTATTTGAGTAGTTGCAGGAGCTTATCTGTTGTAACTGAGTCAAAGGTGCTAGTTTGATCAAAAAGTACTCTGAAGAGGATCACTGCTACAGTAGTGGATGCCCCTTTTTTAGCAGATTAGTAAGCTAATATGTTGGGGAGCAGGATCAGTTGTCTTTTATTTTTAATTAGGCTTTCTTTAATTTTAATCATTAATGATGTCATGGAGATTAGTCATAAATTATTCAGGACAGATGTAATGCTTTCATTTAAAAAATTATACCAGTGAAATTGGGTACAGTTGATCTATTTTGAGAACATGTGTAGAGGGATGATTTAAAAGATTGGGAATAATGTAAATGTTAAAATGAGTAGATGACTGAGCACAAATTTAGAGATTGCATGTAAACCTGAATGTGAACTGTCTGGCATAGAGTTTAATTTGATTCCAATTTAATATTTGTGTCACCATTGGCATCACTTTGACCAAACAAGTAAATAGATATATTAGGAGCTTGGAAGGATTAAAATCTATTTTTAAAATAAAAGATGTGATGCAGCATATTTCCACCAGCAATAAGTTGTGCATCTTTAGTAGTGAAAGAGAGGACACATCTGTTTGTTTTATAATTCAGGGCCCATATATATATCTTTTGGACCAATGCGTAGTTGGGCTAGGAATATTTAAATTTTTTTTTTCATGGAAATGTAGTCATCCAATAATTTTTTGGGTATGCTTATATTCTTGTTTCAGATGTAAAATGGAGAGAATTGCTTTAGGTTCACATGATGTGAGCTGTAATTTTTGGTGGATTGTTTCTAAATTTTTTTATCCCTGAGGTTGGCAATTTATTTTTTTTGGGTGTATAAAAATTGACAAGATTTACTCATACACAATATATAAATTATGCACTAGTGTAAATTATATAAAAGGTCAATAATAAAAGTGAAAAAAAGTGTTTTCTGATTTAGGAGGAGGAAATTCTAAGAAAGTTAAGAATATTGAAAAGAACAGGGAAATTACATTAATAAAGAAAAAAAGGTGAAAAAAGCCATATTGTTAATAATGTGAGAATTACGGAAAATATATCGCAAGAGTCAGTGAAGAATGAAAAGTTAACAAAGAAGATTCACATTTTATAAAAGGATCCTTGAGGAATCTGTCTTCTTAAACCGTTACAACATATATGTGTTCAAGTGTATCAGTGTTATGAGATGGAGAATGGTGGGTTGTGTGGAAGTCTGTGCTCATATATCCTAAAGCATTTTAAATACATTTATGACTACATCATTTATGACAGGTTTTTTGGTGTAGAGATAATTTATTCCAACTTAATGTATCTTGATGGATAAAGAATGAAAACTTTTTTTCCAATTATAATCTGGCATAAGATTTTTTTTAGATAGCAAGCTTATAATTATCTAGTTATCACCCTTTTCAACCATTATTGCAGCAGAATGGAAATCTCTCTGTGGTTAGTCCAATTACTGATCAATAGATTCTTTTATTCACATTTCTCTATCAAACTCTTATATAACATCTACCTCAGGCATATGCTCTTTCTGTGCCTTTTACAGTCTCTTGAAATTCTGCTAAAATTTCAATTGTTCATCTATTTCTGTGACTTAGAAATTCATCCAACCTAATTTTATTTTAGTTTTTTAATTTTTTCAGTTATCTAAATGATACTGTTTGTTTGATTCACCCTATATTTTACTTTCCACCTTTTTGTTAGTTCTAACAGATATTTATTTGTATTTATTTTCTATTCAGCATCCATGTCTTTGATCCATATATAAATACCGACAAAATATGTTTATTAAAAACTTTTTTTGTGTAGACATAATTATTTTAATATTAAATTATTTTATCAAAATCTTTTGATTCTAATTCAATTTTATGATTAATTTTATCTGTTATATTTACATTAGGATTAATAATCTGACATAAGTATTTGTAATTGTTAATTTCTAATTTTTTGACTACAAATGTTTATGTTTTCTTTTTTTAAAAAGCAACTAAAACATCACATGATATGTTAGAACAATAGCAACTGTCTCCATAAAAGTAGTGCCATATAATGCAAGCCATAATAATCAGTGAATTCTGGAAGGTGTGTGTATCAAAATCCCTACCTAGTATCTATTCATCCAATATTTCCAGATTAGTTTCTAGCTTATGACCAGCGTCACCGAGGAGCTTTGGATCTGAGAGCACTACACCTAAATTTTTGGGCCTAGTCAATTCTCATTGATGAGTGCCACAAGCTCGAAACTAGTCTGGGATATGGGATGAGTAGGCACTAGATAAGGATTTTGATGTACAAATCTTCTAACATCCATTGATACAATGACTTGCACTGGTTGAAACTATTGTATGGAAAAAGAGTTGCTACTGTTTTAACAGACTGTGTAAGCATAAGAAATGGAGATCCTGTGATGTTTTATTGGTTTAATACTAATCCTGGTCAAATAATGTTGGTGAATATGGTTATTAAATAACCGAAGACACCAAAATGTAAAAATAATGAACTGTGTTCAGATCTGTATGACTACACAGGCAAAATAGTTTGTATTATAAACATTATTATGTTTTCATTGTGAGATCATAGCATTATATGTAGCTAAAAAGATAAAGGGGGGTTACTGGAGAGTTGCATTATATCCAAAAAGATGTAATTGTATTGTTCTCATATCCAAAGCTCCTCTTTCATGAAAACCACAACTTTGAAATTAGTCAAGGATGTTGGATGAGTAGGCATTAGATAGGGATTCTAATGAATAAACCTTCTAGAATTCATTGATTCTTATGATTTGCACTGAATGGCATTACTATATGAAAAGAGTTGCAATTGTTTTAAAAGCAACTGAACATTGCTTTCTCTAACATTATTTATTTGTAGTCTTATTTTCATGTAATCGCTTGATTAATATTTTCTGAAGCTCTGAAAAATTATTTGCAAAACTTGCAACTAAATACTTTACAAAATTTAGATAATTTTGAATAAATTCAATTATTTTTCATTTCCTTAGTTTTCAATTTTAATCTATGAAAAAAATATAAACTAAATGGAAGGAACCGAAATGAAAGCAATTGTTGAACAGGAGATTGAAACTGTAAAAATGTTTAAAAAAAAGTTAAATGGAAGAAAAAATGAAATAATTTTTAATTTTTTTTTTCATAAAATTGCTGTAAAAGATTTTGAAGATTTAGAATCCACTTGTTGTACTCTTTATTAATCTTCTTTGTACCACCATTGTGCCTGCTGTCACATTTTGATGAGTATTCTTCAGAATTTGAAAGTATTCTGATTCTGTGTTTTGATATTTCAAAGCTTTAGTGTCTATGACATGCCTATGAATTAACTATCTTTTAACTGCAAATCTAACAACAAAATAGCAATTTATATTGGTTGATCCTTTCTATCATTTTTTTAGTAAGTGGATGTGATCTATTATGTTGTATGGCCATTTTTATTTCTAAGTGTTTATTTTTGGTTAGTTTGAATAAGATTTAGACAAGTTGTAATGATCTTAATTAAATATCTTGTATAAAATTGATAGAAAATGACTATAAAATTGATAGGGGTGTAATTTATAATATCTTTTTCATCTTTAGTGAATATTTATGTCATTACTATATGTTTCTAATTATCTAGTACATTTTCAATAGCATATAAATAAATAATCAAATGGTTTGTTATTCAAAAGTTTACAACTTTCTTTACATTTATATAAATATTCTTTTCTTTTTCTTCAGAATGGGAACTTGTTGGGGCATAACTTGAATTGTCTACATTTGACATCTTCCATTAAATTGTAATTAATCTTGTTATTGTATATGATATATTAGCACTTTCCACAATATTGTTTATCCATTTTTATTTATAATGAATCCCACTTCATTTAGGCTTCCACACTTTATAGAAAAATAAATATTCATTTTTAAAATCAATTCTTTCCTTTGAATTCTTTTCTAACTTCACAAAATCGAATAATGTTCCATTTAATATTAGTTTTTCTTCCTGTTCATGCTGCATTCTTTGACTTAAAATTGATCTAAAGTTTTAGATAGCGAAATAAAAGATAATTATTGAATGTTAACTTAGGCCCATAACTCTACAATTTTTAGAACTCTCTTCTGTTATTGACTATTAATTTGATTGATAATTTTACAGCATCCAGATATGATGTCTATAATTAATTTTTGTTGATCGTGATTAATTGTAAAAGAGAATTAGCATTCAATATTTATTCACACATTGATCCTATCTTGGAGCAAATTCAACTGATATCTCTGCTAAGAACTAAACTAGCATCTATGGAGGATAGAATTCTTTAGTTTTAAACTGAGAGATAAAAACTACCTAACTCATCGCAATGGCGATGTATGATCTTATTTATATTTGTTTACGTTATGGCATGGTCAGTAGTAATTTGCTTCATTTCGTTTTTTAATGTCTTTAGCAGAAATCAAAGAGTTTATTTTCTTTAAAAACAAACATTTTTGCAGCCAACTTTCCACTAGAGATTTAGTAAATTGGTATATAGCCATTTTTAACTAGAAAATAAGTCGAAGGTGGAAAACTACTTAAACCCTTTTACCATTCTGCTATTAGCATGCTGGGTAATGTTTTCTCTTTATTATTTGTCCATTCATTACTGTTAATGAGGGTTTTTTTTGCACTAGGCTGCTTAATAGCTTTATTTTATACTTTGATTTTATATATATGATATTAAAATACAGGTGTATTATTATTTACAATCACACACACACACACAAACATAACTTTTTTAATTTAATGTTGATATAGTGCTAGACTTCTTCAAGGTTAAAAAAAGATATTTTTTTTTGTCATTGAATCATTGCCAAGTAACTGATAACATTTCAAATGCTTTTCTTTTTTTAACTTGAAGTGGTTAGTCTTTGAATAATTTATTTTAGTTTCTAAAGAATAAATGTTAGCTAACAAAACATTACATACACACAACCGAACAAGTTTATATAAGTATCTAATTTTAATTATCTTGATATATATATCCGGCTGAATGTGTGGGCATATCCGCATATATGTTGGTGCCAAAGGGTTTATTAAATGAATTTAAATATCAATAGTTTATCTGTTACTTTAACTAATTAAAAGTGAATTAGATATTTATTTAGATTAGGAGAAAAGCAGCATTCGCGCTGTGCATATACTAAGATTGAACATGTAGACGACCTGAATATTATTATTATTATAAATCAAATATCCATTATTCCTTAGTGAAATTTAAGTCTTTGACTATATCTTGAGTAAAACTTACTGTACAAAATAAACAAACTATACTCTTATATTACATGTTTCATCTGCAGTCCAGATTCATCAACTATGTTATTATTTTAAAGAGTGATGATAAATAAATGTTCTAATATTATACGACCAGTGTGAATATAATTTAAAACTGCGATATTCATACTTTTAAAATAAATATGTTGCTTATAAGTAATTAGATTTGAATCGATTGCTATGTTAGTATAGTTGTCAGGGGTTTAGAACTCTAGATTTTCTGGGAAATCTAGATTGCATTCTGATTATTTTACATTATTTATGTAGTAACTAATTTTATTGATATATAATAAAGTTATAAATTTTACTAGATATTTCTGAATATATTTTATATATATTGTCTCTCTCTTTTAGCACACTGACACACACACACACACACACGTTTACACACGTACTCGCGCGAGCACACACACATATATGTAATACAAATAAATGTTCGTTAATTAAAAACTATTGTAATAACAATAAAAATAATAAACACAACGGTAATTAATTATTATATAAAGTCTTTCAATCCGCAAAAGTACTATTGGTTAATGCCTTTTTTTTTTTTTAATTTAACGGCAGTTGAGGAGGAAGAAGAAATTAACCAAAGTACTTCTGCAGATTGAAAAACTGTATATAATAGTTAATTATCATTATATTTATTAGTTTTATTGTTATATATATATAGAAAGAGGAAGAGAAATAGAAAGAGAGAAGAAGTAAATCCAATTTATCGAAATCACTTCGAACACTTTTTAGCAAAAACTTTATTGTACATAAGTGTAGGTAAGATTTTTTCTAAAAAGTGTTCGAAGTGATTTGGATAAATTGCATTTATATAAGATATTATAGCAAAAATAAAGGAAAAGGTGATTTTGGTAATATTTCTGAAGAAGAGCAGTAATAAAATTGTTTACTTTCAGATGTAATATTACTGATTAAATTATCATGAAATTAAATTGTGATTTTAAGGTATGAATTATGATTTTATAAAAGAAGTAAAATAATGGAATTGATTACCAATCTGTATATCAGCATTTGTTTAATATTAAAATATTGTAATAATAATATATGCGTAAATTGAGTCTACATGTTGAAGCTAATTTATGTAATGGAAAATGTATGTGATTGGCCTACTAAGTATCTGGTTTAATCCTCCAAATATGGTAGAACCAATGCGAAGCTACCTTTTACGATTATAATTACTGGCTTTATTTTTATTTTATAGAAACTGTATAATTTATTTTATTAGAGTGCCATAATTATATACAATTTACTGATATATATATATGTCAAGCATGCAATTAGTGAGCACACAGATGCACACACACATATATGTATTAAACATAATTATGGAATAAGATTATAATATTCTACATGTGTTTCATTTGTTACAAATCATGTATTTACTTGTATTTCATTGTTATTAATGTTATATTATTTTTGTAGATGCAATTTTTCTCAAATATAAATATAATAAATTTCAATGTATATTTTAATAACAGAAGCAGAAATGTATTTATAAAAATTATATATTTATACCAGTATGACTTAATGATATTAAAAAAATTAAATTATTTTGCCTTATAAAAATAGAAAGTTGATATAAATATAGCTATAACTGAAAGATTGTGGACGTTTATTTTATATATGTATATAACAAATAAAAATTGTAATATTTTTATTTCTTATTATTTTATTTTAATTGTTAAAAAAAAAAATATCATTTTGTAAAAAGATATAGGAAGAAATTACGATTTTTTGTTTCTTAAGTTTAATATTTGATTTAAAATATGCAAGTAAATTTTGTTTTTTGATACCATAAATATGTTTTTACTTTTTTCTTTAAAAATATTTTTATAAAGAGTTAATTGATTGAATATTAAATTTTCTAAGTATAGATAAGTCAATAATGATATTAAGTTTAATAGTAAGTACATCATTTGATAATGTGATAAATAGGTTTTTACTTATTTTGTTAAAAATATTTTCATAAAGGGTTACTTGATTGTGTATTAAATTTTCTAAGTATAGATAAGTAAATAATGATATTAAGCTTAATAATAAGCATATCGTTCTCTTCTTGATTTGTTTTTGAAATTATGCAGTACATAGACATATTCAGACCGAAATAGTTTAGTTTTTAAGTTTGTTGTGCTATGTTTAGTCCATTCGAGCTTGTATCAATTCAAAGTTTTTATGAAAGCTAGTGATAAATAAGTTATAGCATCTAAGGGTAATAAGCAATTTACTCATACCTAAGTAATAATTGCTGGCTAGAAATTATTGAAACATCTGCCAACTGATGTGTTAAGTGACCAACAAAAAAAATCGGTACTTTGGTATTATTTATGCTATGACATATATTATTCTAAGTTTGTGATATATTTAAAATAATGCCTCCAAGAAATGGGGGACAAAATCAATAAAATTTGTCTGCAGATTCCATGGAGGCTTTATCTTAAACATATCACAAACTTAAAATAATATATCATCAGAATAATAGATCATAGCATGTATAATATGAAAGTTCGAATCTGAAAAAAATAATGGAGACATATATTCATTATGGAAAAAGGAAAAAAAAAGATATGATACTGAACAAAACAGGTACGTGTGAGTTGTACCTTTTTTTTTTATTGTCAAAACCATCCTTTCCCCTTCTGATGTACTATGGCACTTTGCGCTATCATATTCCACATGTAATTGCAAACTTCAAATCTAGAAAAAACAAAAAACTTTTCAATGATGAAGAGATATATTCATTATGGAAAAAGGGAGAAATATAAAAAAGAACCCTGAAACATTTTTTTAAGGTGAGTTGTGACAACGTTTTAGATATCTATTATTTTTTTATCCTAAAAAAAATATGGTGAACTGTAAGTTTAACCTTATATTTTAATTATCTTTTAAAAATCAATCCACAAATATAACAAATTTTAACTGTAAATGTATATAAAGTTAACAAAAAAAAACACAAATATAACAACTTTTACCACTGTATTTTGAAATTAAAAAAAATTACTTACAAATAATGTGATATATTTGCTGAAAGTTTAATGTTATATTTTAAATATTAAAAAAACAAAAACAACCCAAAGTTTTAGAAAAAAACAACAAAAAACATAAATATATAGGGTATATGAGCACAGACTTTCACATGACCCACCACTCTCCACTCTATCTCATAACACTGATATGCTTGAACACATATATGTCGAAAAGATAAATAATCACCAATATAAGTATTTCATGCTAAACCAGCAATCATCAGTTGGTATAGATTATCATCTCTACACATATATGCAATAAGTGCTCACATATATATTAAGATAACCAACCTTCATACTTTAATGGACAGGCTTTAATTCACTCCCCACGCCAACTCTTCAAACATCCATCATCAGATTTTCAATTGGCTGGACGTTTGAAGAGTTAGAGTGTGGAGTGAATTGAAGTCTCTTCATTAAAGTATGAAGATTGGCTACCTTAATATATATCTGAGCACTTATATCTGAGCACTTATTGCATATATGTGTAGAGATGATAATCTGGACCAACTGATGATTGCTGGTTTAGCATGAAATCAGTATATTGGTGATTATCTTTTCGACATATGTGTTCAAGTGTATCAGTGTTATGGGATAGAGTGGAGAGTGGTGGGTCGTGTGAAAGTCTGTGCTCATATATCCTATATATTACATATATTGATACAGGTATATAATAAGCCTGTATTTCAGTTATAAATATATAAAGTAAATAATTTTAGAGAAAGGCTTTTATTATATTGTGGGAGGAGGGAAACCACTATGGCGGAGTGAATCATTTAATATCTTTTAAAATGGAAAGGGTTAGTTTACTTGACATGGGTTAGTCATGTCAGGATTTTTGGTTGGTAAAACTCTAGATAAATTTTTATAACTTTTTGTTTCAGTCTTTGTTTAGATGCAATGCTTTCCTTGATTAATTCTTCACTTAAAAATTGCAATGGATTGACTTCTAACACAATATATTTATTTCCCAATTTTTGTGATTTGATTTAGCAAGACAAATCCTGTGGGATTTTGAATTTCTTAAACTGTGCTCAGGGCAAGACAAAGAAAAGTGTTTAATAAACATATATACTGTTAAATAATATTTTAATATGAATAAATATAATGTCATGTAAAATTTACAAAGTCTATTTTAAATAATAATTGAACTGCCTTTTAGCCTACATGTTCTATAACTTTTTGCAGTAAGAAAATGAATCATTTCTTACCGTATTTGAGATCTTTTCATTTAGAATTATCTAGTACAATAACAGCCACAAAGCAAATTTAAACCATACATTTTAATGTAAATTGATTTTTAAATAACTGATATTAAGTTTGTAGAGCAGAGATATCTCACTTATTTCTAAAACACTAAAAAAAATAAACACATCATATATGTAATGTTAAATAATATTTTTTATGCAAGTTAGAGAGCAGGCCAATTATTATTTAAAGTAGACTTGATAATTTTCACATGACATTATATTTATTCAATATTAAAATATTTTTTTATCATTACAAATATAATGTGCTCATTTATTATAGAGTTTTAGAAATGAATGAAATATTTCTGCTCTATAAACTTAATATTTGTTATTTAAAAATCAATATACATTAAAATATTTATCCTGGTTTAATTGTTGCTCTCTGGCTGTTTTTGTTTTTCACAGCAGCAAAACTCTCCATACAGTAGCACCACTTAGTGCAAACCAAAATAATCAATGGATGCAGGAAAGATTGTGCACAAAATTCCAATCTAGTGCCTACTCATCCAATATCCCCAGACTAGTTTCTAGCTTGTGGCTTTCATCAGTGAGGAGCCTTGGATCTGAAAGCACAGAACCTAGATCTATCTCAATGAATGCGGGAAGGTTTGTGCATTAAATCCCTATCTAGTGCTACTCATCCAATATCGCCAGACTAGTTTCTGACTTGTGCCTTTCATCAGTGAGGAGCTTTGGATGTGAGAACACTGCACCTAATCTGGGGATATTGGATGAGTAGGCCCTAGATAGGGATTTTATGCACAAACTTTCCTGCATCCATTGATTACTCTGCTTTGCACTGAGTGCTGCTACTGTATCAAAAGTTTTACCATTGTGAAAAACAGATTGTGTAAGCCTAAAGAATGGTGATCATGTGCTGTTTTTGTTTTAGATAAATGTAAATAAAAAGATTTAAAATATGGTAAGAAGTGGTCTCTTTTCTTACTATAAAAAGTTATTGTACATGACAGCTAGAGGGCAGTTCACTTATTGTTTAAAATAGATTTAGTTCATATCACATGACATTATAATGTGTGTGTATTTTCTTTTCTTTTACAAATGAATATTAAATTCTATTTTTTGTAATAATTTTAAGTAATAAATCAAGCACAATCATTCATTATTCATGATATACACAGGTATATATTTGTAAAATTTATTTTTAAAATCTGAGCAATTTTGTTAATTAATAGAAACAATTAATTCATTGAAAATATGTGTCTAACATTACATAGACTACAAATCTGTCTATTAATTACATACTGTTTTTAGTGAAATAATTTTATGACTTAAAAATATACTCTTACATCTTTATTCTTGATTTAATATTTTTTGTATATAATATGTACCATGATTGATTAATATTTTCAACTTGCATTTTTGTAAACTGAAAAGAGTCGATTCTTTTACTAAATTCTTAGTCTGGTTATGAAGAATATAAAAGTATTTGCATATTACAGTTTAGTTCCTAGATGGAAACAGTAGATAATGTCTCAGAATGCCAATATTTTCTCTTTAGGGATAAATCCATGCCATTACATCACTTTAGATGTTTTATTCTTTAACGAATAAATACTTACATATCTACTATTATTTGATATGATTTTTTATACTGTTAGACTTTTGGCAGATATAGCAACCAGCTGGTACATTTTTATTCCATCATTTGTTTCTTAATCCTATGTGTGCAGGCTGTGTTCTGTTACATTTTAACACTCAACTGTGGCACTCTAAGAAAAACAAAACTCAGGGAGAAATAACTTTCAGTTAGTCAAACATGATTGAGCTCCAAATATGTGTAAAAGTCATAGTAGAACAGGAAGTGAATGATTTAGCATTAGAAGATAGAAAGCCAAATCAGATAAAGTGAAAATGTAATAATCATGAAAAAAAGCAGGCGAGTCAGAGGAAAAATAATTACCAATCATGTACATCAGTTATTGAAGGAAATTATAAAATAACAGATGAAACAGAACAAATGAAATATTGGTTTGAAGATAGAGGAACTAGAGCTAAAAGAAATGCCATGAATAAATTTAAAACTGATCTAGATAGTGTAAAAGATCTAGTTAAATTTGATATGGACATCATAGAAACTAAAAGTGATCATATTATATAAAACTCTAAAAGTAATGGAAACATTATGTAGGAAGATGAAATTGATAGGGAGTAGGATGCTGAAGTAGATGATATTGGTGTAGAGATTGTAAAACTAGTATAATAACAAGAAATTCTAATTAATATAGTTGATAATAAAATGAATGCTCAAGTAGATTCTATAGAGGAAAATGATTGAGCAGGAACTAGTACTAAAGACTTATTTATGAATAAGTTTTGGTGTTTGTCTTATAGATAAAGATGTCATTCGATGGCGCCGTTTTCACGCTAAAACTATAAAATATGAACATTCCCGGGTTGTTGATTTTAATCATTTTGATGCATTTATTTGTAATGCGAAAATAAAAACAAAACAAAATCGTCTTTTTTAAATATTATTTTTTATTAACGTGTACAAATTAAATGATAATAATAAATGTAAAATAAAATAAACAAATTACAATTTGATTCATGTTTTTTATTTTGCTTTGTTAGAAAAATCAATTTTCTATCGTATATTTTTTTACTGGGGTTATGGCTTTACCGCTATTTTTACTTCATATAGAAAGACAACAAAAAGTAAAAATTTGTTACGGTTAGGTTTAGGGTTAGTTTTAGGGTTAGGTTTAGGGTTAGTTTTAGGGTTAGTGTTCTGTTGTTTGTAATGCTAAAATAAAAAATATCAAAATCGTATTTTTGTAAATATTTTTTTTTAGTAACATCTATAAAATAAATGATAACAATAAACGTAAACTATATTCAACAAAGTATAACCATAGTCGGAGAAAAGAAAGAAAGTAAAACTTTTTTAAACAACAACAAAAATGTCTTCTTTACTTATTAATCATGTTTATAATATATGCTTTTTATGAAATTTACAAAAAAACCGTGCAGAATTGTACTTTTCTTACTGGATATTTTTGTGTTACCACTCTTTTTTACTTCAAAAATATACACACGGTATAATCTTGTTTGTCTCATGGAATGTTACGAACAGTACGATACTTGATGCGTTACCTAATTCCAACTCACTTTACAAATATATCTTGTCAACATTTTCACAAATAAAACTTCAATACAGTACTGTGTAAAAAGTCTGATAATTATTACTTTACAAAATCTGAACATTTCAATACTTTAAAATAAAAAAAATCCAATGAAAACAACATTTCCATCTAATTCAAAAAACACACCCTCTCACCAAGCTGTAACCATTTTATAAACTGTATCAATTCGGAAAATGTATTTGCTGTGATGTGACATACATGCTGTACTGCGACGTGACATAGCGGCCTGCAATCTGTAGCACAACAAAAAAGTTGTATTATAGAAAATGCGGGTTCGAACATGTCAGCTGCGGAAACGGCATTTTTATATGTTATAGCGCAAAAATGGCACCATAGAGCGGCATCTTTAGCTATAAGACTAGTACCTAAGTTTTGAAAGAGAAAAAATTTATATACTGTTATCTTAAAATGATAAAAATACTAGGAATGAAAAATGTAAACATAAAAAGATATATATAAAAGCTATACAATTTTGAATTATCATGAAAATATTGTGATAAACTATCCAAAGAATACACTTCATAGTTTAGTTACTGTGTATAGACAAAGCCAATGAAAGAAATCAACTATTATTTAAATCCTAAAGAGTACGAAAGGATAATTGATTAGGTTGATTTTGGAAAACATTGACACTCTATTATGGAATATATTAATCGTAAACAATGGTATAAATGAAATTGTGATGATAAGATTCATTCAATATACTATATCTTATAAATAACATAGATTAAATCTCAAGTTATAAATGTCACTTATAAATAAATAGTAAAGAAATTGAATGCTGAGATGATGTATGAATTTTTATAATTTCAGTTTTTTCTGTAAATCAATGTTTGTGGATAAAATAGTGTTTGTTGGATGTATTTTTTAGACATCTGATCATTATTGGAAGTGATGAGATGAAAATCCTCACTTGAGAATTCATGCAACTTTTACAAATTGTCTCAGAACCTGATGTTTCTTTACATTTATTGAAGCTGCCAGATGATCTTTGCCTGATTCTTCACAAAAAATATTCTCCAGGTGGTTGAACTTCTGGCCATTTTCCTACATTTCGCCAATAGATTAATTCCTGTTTTTCTTTTATATATTTTTTCTTACATAATTCTTAGTTATTTTTCATTTTTTAATTATCTTTATTGAGTTCAGCTTATTATTGTTAAATATTGTCAAATTGCTCTGAGAGACATATATTAATAATACTGCATCAAACATTCACATGATTCTTCAGGAAGTAATACTGTTATTGGGATCTTAACTCAGTCATGGGAAATGGCCCTGTCTATAATGATGATGAAGTAGAAATCTTAATTTTGATAGTACAACCTCAAATTTTTTTCATTTAACTAATCTAGAAGGCAATTCATTGTATATATTTTTTATGAAAACCTATTGACTTTATTGTATCTTTATGACAAAAGTTAAGTTGTAGCATTTATAATTTGCAGGAAAATGAAATAAGTATAAAGAAGTTAAAGGTTGTACATACTATAATAAAAGTTGACACAATAAGTGAATTCACTATATTCTTTACCGTTTGCAGATGTAGGGGATTGTTATTTATTTATAACTTATGGAGGAGTATAATTACTTAAATTTATACACATTAATTCTCTGCTTATTTGATATTTATATTTACAAATACATGTTTGATTATTAAATTAGAAATGTTGTTATAAGATTCAATATCTAATGTCAAACTAATTAGTTTGCTGTTAACTGCAAGGAGACTCTTTGATTCCTCTTGGAGGCCTTAAAGGAACCAATCAGGGCAAATTCCTAATGTCTACTCCATACATTCTTGTCATTGCAGCTGTTATTACTATGTGATTATTCATATAGTATATGGAGATGGATGAGCTGCTCACCAACACACATTTGTCAGTTTGGTGAGTTTATTAGCTTTTTACCTCTGAGTTTAAGGTCAAAAAGCAGCATGGTTTTTTTTCTCAGTTGAGTGATAAAGTAGAATGAATGTGTGTGTGAATGAATTTTTTTCTAATAGATATATACAATCATGAAAGACAAAAATAAACATGACCCTTATTCCCAGAAGAATGTAAAGTCATCAGCCAAGGCAGTGGTTGATGGCTGAAGACAGAGGGCGCTAAGAATCCCCTGATTGTGGACCCAGACTGCCATATGATAACTTTTTATTTAGGTATTTACAGCTGCAGATCATTTTCAAGTGAAGGAAGATTGCAAGAATTGGAAGAAGAACTGTCTTTATGGGATATTATTGGACTTTGTGAAGTTAGAAGAAAAAATGAAGAGACAATTGATTTAAAAAGTGGACATGTACTTTACTACAAAGGGACAAATGTTGGAAATACTAGTGGAGTAGGATTCATTATAAATAAAAAGTAGAACAACAACATTGTGGAGATTGGATAGTGTATAGGACAGAGTGGCAAGATTAGTTATTCAACTTAATAGCAGATACCAAATGCAGATACTTCAGGTTTATGACCGAACAAGTTCTCATATTGATGAAATAATAGATTTTTATATGGATGTACAAAAAGGTTTTTGATCAGACTAAATAACATTTTAAAATTGTTATGGAAGACTTTAATGCTAGAATTTTTAAATAATTGAAAGATGAAAGTGCTATAGGTAAATTTGGTTATGGTAATAGAAATGAGAGAGGGCATAGACTAGTGGAATTTGCAGAAAAAGAGAAACATTGTATTATGTTGTATTCATATATTGGACTATTTCTATCATGTAATATAAATATTGAGTGTCTTAAGAAAAATTTAACTTTATTTAAATATAAATACATTTAACTGTTACTAATAGCACACACCAGCATCATGAATCTTCAGGAAAATGCATTATATTATGAATTTTTTTTGAGAAAAATGTTAAATGCAAATGGACCTGAAAACATCCAAATAAAGATACAGTAGAATTGGATTTTATTTTGACTGACAGAAAGTACATATTTCAAGATTGTAATGTTTTTAATAAATTCAACACAGGAAGTGATCATCGATTAGTAAAATGTCAAATACTTGTTATTGCAAAACTAGAGAGACAAAAATTATTAAGAAAACCAGTATTTACAGTTGATATTTGTAATCCTCAAAAACATTCTAATGAATTTAAATTAGAACTTGCAAATTGTTTTCAAGTATTAATAAATTTTCAACATGATTCAGATTTGAATGAAATTAATAGCAAAATAAATGATACACTTTTAAAAACTGCAACAAAGTAACTGGTAGAAAAAAGCAGCAATTTATGAATAAAATATCTACTGTGACTAGAGAATGTATGAAGAAAAGGAAGAATATGAAAATATATAAAAATGATGCATTAAGAAGGATTGAATATGTCAAATTTTGTAAAGTAGTGTGAAAAAAGGTTGATATAGATACAAGAAAGTATAATTGTCAACTAGCAAAGAGAGCTCTAGAAGAGAATAAAAGTATCAAGAGTGTTAAACAATATTTTGGTATGGATAGGAAACTTACATCTGCAATAAAAAAAGATGGAACTATTACTAAAAAGAGAGATGACATTATGAAATGGATAGAAGAGTTCTATGAAGAAATATATAGTAATAAAGAACAAGTACCTCCTACATCTATAATATCTTCTGAATTGCCCAGGATTTTAAATAAAGAAGTGAGATATGCAATTAAATTTATGAAGAAGGAAAAAGCTCCAGGTAATGTTGAAATTATAATTTATATATTAAAAGAAGCAGATGAAGAAATATAATTTTTTGGCAAAGTTATATACCAAATGTCTAAATGATAAAAATGCATGAATTGATTGGAAAAATGCAGTATTAATATTTTAAAAAGATGATAAAGAGTAATTAGAAATTACAGATCTATCAGTATTTTATCAGTTTTATACAAAAATTTTACCAAGATGTATTACAACTCATCTTTAGAGAACTTTGGATTTCAACCAACCAAAAGAACAAACTGAATTAGTCCAATAGATCATATCCAAAGATTGAGAGAAGTTATAGAAATTACCAGTGAATATGAGTTGTCATTATGCTTTGGATTTGTAGATTATGAAAAGGCATTTGATTCTGTAAACATTTCTTCAGTGATTAAAACATTGAATCATTAAGATATAGAACTGGGATATTGTCCTATTCTGAAGAATATTCATAAAAATGTCACACTAATGATACTAAGCAGGATAACATTGAGAAGGGTGTAAGACAGGGCAACTTGATATATCCCAAACATTTTACAGCTGTGCTGCAAGAAGTATTTTGTGAATTAAAATGGGAAGCTAAAGGAATAAAAGTAAATGGAGATTATTTAAATCATTTAGATTTTGCAGATGATATAGTTGTTTTTGAAAATAATCCTTCAGAGCTTCAGGAAATGTTGCAAGAATTATCAGATGAAAGTAAGAAAAGTAGAACTAAAGGTAAATGTTAAAAAGACTAAAGTAATCAATGGATTTCTCAAAACATGAAAATAAAGTTTGATTATGAGGAGTTAGAAGAAGTTAACAACTACAAGTACCTTAGTTAGATTATTACTACTGATGGAAACATAATGGATGAAATTAATCATAGAATTGAACTTGGTTGAAGTGCTTTTGATAGAAATAACTTAATATTAAAAGGAAATATGCCTATGTGTTTGAAAAGGAATGTTTTTAATAAATGTATTTTACCAGTTCTTACTTATAGATCTGAGACTTGGACACTTAATAGAATGACAATACAGAGACCTCAGACCACTCAAAGAAGTAAGGAGAGATGCTTGTTAGGAGTAACAAGAAGAGATCAAAAAATTCAATACATGGATAAGAGAATGTTATAAGTGTTACTGTCATTGTTGAAATAATTAAAGGACTAAAGAGAAGTTGGGCTGAAGATATTACTAGACCAGATGACAATTGAAATCTTAAACTGGATTCCAAGAGATTGTAAAAGGTGCTAAAAGAAACCATTTATGAGATGGATGGATGAAATAAGTAAGTGTGAAGGGTTGATGTGAAGGATAGAGACTAGAAATCAGAGAAGATGAATTGAATGTGGAGATACCTTCATCCTGCAGTGGATTGATAATGGTTAATGATTATGGTGATGAATATATAATTTCCAGCAATGTTAGCAAACAAAAACTGAAAGAATAGGTTATTTCATTTTATTTTTTTATCATTTGCAGATATATAGGAGTGTTATTTATTTACAGCTTATGGGGGGGGGGGGTACTTCTATTTGAATTACAGTTTTTATGAACCTTTTATTAAAATTCATTAGTTTTGATAGTTATAGAACTAGAGACAAAGATATATCTGTAAAATTAGAAAATCTCGTAAATGCAGATCAAACATGTTTATAAGATATATACTTTAAAAATTTAAATGCAAATTTAGCACATTTTTAGGTGCTTATTGAAAATGTTATGAATGAAAATAAAGTTCATATCCTTCACTCAAAAATATGAGAAAGCAACTCAAATATATCTGCAAAACATCTTACAAAAAGTCAGATAAAATCTATCATGATTGTATTAGCAATATTGTTACACAAGACAATAAATATCTCCAAAATAATGGAAAATTCTAATGAAGAAAATGTTCAAAACAGGAATATTAGAATATCTATTCCTGAAAGCTTTAATAAAAGTTAATGAATTATAATAAGTACTTGTGAATGAAGGCAACTAACCAAAAATTGAACATAAATCTCCAAAACACTTAAATATTACAACAGCAAACACTATTTTAATAATGAAGGTTTACTTCAGTCTCTCAAATTCAGCATATGTAATAGATGATAGGACTACGTGAACACAGCATATATGATTAAACTTGGCAGACACAAAATGGATCATTATCTTAACTGAATGTATATTTATAAAGATTTCATTATTTTAATGTGATATTAATTATAAATGGTGAAAAAAAAAAGGTTGGAAATAAAGAAATAGCACTAAAGATAAATGCGTGCAATCTTTTTTATCCCAGGGAGAGGAAAATGTGATATTTAGGTCTCATAGTCTGTAATATCATTTAATGAGATTAGTAAGTTTAAATCATTTTGTTTTTATAACGACAACTGTTAGATATTTGTATGCAATAGATAATCTATAAACTATAACCAAAGAATTTAAAACTTTAAAGACTTCTTTTATAAGATGATTAAAATCTAGTATCTGAAAAATAATGAGAATGGAATAGGAATTTTTTTTTTTTTTGTAAAAAAGAAATATGAAGAAATTATTTGTTTCATTTCTTAATTTTATTTAAAAATGTATAATTAGTTTTATTTATTAATAATGTTAACTGCCAATATGATTTAATTTTGATAATTAAAAAATATTTTGATAAAAAGTTAATTGATTGTTTATTAAATTTTTCAAGTGCAGATAACTGAAAATGATGTCACGTTTAATATCAATACTGTCATTCTTTTCTTAATGATTTGTTTGTTTTTGAAATTAAACGGTGTATATAAGATATTCCTATACTGAAAATGTTATCAACTCACTCAGAACTTTTATGAAATCAGTGGTAAATAAGTTGCAGTCTTTCAAATTAATGAGTTGTTTCCCTACATTTAATTATTGACTATCTTTATGCATATTAGAATGTATATAAATATAATATTATACTTTTGTATTTAAAATATTTTTAGAAGTTTATTTTTTAGAAGTGTTTCATCAAATATTAGTGATAAATTAATGGGTGTTTTGCTTTTTGTTTTTTCATCTTTATATTGTACTCGAATATATTACTATTATATTCATTATATATAATAAATTTCATCATATTTTTATATAGAACCCATTATTTGGCACTAATATTTATGCCTGTAATTTATGATTGTAACACTAAGTGTTGAAAATTTATGTAACTATTTTATTAGAAATTGAAAATTTATTTATTTCACATTATTTAAATACAAGTATATTGTCTATACTAAACTGATTATAAATAAAAGGGATTTGAATTTAGATTTCAAGCTTCCTACAGCTATCCTATCTTATAACTACTACACATGACCACATACATATAAAAAAGATAAATGATCTCCAATATACGTATTTTGTGTTGAACCAGCGTTCATTAGTTAGCCCAGATCATAATCTCCCACACATAAATATAAATCATTGCTCAGTTTATATTAAGATAGTAAATCTTCAAACTTGGACATATCAAGGTCCTATATGTGAAGGATCAGAGTGACTTAAAATTAACATGGGTATGAGAATAATATTGGCGTTAACAAGGTCATTGAACATTACATTGTCAGTTTTTCAATGATATGGATGACTGAAGAGTTGGAATGTGGAGAAGATTGAAGCCTATCCATTAAAGTTTGAAGACTAGCTATGTTAATATAAACTGAGTACTGATTGTATATATTGTGGGAAATGATTGTATATATTGTGGGAAATGATGATCTAGATTAACTAAAGAATCCTGGTTCGACACAAAATATGTATTTTGGAGATCATTTATCTTTTTCACATGTATGTAGTCATGTGTATTGATTGTATAAGATGAGATAGCTGTAGGGAGCTTGAAATCTGAATTCAAATCCCTTCTAATTACATTAAGTTCACTATAGGTAATATATTTCTATTTAAATATTATGTATTCAGCCTATATTCTGCCCATCTTTCCTCTATGCATTTAAATAAACATATCAAGGTTCTATATGTGAGATGTCAGAATGATTTACAGTCAACATGGGTGTGACAATATTGGCATCAACAAGGTCTTTGAGCATTGCAGCATCAGATTTTCAATCATTAGATTTTCAATGCTATGAATGGCTGAAATGTTGGAAGGTGGAGCGGATTGAAGCCTATCCATTAATGTTTGAAGATTTGATGTCTTAATGTAAACTGAACATAGATTATATATGTGTGTGGGAGATGATGATCTGGATCAATTGATGAATGCTGATTCAGTATGAAATATGAATATTGGTGATATTTTTGACATGTATGTGGTCATGTGTATTGGCTGTATAAGATGGAGTAGATAGCTGTATGGAGCTTGAAATCTGAATTCAAATTCCTTCTAATTCCTTATTAGTAACATTAATATTAATGCTAGATGTTGGATATTGTAATTGTTAACAATTCTCATTTTAAATTTACTGCTGTAAATGTTTATCTGAAACTCCATGATGGTCATATTTTAGGTGTAATTATATATTGGACTATTTCCCTCATCTAATATTAATAGTTAAACGTCTTTAGAAAAATTAATACTTTATTTAAAGTTTTTAAATACATTCAACTATTAGTAACAGACACTGGTTAATATATAACACAATATTTTGAATGGTATGATTTTATTTTCTTCTTAAAGTGTTGCTAGATGATCAGGGACAATATTAATATGAGCATCAAATCTGGGCTTTTAGATTCATGACTATTGGATTTAAGATGATATCTGAATGTAAACATACACATTTAATTCTCATGCTAATACTGTCACTGGTCAAGCCAACAATAATGGCTAAAGAAGAAAGAAAAATAATATACACAAACATATAATAAATCTGTGTGCTGTTATTAACAATTGAATTTATTTGAAAAGTTTAAATAAAGTTTGAATTTTTCTAAAGACACTTAATAATTATCTTTAGGTGATAGAAATACTCAAACATATAATTACTACTATGATATTTCATTTTACATTTTAATTGCACATTATGAAGTTTTTATTTTAAATGTAAATTGCATAACGTTTTGCTTTAGGGGAAGGGGTTATAAAATAATATGATTTACTTTTTTTTATTTTATTTTGATTATTTATAAATTTTCTTACAATTAAAAGTTTTTGAAAATAATGTTATTAATCACATAAATTTTTGTTTTTGTAGTATTTGCACAATAGTTGTAGATAAAAAAAATAGTTATGCTTTGATTTAGGAAAACAATAAAATTGCATGTACCAGTTTAATTTAAACATAAATGCAGTGCATACACTTAACCTATGACTTGCTGTGCTGATGTGGCTGTTATGTTCTGCAAAATAAGTTAAAAGTTTATATATATATATATATATATATTGCGATTATCATCAAAAAAGTGATTGCTACAAAAATTGTGTGCTAACTATGAAGATGTGGAGATAAAATTGAGGTAAAGAGAGATAGTTTTAATTGGATTTGGAAAGATTGGGAATAATATTGATAATGTGTTTCATTATACCATTTTAAATATAGAAGTAAAATATTAAAAAAAATGTTGTGGGAGATATTACTGTAAGGAGAATTTATAACAAAGTTGTATGTAAGATTAGTTGATTTTTAATAATTTTGATACTAAAGATTTTTTTTTTAATTTAAGAAAGGAAGTAATTTATTTGAAAAAGAAAATAACATTTTAAGACCTAAGGTTGGGAAACACATGTTTATCAATCATTATTGAAAGAAAATAAAGTTTGTCTCATTTTATATAAAGGGATTTGAAGAATAGAAGAGGAATCACAAAGTTAAATATAGAGTAGGGCAGTGGTCTTCAACCTTTTCACACCTGCAGACCACCAAAAATAAGGATAAGATTTCGTGGACCAGCAGAAGTTTACAGATAAATTTTCTTAAAGATGTAACCTGCTTAGCCTTAGATAAGCATAATTGTTATAACTGACCAAAACAGCACACTAATTATTGTGTATTGTAATGGTGTTGCTTACCTTCACATGCTGAACACAAAAAACAGTACAATAACAATTGTTCTCATTAATGTGCTTGCATTTCTATGTTTATTATTTCATTGTTAAAAGATGCAAGAATAAAATGCTATTCACCTGAATGTTAGGAAGTATCATAGCTAGTGTAATTACATGACAATGATTATGATAAATGTAATATCTGTATTCAATGTTAAATATACAAGATGGTTATATATATATGGAGGTTGTCTTTTGATAGTAGCAAGAGCAAAATAGAAATCGTGTAATTAAAATCACCGTACAGCCAAAAAAAAAAAAAATGTCGTATTTTAAATCTGAAAAAATAAAACGAAACGTGTAAAAGTCTGAAATTTTGACCTTATTGTAATTTTTTTTTTTGTGCTGGTGTGTCGAAAGGATCAAAAAATGTAATTAATAGGAAAAGTTTTTTTTAAAAATGGTAAAATAGATATCGCATAATAGAAATAAAGCCCCCCCCCCCCCCAAAAAAAAATCGCCATATAATCGCTGTCTTTTAAAAAAAGACAACGAAAGTTGAAAAAGTCAAAAGTTTTGATCTTATTTTAATTTGGGGGGTGGAGGGTGGATTGAGAAATACTTTGTAAAAGTTAGAGAAAGAAATTTTTTGGTTGTTTTTCTTTTTTAAAAAATGGTGAAATAGAAAAACAAATTAATTTATGTATGATTGATTATATTTCATTTTTGTTCTGTTTCTTTTTTTTTAACCAAGTAAAAATGCGATGAAAAAATAAATAAAAACTGTTTATATTAATTAAAAATTTAAAATCTTATCATTTTGTTATTACTAACTTTCTTGCCAGTCTAGCATGGCCCAGCAGAAAACTTCTGCAGCCCGGTGTCGGTCTGCGGCCCAGTGGTTGAAGACCACTGGAGTAGGGGACTTGAACAATAAGGAATATGGATTGCATTTGTGTTTTTATATTGGACTATTTCCATAATCTAATATGTGTATTTAATATCTTAGAAAAGCTTAATTTTATTTAAATATTCCAAATACATTAAACTGTTAGTAATAGCACATCAAACAGGTTAGTATATGCACAATGTTTCAAGAGGTATTATTCTCCCCCTATTCTTCAGATGTTGCTGGCCTGACCAGTGACAATACTAGAATGGGATTGAACCTAGGTCCTTAGATTCTTGAGTATTGAATTTTAAGGTAATGCTCTAACCAATTGGGCCATCCTGCCAAAGGCAACAGTCTGTAGTAATTTCATATACTTATCTATGAAATTCCTCCTGATTTCTCCACTTATTCCTAAGAGCAAAGTTGATTAGTGGTTTCCATACATTATCTATAGTCATACTAGGTTAGCTTATGGGATTTTTTGCCATTGTCATGTGAGCAGCTTCTTTAAATTTTCTTTGTACCTTTTCTTCTCTATCCATAATTTTTGTATTTTGCCAATTGAACATTGGCACCATGTTCTGCTACCTTAACACATCTATTTTCTCTCTTCTCATCATCAGTTTGTGTTCTTGGAAGTGCTTTTCAATGGAATGACTGTTTTCACCAATATATGTTCTTCCACATTCATATGGTATTTCATAAATGCAGGTTTTTCTTTTCATCATTTCAAGTTTAGGCTTTGTAGATGTTAGAAAAGGTACAAAGAAGAAAATTTAAAGAAGCTGCTCACATGACACTGGCAAAAAATCACATAAGCCAACCTAGGATGACTATGCATAATGTATTGGAGACTACTAATCAATGTTGCTATTAGGAATAAGTGGAGAAATCAGGAGGAACCTCATATCAGATAAGTATATAAAATTACTACAGACTGTTGCTTTTGGCAGGATGGCTCCATTGGTTAGGGGTATTACCTTAAAATTCAATACTCAAGAATCTAAAGACCCAGGTTTGAATCCCATGCTGGTACTGTCACTGGTCAGGCCAGCAACACCTGAAGAAGAAAGGAGAATAATACCTCTCAAAACATTATGCATATACTAACCTGTTTGATGTGCTATTATTAACAGTTGAATGTATTTGGAATATTTAATTAAAAGTTAATTTTTTTAAAGACATTCAATACACATATTAGAGGATGAAAATAGCCCCAATATAAAATACAACTAGAACACCATCGTCACAAACCTTCAGGAAAACATGGATTGCATTTGTATCCCACAATGCATATATAATCTTTAGAAAGAAATTAGGCATGCTGTGGTAGAGTGTAGCATATATGATGAGGTTTACCATTTGAAATACTTCAAATAAGACTATGGGAGGATGTAGCAGGTTTATGGTTATGTTGATAGTGTGAATGTGAAAGAGGAGAGGGAAAAGAGGTTTCTAAGTGTAGATAGCTTAAAAAGAAAGTCAGGAGAAATGGAGCAAAATATAGTTGAGGAAGATAGGATAAAGTATGTTTAAGTGGAGTGACAAGATATGGATGAAAAAATAGGTAGTACAATGAAGATGGTCAGCCAAAGAATAAGCAAGATAGAGGAAGAGGTAAAGGATGTAGAAGCAAAATTAAAATCATTAGAGATAAAATGTGAGCAGATAAAGGGAGTTATTGAATAGAAATGATAAGTAAAAAGTAGATAAGTAAGTCCAGAAAGTGGAAGAGAATGTTATAGATGAAGTAGGGAAAATAAACTATGAGATAGTATTGATAGGAGATTTGCTAATAGAGAATGGGAGACATAATTGCAAAGGAAAATAGAAACAGGTATGTACAAATACGTCTGCCTGGAACTAGAGTTAGGGATGTTACAAGGAACTAGAGATGTATAAGTTATGGTAGGAACAAATAATTTGTCAGAGCTGTTGGAGAGAATAATAGATGAGTACATAAAATTGATTAGGAATCTGAGTAAGATTAAAGGAGCAGTAGGAATAGTTGGATTATTACCAAGATTTGACAGTAGGTATATGTTAGATAGGGCATGTTCTATAAATGAGAGATTGAAAAAATTGTGTGAGAGAAATGATATGTTTGTAGATGTGTGGAATCTTTTTATTAATAAGAGGGAGTTATATAGTAAAGATGGATTGCACTTAGCAAAAGAGTGAAGTGTAGTATTAGGGAGTTTGATTTATAAGGAATATAGTTCAGGAAACTTATAACGGGGGTAGAGTTTTGAATTGCAGTGGTATCAGAAAGATGAAGAATGGACAGGGTGTACATAATAAACAATAGGTAGATGATTTAGATGTAAATTTAGATATGGAGAGAGATTGGGTCTATAAAATTAATGGTAAGTAAGCTATTGATAAATGTAATGGAGAAAAAAAATTAAAAGAATTTTGTAAGAGTAGTTAGGAAAGAAGAAATTGTTAAAATTGGATATTTGAATATGCAAGATGATAGAAGACCAGAAAAGTGGCTGGAGTTAAACAAAGCAGGTAAAAATAAAAAACTTGAGATACTAACAGTAGTGCAAGCACATCTAAGAGAAGAAAAAGAATCTATACTGGACGAATTGGTATACCAGGGTATAAATAGAAAACAAAAAGAAAAAAAGGGATAGTGGTATAGGAGTTATGTTAAAAAATATTTAAATACTGTTAAATGTCAAGAACATTTGTGGTTTAAGATATGGTTAGGAAGATAAGAATGGATGGTGGCTATAGTGTATATAGCCACCAGAGAGTCAAGCTACAATGGAGTGGAATTGCAGCCTATGATGAATGCCTAGATAAGGATATACAGAGTTTCAATGAAAAGGGGAAGAGAATAATGGTTGTAGGGGATATGAATGGGCATATTGAAGAAATTGATGATATAGATAACAAGAATGGACAGCTTTTGAAGAATTTTTGTCACAAAGTGAATTTGAGCATAAGAAAAAAAAAAATATTTTTTTGTGGGGTTGGTGTATATTATATACCAAAAGAAAAAACAACAAAGGGAGGAGAAGCACAACCCGATAAGAAAGTTATTGAGAAAAAAAAAAAGAGGGAAAAAAGAAAAAGGGGAATAGTATTAGGGGGGAAAAAAATGGGCATATTGAAGAAATTGATAATATAGATAACAAGAATGGACAGCTTTTGAAGAATTTTTGTCACAAAGTGAATTTGAGCATATTTATAAGGGACAATACACATGGTCTAGAAATAATATATTTCATACAATAGATTATGTATTAGTAGAGAAAGATTGAATGATTAAAGTATGGAAAATTAAAGTGTTTGATAATGAAGAGAGAGTATGTGATAGTGATCATAATTTATTTCTAATAGAAATGGTTAGTAATATGATGGAAAATAGTAATAAAAGTAGAAAGAGTAGTGAAAAATGTGGATGGAGAGTGAATGATGAGAATAAGTTAGAAGAATATAAAATAAAAAGTTGAAGAAACCATGGAATGGAAGTAGAAAAAGTGGCAAATAGAATTTTAGATGAGAATATTCAAAAGAATAAAAGTAATAGGAAAGTGAGAGTTAGTAAAAGTGTAAAAGAGAATGAAAAAGCATACAGAGAATATAAGTGTGCTATTAAGAAAAAAGAAAGTGAAAAAGATATTAACATTAAATGGGAAAAGTATTTAAAAAAAGAAATTGACTAAAATAGATAATTATATAGAGAGAATGAAATTGAATAGTAAATTGTTGGAGTACATTAATCAAAGTGGAAGAGATGGGAGTAAAAAAAAATTGGAAATACATTAAAAAAAGGAATGTAGGGGAGAAAAAAATAGTACTAATAAATGATGAGGGAATAGAGTGTAGCTCTAGAGAAGAATTAGAGACAAATCTTAACAAGTATGTAATGTATATAGAAAAGATGTTAGATGTGAAGGACAGAGAGATAACAAATATAAAAGCATATAATAATGGAAATATTAGTTTTACAGAAAATGAACTGACTGAGGCAGAAAAGAAATTGAAAAGTGAAAAGGCAACAGATTTGGATAGATGGCCAGCTGAGATGATCATATTTAGAACATAGAGCAAAATTAAACCTATTACCATGTTTTAATAAAATGGCACAGAAAGAGATTTTCTGGTTAGTTGGAGTAATGCAAGAGTAAGGCTGTTATTTAAAGGAAAGGGTAAGCATCACAGAAAATTAAGCAATTATAGACTGATAGCAATAATGTCAGGGTTATATAAAGTGTTGCATATATAGTGGCTGGAAGGATCACAAAGTGGATGGAAGAAAATAATATAGTGGGACAAATGCAAGGAAGTTTTCGATCAGAGAGGTATATAGTAGACAGTTTATTTGTAGTTTTACAACTTATAGATATAAGTAAAAACACATGTAAGCAGTTATATATAGTTTTTATAGATATAGAGAAGGCATATGATAGAGTAAATAGAAATAGGTTTTGGCTAAATTTAGTTAATTTGGGAAATGGGTGTAGCTTTAGTGGATCTTATTAAGAGATTGTATGTAAATAATTACTATACATATCCATTAGGGAATATAGAATCAGTTAACATTAAAAACAGGGTGAGACTAAGGCATGAATGCCCTATGTCATCTATTTTGTTTTTGTTGTATTTAAGAGAAATGGGAAGAGAGCAATACAAACACTAGGAAAATGCATAGAGAGACTATTAATAAGTGGCAACGGAGTATATACATTATTGGGTTTTTTATTTGCAGATGATGCCTTCTTGTGCACAGAAAGAAGTGAAGTTTACTAAATTTCTTCAATATATTTTACAACAACAAATTAAACAATCACTTTCTTCTTTAAAATATATATGTTCTCCAACATTATAAATAACTTCACAAACCTCTAACTTCTTTTCAAAGTATTTCCATATATAAACTATATGAGCATATATATAAAATCACATATACATTTCCAATGTTTCAACTGTTTTTTTCCCCATTGTAGTCATTTTTATGGACCTATAACAGAAAAAATACATATCTCTACATAATAATCTAAATACAAATCTCTTTCATATATTAAACATTAACACATCAAGTTCACAATAATAAAACATATTATCTATACATTATTATATTTTACTTACATCTTCCTCCCTCTTCTCTCTTTACTATAAAACTTCATTTTTACATATTAAGTATACATTTTCAAAAAATATTAGAAATCATCTAAAACATCAGTAAACAAATACTATTTAAATCCATTTAACCCACTCCCAATTATAAATTTATTCCTCCTTTAACTATTTTAACTAACTTCCATATTAATTATCTACAATTCTTATCTGTATTTTTAAATCTATTTAAAACTAATGTAAATTATTTCTCTATCCTTTAACAATTTACGTAAATACTATTTAAACATTCCATATTAATTACATTTTATTTTATATTCCTATCTAACACCATTAATCCTATTTAAAACAGGTTTATATCTTTGTATGTAAAAATATCCCTTTACCATCCTTTCTCTATAGTTTTTAATCTTTTCCAACATTCTAATATCAAAATTTTTTATGTCCAAATTCTTTATAATATATATATATATTAAAATTTCTATCATTTAAATGTTGTTTAAATCTAGTTTTAATCTATTTTTGTTGTACCAATATATGAAATATTCCCCCCTCCCTCTTACAATTCAAACATTCTATAATATAAATTCCATTCATTTTTTCCATTTTTTGAAAGTCTGTTTTATTAATTAAATTCCCTAAATTAAATTTCTTTTTATATTCAGGTTTAAGAATTAATCTACTTTGTCCCTTATATTTATTATTTATGTTCTTCATAACTTTTTTAATTTCAAAAAATGTACTTCTTGAAACATTATAACTATTATATATTATATTCTGTATATCTTTTTTTTTTCTGTTTTTTTTTTTTTTTACAGAAGAGAAATTTATTAATTAGCTTATTCTTATACAATTTAGTATATCAAACCTGCCTAACACTATACTAGCAAAAATAAAAATGCAAAACCATTAAACAATACAATACTAGATTAAATCCAAAATTTTATTAAAATCCTTACACAACCATGGTTTCATCTACTACAAATAGACCTTCTCAAGTGAAATCTATCTAAAGGAAATAACATATATATATATATATATATACACACAAACAAATCTTCCCATAATTCATTTCAAACTCCACCTTCCCTTAATATCAAAAGAAGTCTTCATAAGATTGATAGCCTCAGAATCAAGAAGATTTATCATCAAAGTCTCCTTTATTCTTCTTTTTAACTCATTCTTAATCTGTTTTCATGTTCTATAAAATTATTTGTTAGGTATGTTGATGATTGCTTGTTTGTTATTCAGAAAGAGAAATTAGAAGAGTTTTTATGTGGATTGAATGCTTTTGATTCTAATATTAAGTTTACAATTGAGGGGGGTAGTTTTGATTTTGTAAAATTAAAGTTTTTAGATTTAAATGTTGAGAAGGTTAATGAGGTTTTGTTTTGTAGTCATTTTATAAAACCTAAGAATTTGAGAAATATGATTAGGCCTGATAGTTATCAGCTTTTTATACATAAAAAAAATGTCTTTGTTGAATTTTTGTTATAGGAATAGAAGGCTTAATAATTTTAATAATAATGATGATATTCAAAGAAGTCAATTTGCTGCTGAATATGTAGAATTGGGTTATAGTCATGATTTTATTAAAAAAGTTGTATTTAATAATAATGTTTATAGTCATGATTTTGATGATAAGAATTTTGTTGGTAAGGATAATGATTATATGTCGTTACCATTTAATGCTTCAATATATAATTTGGTTTATAAGAATAGTCATTTGTTAGGTGGAAGGAAGGTTGCATGGAAGAAAGATCCTGATTTGAATTCATTACTTAATGGTTCAAAACAGTCTATTGATAGTAGGTCTATTCCTGGTATTGTTTATAAGATTCCATGTAGTTGTGGTAAGTTTTATGTAGGCCAGAGTAAGTTTAGCCTTAATGAAAGGATTAAGGTTCATATAAGTAGAGTTAAACATAGGTATCTTAACTCAGCTTTATATATTCATGAATTGAATACAGGTCATAGAATATTGTTTAACAATGCTTTGGTTATTTTTTATGAAAAGAATTAGTTAAAAAGAAGAATAAAGGAGACTTTGATGATAAATCTTTTTGATTCTGAGGCTATCAATCTTATGAAGACTTCTTTTGACCTTAAGGGAAGGTGGAGTTTGAAATGAATTATGAGAAGGTTTGTTTGTGTGTGTATATATGTTATTTCCTTTAGATTGAGTTCACTTGAGAAGGTCTATTTGTAGTAGATGAAACCATGATTGTGTAAGGATTTTGGTGAAATTTTGGATTTAATCTAGTATTGTATTGTTTAATGGTTTTGAATGTAGTATATGTGTGGAGGCTCCACTGATATGATAGAATACATGCAAGGACACACTATAACTTCTATAGTGACTGATGAAATTACTGTATGATAATTGTTCAAATTTGCTTTTCTATTCCAACTTATTAAATAAAATAGTAAAGATGAAAATTTTATAATGCACTTTTCAGGTCTTCCAACTATGCATTTTCTGTATCAGTAAGAGAAAGAAGGAAGGAAAGACAATAACACCAACCATTTCAATAATGAATTAATGAAAAAGATTAAACCATCATTAAATAGGTTATTGCAGAACAAGGTATCTGTAATAGCCTTTCATAAGGATTTGTGAAGTAGAAAGCAGTACTTATCATGACTTTTTCTAGGTAATAAGAGTTTGAAAATTCTTTTTTATTCTCTAGCTAAAAATAACTTGATACCTATTTACTGACTAATGTTGCATGATCCGACAGATTGGCTATAAGACAATCATCTGAAAAAGAAATTCTAAACTTGTTGAAAAGTTTTCTTATCTTTACTTAGTCTGGATTCTAATCCATAGTTAGTAATTTGATTATTATTATTATTGTAATATTATTGTTAGCAACATGTGCAAGCACTAAAACAAATGAAAACAATCTGTCTTGCAATTATGCACGTATATTCTTATTTTGAATTACTTATGTATAATTTTATGTTAAACACTAAACATCACATGATCACAATCTCATACTAGCACATAATTGTTATTAAACAATTCAAAACAAAGCAAAACTCTCCATATAGTAGTGCCATCTTGTGCTAACAAGAGCAATCAATAGGGATTTTATGCACAAGCCTTTTGGCATCCACGGATTGCTCTTGTTAGCACAAGATGGCACTACTATATGGAGAGTTTTGCTTTGTTTTGAATTGTTTAATAACAATTATGTGCTAATATGAGATAGTGATCATGTGATGTTTAGTGGTTTAACCCCAATCCTGCCTAACAGGATAGTGGTCGCTATGGTTGTTAAAGAGCCAAAAACACCAAAATGTATGGGTGCTGAATTGAGTTCAGACCCATATGACTATATAAGCTATTGAGTTTGGATTGAAAATATTGTGTTTCAATTTCTTTCTCATAGTTTTGTAGTTAAATAGAGTTAAAAGGTGGGTGCTGGAAGGTTACATTAGATTCTAAGATCTAGGTGCAGTGCTCTCAGATCTAAGGCTCCTCACTGATGAAGACCACAAGCCAGAAACTAGTCTGGGGATATTGGATGAGTAGGCACTAGATAAGGATTTTATGCACAAGCTTTCTGACATCCAGTGATTGCTCTTGTTAGCACAAGATGGCACTACTATGTGGAGAGTTGCTTTGTTTTGAATTGTTTAATAATTTTATGTATTAGTATGCTGATTGTTTAAGTTGTGATTTACTCTTTCATTGTTCATTTGTAAAGATAAACTGCACAAATATTAATAGTTAATAGATATTATGTGATAGTTCTAATTAGCCTTTGTCATTGAGGAATGGTGGATTGTGCATATTCTTTCAACAGTCATCTTTACTTTAGCTGAAGTGCAGACATTATCTAGTAAAATACCACCCTTATGACTATCTGAGACAGTAATAGTGCATTATTGTATGATCACTTGTATTTTTATAAACTTTCTTTATAATTCATTTGATTTTAAAAGTTCATGATCTTTTCTGATATAAAGGGCATAAAAATAGTTTTTCCTTATAAAGATATATCCATTAAAGTTGCACAATCAATTTTAGAATGCACTTAAAATTCCTTCCTTATATATTTTTTCTAATTTTTGCAAATAATATTCCTTACATATATACATGATCTTTTTTTACATTCAATTATCATAAACCTATGCTCATATTGGCAGTAAATAACATGGTTGTGTGTGCGTGCAATAAATAATCAAATGGATTATTGCTGTGAAGTTCATAAAACGTTTGAGTGCTGAAAAAGACAGCTAAAGCCATGATACCTAGGCCTTGAAATAACCATACAGGTTTTGTGCATGTAATTAATAAAATAGATGTAGCTGTTTTAATGCGTCAACATTAATAGGCTGCTTTTAACTATTGCTTTTGAAATTCTATATAACATAGAATAGAAAATTGTTTAATAAATTCAATATCAAATATTAATTTAGGTGAAATTCTAATGATTTTTAATGAGCACAATAAATAATTTTACGGCTTATCCATTGTGCTATGCTAAGAATATAAATATATATTGAAAAAATATGTTGCTTAATATTAGTAGTTTTAAAGGAATTTTTTATTATATGTTTGGCATATTATGTATTATTAAATTTTGTTATGATTGATTTGATTGGCTATGTTGTGGTGGAAAATGGATTTTTGAAAGGTACTGTGTAAAATTATTTGTTTCTTTTACCTGATTGATTTTTGAATTGAGTTTTAATGAAATAAAATAGAAAATATTTAAAGCTAATTGCTTTTAGAAGCAAATCAATGACATAGAACTAAAACAAAACATTCTAACTGTGCATAAAAAAAAAAGCCTGACTGTATATTTAAAGTTCAAGGTTCATGAGTTTAATTTTTCCAATATTTGCATCTCAATTTGACGTTAAGAAATGTGTATATATATATTTGTGCTGTGTGTGTGTATGTGGAGTACATGTAATATACAGTATATTAATAACTAAAATATTGAATTTGATTTTGCCAATGCCGAGAGAATAGAAATCAGCTCTGATTATTATATCATGAAATCAGTTCTGGAATAATATGTTTTATTTTTTATCTTTATTTTAAAAATATATTTATTGACATAATAAAATTGTACAGATGAATAATAAATGCACTTTGTTAATGTTGGCTCATCCATTGCTGACATTGGTCTGGTAGATGTATGTCAGAGCCATTCTCTGCACTAGCAGGTTGATAAATGAGTACATACATTCCATTTTGTTGGTATAGACCACCCCTTTTAAGGTTGGCCCAATAATGCTAACTTATCAGCTGGGATACATGTAGTGTGAAATCAATGCCTCTCTAGTAGAATCCGGCATGTTGCATCATAGACTACTTCATTTACGATATCCTAAATGTCGATATATCAGGTCCAATATTCATGTAGACTCTGTGGGCCATACTAGTAGGCTCTATGTATTAATAAATAAAAATCTAGAGGATAATATCTTATCCTTGTTTTGAAGAGCTTTGAGCTTATCACAAAATATAGCATTGGGGTCCAGTGTTGGTTGTGAGAACTTTGTTCTGCATCTTGTGTACCAAAAAGCATATGTCAGGAAGATAGATAACCTGATAACTATAAAGTCTCCAGAGGAGAGACAACCCCTGATGTCCAGGATTTTATCCACTGCTATAATGCAGTGTTGAGAGATGATACTTCTAATACCATTATAGCCTGGACATATATTTAACAGATGATTAAAGGTCTCCTCTCCTCTAGAGCAGGCATGACAAATTGGGTCTATTTTATTTAGAAACCGCTTGTAGTATAAGAATGAATTAGTTGGCATGGAGCCCATATTCACCTTGATCAGATAATCCAAAAGTTTGGGCTCCAGTAGCAGATATTTAAATATTGTGGTGATTTTATGATTGCTGCACCCTAGGTGAGTATAAATAGCTGTATATTCAGGATTCAGCAGGCGATGTGCCTGCCAGATGCTGATTTTATTATGATGCTGATTTTATTATTAAACTCTGCTGTTGAGTGCCCAATGTATAAAAATTTTTGTTTACTAATGGTGTCAAGCCATGTGTCTTTACTGGGGGGAGGTCTGTCAGTAGGTATTACAGTCTCTATAATATCTGATAGAGAGTATTTTTTCCCCAGGTTTACTAAAAGTGAATGCCCTTTTTGGAAATTGATTGTCTGTATTGAATGGAGACCCATACCATTCTGTCTCCTGTGAAACTGAAGTCTGCAGATGCTAATTGCAGTGGTCCATCCTCTCCATAAGAGCTGACCACAGAGCCTCTGAATTTGTAAGCTGAATGATTTGGTAACTGTCATTATTGGCAGGTAGTAATTTATGCTCACCATGATCTTCATATTAATCAGAGCAATCTTCCCTTGTAGGGACAGGTAAGTCCTTGACAGTGATTGAACCACCTTAGTAGCATTGATGATGATGTATTTTTGTAGGCAGACAGACATAGCAGTCTGTGACTTGAAGATAGGGAATCCCAGAAAACACTGAGGTTCTGCTAAAAAATTGGATAGTATTTTCCTACCAGTGTTGATGCACCAGGATGATGACTTGTGAGGATTGATGGATAACTTATAATTTTTAGTATAATTGGTAATGATGGAGTGAAGTGTCTTCAGATGTTTACGGGATGGAAGAATCACAAGTATGTCATCCATGTATGCAAAAACCTTGATGTTTTTCTTAAGCTGGGGCACATATATCCCTGGAAGCTGATCTAGCTCTTTAATCAGAGGGTCAATGTACTTAATGAACAATAGACCATTCAATGGTGATCATTGTGGTATGGATCTTGAAGGGGCAAATCTGTCTGAGTAATGTCCATTTATGGAAATATGAATGTGCCTATTATTCAGGAGATTGTCCAATATCTGAATTATCTGCTTTGATATGTCCAACTGAGATAGCAATTCAAGAAGAATGTTGACATCTACGGTATCAAAAGCATTGGACACATCTAGCTGAACTGCCACAGGCTGGGATTTTCTGTTAGATCTAATGTGATCAAGCAGAATTTTCACTTCACCAATTGAAATCAGCGCTGATGATCCCTTCCTATATTGAGAGGCCGATATATCCTGTAGAATGGCATCCTGAATTTTTTCTTTAACTATACCCTCCATGACTTTGGAAAATTGGTGTCATCGATATCGGCCTGATACTTACTGCTAAGAGAGGTAGGATCTCGGTTCTTTTTTATAAATGGGACCATGGTGATTGGATATAGGTTAGGGATTACTCTCCTTTCAATGGTGAGGTAGTTTAACATGTTTAATATAATCCTCACAGTAAAAAAATTTAAGTGAGTGAACACAAACTTCGGGATAGCATGAATCCCAGGATGAATGTTATCAGGGAGACCCTGCAACCTACTGCTGATGACCTGGAGTGTAATACCATTTTTTATCTTTCAGTAAAGAAAGAATAAAAATTACATAACATACACATTTTTACATATTTAAAGGAGCATATGTAGGCATCCATATACATACAAATATATTTAAAGCCAGAGTTTAAGTATATTTATTATATATAAAAAATAAAATATAAAATATTATTTTGCCACTGCAAAAGCTCTTCCAAGAAAACTTGTTATTTTACTAACTAAAAAAAAATAATTCATATGTATTTGGATAATTTAATTGATTGACTATAAGTTGGCTACTAAACATCACATGATCCAAGGCTCTTCACTGATGAAGGCCACAAGCCAGAAACTAGTTTGGGGATGTTGGATGGGTAGGCACTAGATGGGGATTTTATGCACAAACCTTCTAGCATCCATTGATTACTCTGGTTGGCACAGGGTGGCACTACTGTATGGAGAGTTTTGCCTGTTTAATAAGTTGGCTACTATAAAGAAATTCTAAGGCTCTTTGGAAGATGAAGTAATTTACAAGTTTAACCAGGCCTGTATATGAATTTCAGTCTTGAGATGAGAAAGTAGATGTACTGGTTACTATATAGAAAAGAAAATATCGTGGAAATTTGCTAAAATGAATTAATTAATTCCAGAATTACCATTTATTATATCATTGGTTCACTGTGGCTTATGTTGTAATACAGTTGTTTGAGATAATCTGTTTGAGGGCCATGGCCAATATCAATGTTAACATCCAAAGCCACAATTTAAGAAAGAAAAATCAAAAATATGAAAACTGAAATTCATTTTTTAAAAGCATAAATTTAAAACCTAAATTTATATATATCCTTATAAAAATTCATAGATTGTTCTTATTTCAAAATGTTTGTTTTGCTTGTAAAATAGTATTCTGTATCATTTTTATTTGTGAAAGAAGCCTCACCATTCCTTGTAATATTATGTAATCCAGTTTCTGGTAATAAATCTCTTCATAAGAACAGTACTTGTAACTAGAAGACATAGCAAAATTTTTTTTAAATAATTTTGTAACCTTTTCTCAGACACTCTTTTAATTGACCTTATTATCTACCATTTGCTTTTGAGTAATCCACATGAACAAATGAGTTTCTATTAGTTTGGTCATGTTATGATATAATGTTTTCAAACTGAAATCCTTCTTACTATCTGTGAACTTAATAATTTGACATGTTTTAAATGGGTAATCATTTTTTAAAAATTGTTTTATTTAATCATATAATATTTAGAATTTAAATTGCCATCTATTTTACAGCTTTTCCTTTTAGAAATGATCTCTTTTTTTTTGCTTTAGTACTGATTAGTTTTTAAGCCTATTATTTTTTTTTTGGTTCATGATTAAAATTAATCTTTGCATGCACATAAAAAGAATTTTACAAAAACTAGTAAAATTAATCAAGTTAACTAGATTTAGCAGAGTATTTATTTGTTATTGTTGATGAAGAATATAATTAAAGAATTAAAGAAAACAGTTGATAATCCTGTATTAAATAAAGTAAAATGGAATCAAGCTTCAAAATAAATAAATTGGTTACATATGTATTGACCTTCTGCTGTATAATGTAATTGATGAAAGTTTAATCAAGTTGCAGAAGAAAAACTTACACTGCACTCAAAACCGAAATTCTTTGAATGTCTTATGCACATACTATTATTTTAATCAATAGAGTTTGTTGTCACATTTTTTTACCTCGGTCAATGACATTAACTAATTTAACAATTCCATTTTTAGCAAGTATATTTCCAACATTTTGTTGACTTTTTTTATTTTTTGATGTCACCATAATCAGATTTTAAATTCAGTTTTTATGGCTCATGCCAAAAATTGTTACTGTATGTGTACCTAATAAATATATTTTTAAAGAAAATAAATACAACCCTTTTACTATTAGAAATAGAAAGTGGTAAGGAATTAAACTCTAACATTTTATTAATCTTTTGTTTTGATTTTTTTTTTTTAACCTTTTATGGACAACATTAGCAGAATTGAAATTTAGGTTTTTATTATTCACAACTTAAAGTTATTATAGATTGTTATTTATCATGATTTATTTAAAAAAAAAATATTTGATTTTGAAGATGTGTATGTTAAAACAAGAAATAAAGAAACATACTGTAGCAAATGAATAGTCACATTTTAAAATAAAAATTAAAAAAAAAACCTTAGTATATTAACCAATATGAGCACCCTGTTTCTATTTTATCTTTTGAGCAGTTTATATTTTTAAAAATAGAGAGCCGATCACAGAGGATTGTTTTTAAATTGGAAAATATGAAAATTTGCTATAGTTTTTAAAATTGATTTTTATGAAGAAAAGGAGAGGGTGATGAACTAATTGGTAATTTTTTTTTTTGATTATGTAAAAATAAATATACAAATATATTAAAATTCACAGACTCATGTATATATATATATATAACTAATTATTATATAATATGATAAAATCTTTTATGAGAATGCATTATGGTAAAGTCTTATAAATATTAATGTTTGAAATCATTATTTTTATTCAACGAAAAGATATCTTCTGCTAGCCATTTGATATTATATATAATAATAAATTACAGGGAATAATAACTTGTGAGAATGAAATTAATTATATTTAGATGTTAACAGTTCTGAGCTTTTATCATAGTGTCTTATAAAGCATTTTATCAAATGATGTAATATTTTTAATTATACCATAACTGATTATATATATATATAACTTACAATATTTAAGTTTTCAGCAGTAGATTGATTGGTACCTTAAAGACATAGGAGTTTATAATGAGGATGGAAGTATTGTTGAAATTTTTTTTGTTTTAAATTTAACATAAATGACCATTTGGGAGGCTTAGAAATCAAGATTATCATTGCATCCATAGTTCTATTTTTTTCATTTTATTACAATATTTCATTTTTATTTTTCTATATGATTTGTCTGATTCATTATGATAAAAGTATTTTTTTTTATTTATTTATTCACAGTAAAAGTCAATAAAATTATTTTTGGGTTATGTATTTAAAATGTTTCTGTTATTTGTTTATTTATTTTTCTACAAATAAAATTTTTAAAAGTAACAAAGTTATAAATGTTTGAATTGAAAATAATTTGCTCTGGCGTTGCCCTTGTGAATGTAATGAATAGTATATATATATATAGTGTGTGAAGTTTGATATTTTTCCAATAAAGCATTGCACATTTGTCATAATTAAAAATTAAAATTCATATTCTATTAAATATCAGGATTTTATTTTAAGAATCACGAATATTATAATGTTAAAATATATTTAGTATTGTATATATATTATATAATGAGTTTGCAAATAGCTCTTAACAAGCTTTTCAGAATATCCCTAACCTGACTGCTTTCTGCTACTGTCTTCCTCAGTGACATGCTAGGATATTCAAGCATTAGATTTAAAATACCAGGCCAAGTTCAACACTTTATAACTATTAAGTAGAAAATCTGAAATTTTCAGACATCCATATGTCTTCCAATCCAGCTTTAACTTAAATAGCCATATGGGACTGAATCAAGTTCGCATATACCATATATTAATAGCTTTAGCAATATAAATTGCCAAAGCCTTAATAGCAAAAAATAAAATTACAAAGAAATAAAGTCATATGTCACATGACCTAATTTAACAAGCTTGTATTACAAATTTTATATAATGAGCTTGCAAATAGTTCTTAACAAGCTTTTCAGAATATCTCCAATCTCAGACCGGTTTTTGTTACTGGCTTTCTCAGTGAGGTACTAGGATATTCAAGCATTAGATTTAAAATACTAGGCCAAGCCCAACACTTTATCTAATGGATAACTATTAAGTAGAAAATCTGAAATTTTCAGACATCCATATGTCTTCCAATCCAGCTATCTAACTTAAATAGCCACCTGGGACTGAAGCAATTTCAGATAAATCATATATTAATAGCTTTAGCAATTTAAAATTGCCAAAGCCTTAATAGAAAAAATAAAATTACAAAGAAATCAAGTCATACTTAATGGTTATCTATTAGATAAAGTGCTGGTATTTTAAATCTAATGCTTGAATATTCTAACACCTCACTGAGGAAGCCAATATCAGAAACCAATCTGAGGTTGGGGATATTCTGAAAAGCTTATTAAGAGCTATTTGCAAGCTCATAAAACATTTGTAATACAAGCTTGTTAAATTAGATCATGTGACATATGACTTGATTTCATTGTAATTTTATTTTTTGCTATTAAGGCTTTGGTGATTTTATGTTGCTAAAGCTATTAATATATATGGTGTATCTGAACTTGGTTTAGCCCCATATGGCTATTTAAGTTAGATAGCTGGAAGACATATGGATGTCTGAAAATTTCAGATTTTCTACTTAATAGTTATCCATTAGATAGACGGCTGGGCTTGGCCTGATATTTTAAATCTAATGTTTGAATATCCTAGCATCTAACTGAGGAATCCAGTAGCAGAAACCAATCTGAGGTTGGGAATATTCTGAAAAACTTAAGAGCTATTTGCAAGTTCATTATATAATATTTGTAATACAAGCTTGTTTAATTAAGTCATGTGACATGGTTTGCTTTCTTTGTAATATATATATATATATATATATATATATATGCATTTTACTTATAATGTATTATAATTTGAATGATGTCCACTGGATGAAGTTGTTATAGAATAGTTTATTAAGTGATTATTAAAAAGAGAAATCTTGATAAGTTCCTATAAGGAATGAAAACTGTTTTGAATTTGTCTAAGTTGTTTATTATCATTTTTTTATAAGATTGATTAATATTTCAAATATTATATATATATGTATTTTAACAAAATTTAGAAATTTTATAATGCATTAATTGTTTATGACAAAAAAATTTGCATATTTTTTAAATATATATAGTATATATGTTTTTGGATATGTAATTACATGCAAACAATTAAATGCAAATAAAAATATTAAGCGAAATAAAATTAAAAATCTGGTACTTTCGATCTGGCATGGATGATTTTTTTTTTCTGTAATAATCTTCACAAAATATTGCTCATTATATCATTAAATGAAAAATTTCATAAATATCATATTTAGTACAACTTATCAAAATGAAATTATTTTAAAAAGAAAACTGTATCAGACCTCAATTGAGAAAAAGCATGGATAATTGGGAAAACAAACCGTACTAAATTGATAAACATTTATTATGCTGGCTTTATTTTCACCTGAGTGTATTCTATAGAAATCATCATAGCTACAGATCATGCGTATGTCTGTTTTATATATAAAAAAGGTTACCATATGAAATATGTAAAGCAAAGCAGGCAGAATTTTGAAAACACTGATTGACTTTTAATAGTAAAATAAATATAAAAATTATTGCAGGTATATATAGTTAAAAAGCGTATGTAATTAGTTACACATACCTTTTAATTCTTGGCATTTACTACTTATTTTGTTTATTTACTTTAGACAAATTTGGATAAAGGAAATAGTTTTTAAATAACCTACTGCATGGTGAATGGCTCTAAGGACTCATACAAGAGGAATAGTGAATAAAAAGATATTGCTTACTAGGCAAGGACTTGATAGCTTTTGCGTTCTTGATTTACCCTCTAGCTAAGATAATATCTAGATATCCATATATTTGTCTATGGATTAGCTATCTGAATATCTTAAATCTGATTAGAACCTGAAAAAAATTCAAATTGTACTCAATATAGATTTGAATCCAGGTCACGGGAATGATAGACAGATGTACTATCACCATATCACAATTATTTTTACATATTTTAGTTTTACTATTATATATATTACTTGTATCAGATTATTTTTATGAATAGTGAGAAAGATTTCTACTAAAATAGCTGCAATTACTTTGAATTATTTCATTTAATAGTTGTGCACTAGTTTTGATTTGGTGGAAGAGCAATTATTTGCTGAAACATGCCATTTTTTGAATTATATAGATTATTTGGTGATAAAGATAATTACCATTTATTGCTATCTTGTTTCAAAAATATATTTATTAATTATTTTGTGTACAAATTGAAAAGGATATATACAAAGTTAAATGAGGTTATGCTAAGTTCTGAGAGTTCTTGTGAATGGTTTAATAAGCCAGCATGTTTGTCGTTCTGTAGTTATTAGTTGGGAGGGTGAATAGGTTCCAAGTGTCCTCAAAGGATTTTTTGGGAGAGATGAGCTCATCTCTTTTCCTGATTTTCTTTATTGTTTTGCAGAACAACAGACCTGGGTCTAGACGAGGTACTTCCATTGTCAATTTGCAGAATACTACCCAGATTGCGTAGAGAATGAAAGTGGATAGTCTAATAATAACAAATGTTCCAGTGTGAATCACTTTTATGGGTGAGAGAATTAGGTCTGGTCTGATATTAGAGTTGGTGAAGACTATATCTTTGATCGTATTAAGGTTTGGACAGCGATATATGAAGTGCTCAATGGTTTCTCTTCATGAGAACATAAACTGAAGGTTGGATCAATGTTGGAGTTACCTCTTCAGTAAAACAGGAACCAGTTTGTGGGAAGCACGCTAAGGTTAATTTTGATGATGAAGTCCAGATACTTGGGCTCCAGACACCATCTTTTAAAATGGGTGATTAATTTTTGGTTTGTGAGGTTGAGGTTACTTTCAGGAGGTTCTGGGTGAGGGTTGATTAGGTGGTACGCATCCCACAAGGTGATTTTAACATTGAGATTGGTGTCCGTGATTGGTTTGTATCTTTTGATGATAATTTTTATCTTTCAACAGTTTTTAATAAAGAAGAAAAAGGGCATAAATTGAAAAAAAGAAGAACTGTCTAGTGTTAAAAGCAATGCTGTCAGATTTTATGAAGTTATAATGCAAGATGATGATGCTTGCAATGACTATCATTGGTGGTTTTATGTCTATTCATGACACCTGGGTCATTAAAAATATATGTTAAACATATTAATAGTTTTTAATAGACTTATCATTTTCTGGGTGATCAGAGTATTGCATTTTTTTATATTTGCTATTTATAATTGATTTGAAAAGTAGACATAATAACTTTATTATGAAACCACAAGTGGAATAGGATTCCTTATGGAATAATGTAATGAAGATCAGTGTTACATTAACTTATTTAACCAAAGGTAAACATCTTTGGCACATTCCAACAAGTAATGTTTTTAATTAAATCATACAATATTCTTCAACTTACATAGAAGATTTTAAACAAGACATTTATTTTTTATATAGCGCGATGTTTTTATAATCTATAATATCAATAAGCTAATACACATGCGCTTTGCAGATGTCACTATATAAACAAATTCTCCCACTTTTTCAAACCCAAGATAAAGTCTTTAAGAAAATATAGAATGAATCCACCTATATTTTTGACGCAACCATATATGTATGGGCAAATCTGAAGTAATTTAAAGTGATCAATTAATAACTTCACGCTCTTCATTTCAAACACTTCAGATTTGCCCATACATATACGGTTGGGTTGAAAATATAGGTGGATTCATTCTACATTTTCTTAAAGACTTTATCTTGGGTTTGAAAAAGTGGGAGTATTCATTTATATAGTGACATCTGCAAAGCACATGGGTATTAGCTTATTGGCTTATTGATATTATAGAAGATTTTAATGATAGAACTGGGAAATGATTGGAACATTAAAATGACATCTGCAAATTTAAATATTTGAGACTGATATGAGAGAGTACATGTGAAATTTGCCAAAAAAAAAAAAAGAAAGAAAAATAATATTATGAATTACTTTAAGAAAAAATCCAAATTGAAATTTGACATTTGAAGTATCCACATGAAAATACTGTAAAATTGGATTATATTTTGCCTAATAGTAATAATGTTCTTAATAAATAGAAATTGATCAATGATTAGTAAGATGTAAGGTATATGTTAATTCAAAGCTAGAGATGCAAAATCTATTGAAAAGGTCATATCAACAAGTTATAGTTCGGTATTAGACTTAAAAGAAATCAATGAGTAAATAACTGATACTTTACTAAGAATTGCTATGTAGATAATTGATGTAAAAATGCAATTCAATAAACTTTCAATTGGGAAGAATTGAATAAGCAAATTTTTATAAAATAGATGAAAAAATGTTAATAATGAAATTTACCTATGTTGTGACAAAAAAAGTGATAGAAAAGAACTTTCAAAGACAATCATTCTATGGATGTTTGATTATGAATGAAAATGATGCAGAAGTAGTTAATTATGTTTCATTTGCATGGTTTGAAATGAAGCTTTGCTGTTTACCTGACTATAGTCATCTGTCATTATCTCCAATCTCTCTTGCTGTTGTTTAATGCAGATATTAGTAATGAAGTATAAGTGAGAAATGCAAAGGAGAAAAATGAAAGCAAAATGGAAAATATAATAAAAATAAAAAGAAAGCTACAGATCTTAATTGTTAAAAATTCTAAAATAGAATGATAAAACAAAGTTTAAATTTTAGTGCAAAATAAAAATGTAATTAGCAGTGAAAAAATTACATCTCGCTAATGCATCTTAGGTTTACTAAACTTCACTCATTGTAAAGTCATAAGAAAAATTAGGAGTCATATTTGGTGTGTTTCTTTTTAACGTTCTTTAATTATAGCATGGCTTTTTAGCATTTTAATAATAACACATTTAATATCACATGATCACTATTTTTTATGCTAGCACATTACTGTTATTAAATCAGGCAAAACTATCCATATAGTAGTGCCACTCAGTGCCAAGCAGAGTAATCAATGGATGCCAGAAGGCTTGTGCATAAAATCCCTATCTAGTGCCTACTCATCCAATATCCCCAGATTAGTTTCTGGCTTCTGGCCTTCGTCAGTGAGGAGTTTTGGATCTGAGAGCACTGCACCTAGACCTTAGGATCCAATGCAACTCTCCAGCAGCCTCTGGAGGGTTGCATTGGATCCTAAGATCTAGGTGCAGTGCTCTCAGATCCAAAGCTCCTCACTGACGAAGGCCAGAAGCCAGAAACTAGTCTTGGGATATTGGATGAGTAGGCACTAGATAGGGATTTTATGCACAAGCCTTCTGACATCCATTGATTACTCTGGTTGTCACTGAGTGGCACTAAATATATGGAGAGTTTTGCCATTTTAATAATATTTAGCTTCTCAAGAGTTTTTGACTACACTTTCCTTGCTGCCTAGCTAAATGATTAATCAATCACAGAGTTTGAATAAAACCAACCAGGAATAGCAGTACTTTAAACAATTAGTATATCATTTGGAACCTATATGACATTTTCTAACCAATGTACATCCAGTTATACCATGGTAACCTACACTGCAGTTAATATAATATAAATATTATCATTAAATGTACATTTCAGTAATGAATCACTCAGATACCTAATATATATCTGGATTCATTTTATGTTGGCAACTTCTATTTCCTGCTCAACATAGGCTGATTGAATTTGTGTATAATACTTTGGTATTTTGTTAATAATTCTACCAAACTTGTACTGTTCAAGTTAATACGAAAAGGTAAAATAAAATTAAGAAGAAAGTCTTAAAAGCACTGAATCAGCTTTCAACAGATTTTTGGAATGTTTATATATTTTTTATCAGAATTATTTGTTTTAATATTTTTATACAATTTTTATATTATTGCTTTTTATTACGATTAACTTTGTAGTTTATTACTATTTAGTTTAATAAAGCTGACTTGGATAATAGTTTGGTAAGTTGTTCATCATCATTATTTTATTATTATTATCTTCATCATCATCATGATACTTCTAGTTGTTGTTGTTGTTGTTATTATTATTATTATTATTATTATTATTATTATTATTATTATTATTATTATTATTATTATTATTATTATTATTATTATTATTATTTGAAAAGGAACTTTACTGGACCAAAGAAGACTTTACATAGATATCAATTCACATATATATGTTTGCATTGATGATTTAAATAGGTTATAGGCACATGTCAAACTATGTGTGTACATATGTGACAAGAGGGATGGTTACTCTTATAAAGGGCATATAACTATGTTAATATAATGCAGTGGGACAATATAGTTCTTAGGTTTTCTGCTTTGATGCATTCATACAAAATGAAGTGTGAAGCAATTTTATATTCAGAGATCATTTTCTGTTTACAGAGGGAGGGGGATACAATTTTGAAAAAAACAAAATATAATGTGGTTATAAGCCTTATGCTATGTTGCATGCATGCAAAGTATGTTAAGTGTGTGTATAAAGATTAATGACTATTGAGTACATGTCTACATGATACATATATTTGTGCTTTAGAGTTCTTGATTACAAAGATACAGATTATGCTGGAATTTTATGCTATATGATGATTTATGATCTGGATAGTTGATGTGTTGTGATGATTGAGTACATGTATCAATATGATTTTCTTATATCTGATGTATAGTATTTCTGTCCTCAGAGTCCAATGAAGGTGACAGGCTGGGTTCTTCTTAGTTTGATTGTGATTTATTTGTTATGCTGATTGGTTGTTCTGCTCATTATAAGATTATTTGTTGTTTTATCAGTGACCAAATGGCTGCAAAGATATCAAGGTAAGCTAATGATAACTTATTAAAGAAGGTAGAGGAGTGACTCCTTGTTATATTTGGTTAAAGCAAAAGTGCAATGTGTGCACTAGAGTCTATAAAACATAAATATGGTTGCACAAACTGTGAGAATTAAGATCCCATGAAATTCATCAATAAACTGTTGGATTGATGTTTTGGTTTGCCTTTCTTCTATGGCATTTGATGTAATTCATAGTTATCAGCATGGCTTGTGTCAAGAGCATTAGTGTTATGTAATCATTAGTAACATCCATCTGGTTGTTGTCACCCTTAGCTTTATTTTTGCCCTCTTTAACTGTTGGTTTTTCTTTCGGAAACCTGGCCTTCTTTTGGGCAGGAAGCATTGACATGTTGCATCTTTACATGCAATGAAATTTTGTTGATTATTACTTATAGGTGTTCAGATATGGTGTGCTGGTTTGAACTATTTTCACTGTCAGAATGCAGTTATGGTGCATTATTGTTAATATTGATAGTGGGGTTAGTCATATCAGTTGGTTTGTGTGAGTGACCTGCAGCCACTTGAGCAGAGCTGATAGCATCTGCCATCTCATCTTTCTTAGGTCAAATATATATGTATCATTGTCTGTGGGAGCAGGTTCAGCCTTTTTGGAATGTGAATGAGGGCTGACTTTTTGTTGTTTATCTGAATTGTATCTTATATGGCATGTATGTGTAGTCTGATATTGTTGGTGTGATATGGGTTGGTGGTGTCCATTGACTGCGCTTTGGTTTGCAATGCAGTGCAGAGAAAGATGGTCATGTTTGCCACATGAATAGCATTGTGGCTTTAGCTGCCCGATGTAGAGGCAAAGTGTGTCATCCTGGTTTGTTATTTCTATAGACTGGCATAGGTGTGTCTCTTAGGTATGTTGGATTGAATAATATAACTTTCCCAAATGGCTCCATCATTCTCTTAAAGTCTTGAATAGTGTAACTGGGGTAAGTGTTTTTATTAGCCTAATGATGCAGCCCTAAGAATTTTGATCTACTATAATGCATATTTGTCCAGTGTTCCAACTTCAGTTTGAAATGTCTTTCTGATATGTATCAAGGAATTCATTTGTCAGGTACCATGGATTGGGGTGGTCCACAATTCATAGTACTGTATCCCACAGTTCAAGCAGTGTTAAAGCATCATAAAGTGATGATCTGTGAAATTTCTACATGGAGGGGGGGGGACAGTCAACTGAGAATGGTGTTATTGAAATTGCTCCTGATAATTTGTAATTCTTCTGCACTCCACTGTCTTTGTGGGTGGGGGGGGTGTTTCTCGGATGTCATGGAATTTTAAATCAAGTGCATTAATATCTTGTTCATTAATTTTTCTAAATCTATTTGTTATATTGGTAGACAAATTTGAATTTTTTTTGCTATTAATTGTTCATATATTGGACTTGGCAGCATTCGCTTATGTTGTAGCTGGGCCTAAAATGGAAATCACTGTAGATGCTGTTTTATTGCCAGCTACTTGGTGGCAGATGCCATTGTTTTAGTTTTGACAATGTCAAATAATTTTATTATTTAACAAAAATTGGTTGAATATTTTAGGTTATAAATGAAAACTTATCTAAATCAATTCAGTTTTGCATTTTATCTTGGTATATGTTATTTTAATTTTATGTTGTGTGGGTTTTGCTTTATTTTTAGTAGTTTGAATCTGCATACTTGATGAATGTTTTGCTAGCAGTATCTAAGCTTATTGGAGATTTGTTTATTATTGTTATGATTACAATGATGATTATGTTTCAAAGCAAAACTATTGAACAAAAAACAAGGTTACATTATAACGGTACAAATGATATAGTCAGCATTGTAGCTATTCAGGGTTACATATTGATTACATGTATACAGAAAAAAATTATGAAAGCATAACTGATAATGGGAGGTTAATATGTATTATTATATTTTTTCTTTCAAGTCACACCAGTCAATTTATGATAGAGAAAGAAGGGATTATAGTTTTTGATCGAGGTGGCCAGTGCCTTGGTGTTATGTAGCTAAGAATAGTGGTCTGGTGAGATGAATGCCATTGTTTCCCATTTATTTGTGAAGTGAGAAGTCCATTATTAGTGAATCTGTCTGGGCCCTATGAACATTTTATCTTGTAGTAGGATGAAGTAAACTAAGGATTTGCCCATATATAAGCATTCTGGTTGGAAGGAATAAGTGGATTCATTTTATTCTTTCATAAATACTATATCTTGTGTTGGGAATGAAAGTATTCATTTATTATTAACACTCATAAAAAGCGCATGCACAATAGCTTGAAAAGGCTGATCTTTAATGTATTACAATTTATAAAACATAGCGCTATAAAAATAAATGCTTATTTACATTATCATTATTATATGTGGGGTTTGAACTCGGACTTTCACACAACCACCACTCTCAGTGCCATCTCATATTGCTAACCCACCTGATCACACACATGTTGAAAGATAAATAATCACCAATGTACGTATTTCATGCTAAACCAGCAATCATCAGTTGGTCTAGATTACTATCCTCACACATATATACAATCAGTATTCAGCTTTATATTAAGATAGCCAATCTTTATACTTTAATGGATAGGCTTCAAACTATTTCAACTCACAACTCTTTAGCCTTCCATTTCATTGAAAATCTGATGATGGAATGTTCAAAGCCCTTGTTAGTGCCAAGGTTGTCATCCTACCCATGTTGACATATTAGTCATTCTGACCTCTCATGTACAGGAGAATAATCCATTTATACATACATATGTGAGGGATGGGCAGACCTTTTACACACTATTTATATAAGTTAATACATTGTACATGTAGGCTTAAACCTGTATTTATATATGTAATATATGCAGGGTTTGAACTCAGACTTTCACACAAACCACCACTCTCAGTGCCATCTCATATTGCTGACCCACCTGATCATACACATGTTATTAAATTATCAATGTAAATGTGTTTAATTGTTTATACATTATTATTATGACTCACTGGGTCAGATGCAACTGTTCAGCAAATTATTTGTTAAATTGTTAATTAAAATTTTATATTTTTTTAGGCAGCATATTAACATTAGGTATAGAATTCTTATTATTGTTAAAAAATTATAGATTATAAATTTGATGCCTAAAGAATAATTAATTATTATTGTTGGAAGAATTCATCATATCAAATTAGCCAATAGTTAGTAAGCAATTGCTGACAATAAAATTGGCTTTAGCAACATGGTGGATGTCAATAAGTCCTGTTATAACACTATTCTTTATTTTGAATTTATCTTTTTCAAAATCAATTGCAAATTTAAATTCATATTAATTTTTCCCAAAGTTTCAACTACGTTATATAATCTTTTTTAATAATAATCTCTGTATATCTATTTGCAATTTTTATATGTATGTTTATGCTGTACAAATATTCTGCATAAAGATAAAAATTTAAAAGACAGCGTTTTAATTTTAGACAATTAATGTTGTTTTTTAATACAAATTTTAAATTTTATTATCATAAATAAAATTAAAATGTTATTTTTTAAGATTTTAATATTTAAATGTTTTTTGTTTTTTTAATATTTCAAATTTCTTGGAATTTTTTAGAATGTTTTTTTTTTTTAGAATTTTTTTTTAGAGCTTTTTAAAATAAAATTGTCTTTATTAATATAACTTTATGTATGTTTACATTCTTATATATATATTATGTGTTTAAAATTGAAATGATTTGTAATTTGATTTTTTTCTTTTCTTATCTTTAAACATGATATATATGTATAGCATGTATACACATATGTAAATCTACACATAAGATATATAGAGATTTTCCTTTAGAAGAGCTAAATAATATGGTTAAAATGTTAGGAAAAATTTAAGTTAATTTAAATTCAAATTTACAATTTACTAAAAAAAAAAAACCACCACTAAAAAACATAAATATTTAAAATTTATACTTACAATAAAAGTAGAATGAAGAGTAAAAAAGAATGTGCAATAGTACAGAAAACACAAGAAAAATGAAGTCATTAGTGGAGGAAATAAATTCATAAAAGATTAAAATTATAATTGATAGGTTAGAATGATAAATACAAATTGAAAATGATAGACCACAATAGAGCTAATCTCAATATAATAAATAAAAAGATGTTCATTTAATAAAAGGGGTAATAAAACAGGAAATTAAAGCTAAGAAAGCGATTGATAAATTTGTCTTTATAAATAATTAGTAAACATAACATATAAGTTATTTTAAGAAAGATATTGCTAATATAGTCTCCAATATACAGATATACTGTATTCATCAAAGAAAGTTTTTTTCATAACAATATCAAAATGATTTTTTGCATATAAATAAAACACTAAATCTATTAATAAATCTTTTTATCAGTGCATTTTCAATGTCCACTAGTGTAAAATTAAGATTTGAAATACTAAGCACTCTTATAACCGGAGCATGGGATTTTGGAATTTTATCATCATATTTTTAATGGTATGGATGGCTGAAGAGTTGGAGGCTGGAGTGGGTTGAAGCCTGTCCATTAAGGTGTAAGGATTTGCTATCTTAATATAATCTGAGCACTGATTATATATATGTATGAAAGATGATAGTCTGGACCAACTGATGAGTGCTGGTTTAGCACAAAATACTTATATTAGTAATTATTTATCTTTTCTGCATGTGTGTGGTCATGCGTATCAGTAATATGAGATAGTGTGGATAGTGAAGGGGCTTGAAAGTCTGAGTTCAAATCCCCTATATTTAATGTAAAATTAATAAATAAATAAATTCATTTGTTTTCAATAATCTATAAAAGAAAAAATGTTTCCTATAAACTTAATACATCTCATTGCATGACATTGCAGGAAAAAAAAAGCAAGAACGATTTCCAAGAAATAAAAGTTTGAAAACATTAACTTCAAAAACAAAATGGCTTTTTTTTTAATAACTAAAATAATAAATAAATATATTATTTATTTTCATGTGCAAAACAATAACTTATTTCATATATAAGGGATTCGAACTCAGACTTTGACACAACCCTCAACTCTCCATGCCATCTCATATTGCTGACCCACCTGGTCATACACATGTTGAAAAGATAAATAATCATCAATATACGTATTTCATGCTAAACCAGCAATCATCCGTTGGTCCAGATTCCTATCTCTATACATATATACAATCAGTGCTCAGCATTATATTAAGATTACCAATCTTCATACTTTAATGGACAGGCTTCAAACTACTTCAACCCACAACTCTTCAGCCATCCATTTCATTGAAAATCTGATGATGGAATGTTCAAAGCCCATGTTACTGATGATTTCTGGTTTAGCATGAAATATGTATATTGGTGAATGTGGGTCAGCAATATGAGATGGCATGGAGAGTTGAGGGTCATGTGAAAGTCTGAGTTTGAATCCCTTATATATTACATTATATATGTGCAGGTGTGTGTAAGCCTGTACAGTGTATTAATAAGTAATTTAGTAAAAGATTTCAGAAAATATGCTGAAATATTTTTTGGTACTTATGGATATTCCTGGACCCCAAGGTTGATTACAGACCTTCAAAAAATGTTCATTAAATCAATTACAAATACCTTCTAACTTTTAAAAATAGCAATAAAAGTATTACAAATTAGGATTAATGTTAGAGTTGAGATTAAACTTTTATTCTTTAAGGTCACAGAATCAGTATTTAAATAAAATGATTGGAAAATCCCATAGTAAATATGTAATATCATCATCATGCTTTTTTAGTATCTGTAATCAACCTTAGTATCGAGGATTATCCATAAGTACTTTTTTTTAAATTTACTGATTGGTAGATATATATGAGAGATGGTGATCTAGACCAACTGATGAGTGCTGGTTCAACATGAAATACATCTTGGGGTTCATTTGTCTTTTATTGTATCTTTATTCATATGACTGAAAAGAATGTGTGGTAGTTGTGGAGGTTGTTCAATATTTTTATAAAAGAAAAAAATATTCTAGATAGCTTATACATTTATTTTTTGACTTACAAAAAATAATCATTTATTATAGCCTGATTGTTTCAAACTTTTGCTCACTGTTTTGGGAATGGTAAAAAATATTACTCTTTTACCATAACATACATTTCTTTTCATTTTTTTAAAAGTTTGTCAGATTGTTTTTTTATAGAAAAAAGAGTAAACCAAAAATGCTAATTCACAGTTTGATTGTAGCTGTTTGACTGTATCTGCAACATTTGATTCCAACTTTTTTGTGGTGCCTAAGATACTAGAGAACATATGCACTCTTGCAAACCAAAAACACCTCTAAAAATTATTCTTATTGTAATATGTGATTAGTTGAAAATAGTACAGTAATAATTTGAGAGAGGAAGAGAGCACTATCACATACGTACATATTATAATTTCAAAGAATATATGCTTGGGAATATATTCACCCTCTTTCTCTCAAAAAAGCACTCTTTCATTTTATCACATAAAGAAAGCAGTTTGTCACTTCTAATAAATTGATAGTAGTTAAGAATGATTTTTGTATTTATTAAATTATTGTTGTTTGAAATAAAATAAGTGCTGGTTAAAAATGTGACATTTGTAAATTAAAATGTATATATATATATAATTTAATTTAAATTAAATATTGCTTTCATTAAGGTGTCAGCAAAAATCATTAACACAAAGTTAAGAGTTATGAAAAAGATAGTAAGGTAAAACATCGTTAGAGACTGCAATTATATGTACTCAAATTTAAATGATTATAATATGAATATGTACACTTGCTGACTGTTTCTCAAAAAAATACACTTTTATTTTATAATATAAAAAAACGCTTCATAATTTACATAAGCTTGGCAGAATTGCTATCATGTTTATTTTTGTATGTTAAGCCATTTTAATCAAAATTTTTATTTAAGAATTTATAGTAGTGATAAGGTGTGACTGACCGGAGTTTGTGAGTTGAGAAAGGTTATGACTCAATTCGTGCAAACAAGATGGGCATGAAATTTAGGAATTTTTTGACTTTTTTTTTATTTAACATTTTTTTTCAAACTATAAATTACTAAACTGACAGATTTTAATAGTACAAGTACTCATAATTACAACTGTAGTAAAAAATAGCAAATTATCCTGGCTTGTGTTATAGATTATTAAACAGCTAGTACAATGCTTCCATTTTTTTTTTCAGCTAAAATAATTTTTGATATGAGACTGATGATGCATATATGATGTAAATTCTCAAATCTTCAAAACTCTGTTGGCAAAAAAAAATGCTAAATCATTTAATTTGGGTTTTTTAACATAACAAAATAAATATTTTTAAATAAAAGAAATGTATGTAGTCAGTTATAAATGATATCAGAAATAAAATATATGGTTAGAAAAGTAGAAAAAAAAACCTATATAAAATATCATTAAATATTGCAATAATTTGTAAAAGTTATATAATATAAATAAATATATTACATGCTAAATCAAATCTTAAATAAACCATAGAATCTACAAAAGATGCATATATATATATTGTAACAGTCAGAATTGTCTATCTCGCTAACACACTGCAGAATTCAAACCCCAGACATGAAACTGAACATTCTAGGAGGGGTTGCCTTCTAGATATACTAATTTCGAATCTAAAGTCCAAATTTCACAGCGCCATCTACATGATAACGCATCTGATGCCACTACTAGTATAACCTTTGACCGGTGCCTGGTGGTCAGGGAGAAACAAAAGACTCTATACTAAAAGAAGCTTGGGTGGCTAATTAACGTCTATGGATTTACAAAAGAAATGCAGAAAATATATATATAGACCGAGACAGTGATAGGAATCAATAAAATAAGATATCAAATTTAGTTTTAAATAATTTCACAAAATTTATTTATATAAATTATATATATAATGCCACTGTCTGCTTATATGAGACAGGGACGCGTATTAAATAATTGTTGGCATTATATTCCAATACATAACAAAATGGTTTTAAAGCAAAGTGATATATTCTATTCCTCGGGTTAATAGCATTACGATAATGTGCTTGATGAAATAGGAACATGTGCGAGGTGCTTTGAGCAATTATACAAGTTTAAGAAAATATTTGAAAATTAAGTGTTCTAAAATATTTATTGATTTCGAGAATAGCATGGACAAAAGCTTACTAAGCAACAAAGTGGGAATGTGATCAAAGCATTTATTTGAGAATAATAATAATAGAGTTGCATTGGGAGGTCAGTATTGCTGATAATGAATTTATTAAAGTTGGAGGGTGTGACACGTTTAAGTCACGGATGCTTTGTAAAATAAATATAAAATAAAACAATATTGAATATCCGGAATGATTACGGAGGGCATATCGCCGCTAACCCGTAGGAAAGTATTTTATGAACAGCCGAAACTTAGCGACTGTGTGACGATTGCGTTTAATTCCCAGGTGTGTCATTTGGAAACACACTCTGCCTGGAAATCGCAAAAAGGGCGAAGAGAACGGCTTTAGCCGTGTAAAGAATCCTTGGAAAAATAAAACAAAGCGGTCTCAACAACCAATTCATTTACCAGCAATACGAGACTAGTGTATATAAAACATACTGAATGGGTTTTACTTGGATTAAGAGAAATGCCCAATCAAATTCCCAGAAATTCATTTAAAAGGGTCCGCACATTCTCGACATCAATGATGAACTTTGTAATTAAAGTAGAACACGGTAATTAAAATAGGAAAATGCATGCTTGCGGGTTTGAAAAGTAAGTATAGATTTATATACGCAATCATGCATTAGGGGACACATTTAATCATTGACCTCACACATACTCTCATATTAGATTAAAATCAATAACATGTAGATTTTAAACTATGTGATTATATTATATATTAAAGAATAGAATCGCCCTCGAACGAGTGATTTGCAAGATAATAAAATTGGAAAATTAGAAATTTAAAATATGCCTTAATAGCGGCGTCTTACTTTCAATAAAGGGAATAGTTCACTCGGTCAAAGATGATTCTGACACATTATCATAATAAAATAAAAGAAAGCTTTATAAATAGAAAATATTAACCCAAGGATAGAGCAAAACGGTTGATTATATTTGAACACTTTAAAGAAGTACATAATAAAGTTATGTGAAATAAAAGAAAAACAATTTAGAATAGCTATAGCATGTTAGTTAGGAATCACAAGAGCTCTTGGGTTAATTTAGGGTTACCTCTGGAGAAGCATTTTTAGGCAGATTGATGGTCGGCAGGTTTTTATATAATTTAACAGCAAAATCTGGAAATGTTCATATTTTTGGCAGCAGCAGCAGCAGTTCCGGGGTTCCCTGTGTGATAACTTCCGATGGTCTACGGCAGCAGATGACCATTCCGGAGAGAAATAGCCTTCTCACGCTCTACTCTGTCATGTCAAGATTTACAAATTACTAGAATAGAACTCAGAATGATTTCTCTTAGAAACATTAGAAGAAAACTGGAGAACAAAAGAAAACCCTTCTTTTTATAGTAGACGTTAACAATAGAACTGCCCTGGAGCATTACAAAAATATATCGGACTTATCAGCTGTAATTAAATCTATCCGAATGTCTAAAGGAATTCAACATTAATTAATTTCTTTTGTTAATTTCCCTGTCGACATTCGGATTACAAACTAGATTTAATTAAAAATTACTTTTACTAATTAAAGAAAACCTTAAGTGGACATCTGCTGTTTTTAGATAAACTTATAGAACATTAACTAATTAAACTATTGTCCCTGATTTATTTAAACAGAAATATTTGGAATAACTTTTATTAAATTAAAGAAAATGATTTTACTTTTTAAATTGCAATATTTGAATCTATTTACTAAACGAATATTTACTAAATGAATTTTATTTTAAATCAAAATATATTACGACAGTAATATATTTGTAAATAGATTCAAACAAAATAACTTTAACAATTTATAATTTTGATCATGTTTTAAAATGCATATCATAGTGTGTGCACAATTCCAACTTATATAACCTACTTTTAAATAAATGTAAATTATGTGAACAAATACATAATTCATAATATTTTATTTTATTTGGGAATAAGTTATATATATAATACGAGCATTGTGCTCGTGGTTTAAAATTAGGCGGGATTTTCGGTATATAAGTGTATTGCAGACACACTACGATAGATTGGGGTTCAAACTAAGGTATGAGGGTAGGAAGTAGGTGAGAAAAGGTGAAACGAAGATCTGCAAAGCAGACCTTACTGTTTCACATTCCCTTAGTGACGGAACAAAAAAAAATTGTTAAAAAAAAAGATCTTACAACAGGTGTCCACCTATGAAGCCTGCATAAACAAAATTTACAAGATAACCCATAATGTACAGGATATAAATATAATGAAGAAACGAAACTGAATTATATACCCGGATCATATTAATAAATCTACCATCTAGCGAACATTTTTTATTATCTCCCCCCCCTTTCAACAAAATTTTATTTAAAAAAACTAATAGTTTAACACTGTTTATATCCGATCTCCTTTTTATATTATCCTGTGACGTGTCCATTTTTTTTTTTTGTTGTTGTTTTTTTTTTTAAAAAAAAACTACTATAATCCTGGGTCTGGTGGGTAATAACTGCTTTTATAATTTGATGACTGCAGTCTCGGATTATCAGGTCTCTTTACCTTGTCTGGCGGTTCTTTGGCCCAGGGACTGAAATCCAGAGTGGTTAAGAATTCGGCCATTTCCTCCACCTCTTTGATTCTGCTGCCCGCCATCAGCTGTTGTATCAGTAATGGCATATTCTGTTGAATGGTACGTATAACATGAGTGTCAGAAAACGCAAACGTGCTAAGTGATCGAAGGCGATTGACCTGGCGAATGAAAAATTGCGTGTGTGTTTCCTTGATCGCTCTGTACTTCTCCTGGCAAATGGTATTTAGAATTCCGCTCTGCCGATCCTCACTCCAATAATATCTTAGTAACAGGCTACCGTAATTCGCAAAGTTGTTTGGTTTTTTCGCCAACATGCCCCACCAATCTTTTGCATAGCCATATAAATGATGGCTAGCGATAGCAGTCTGTTCATGCAGATCCATTTTATAAAATTGAAAGAAATCCCGCAGGCTATCCAGGTGTGGGTGGGGGTTTTCTCCTATTTCTCCTCGAAATATTTTAACAGTTAATATCTTAGCAAGTTGGGTTTGAACCCCGAAATCTGGAATTAAGGTCCTGTGGATTGTATCTATCCCACTACTATGCACTTGAGGAGGTGGTAGATCATCGTTAGAGGTCTGACATCTTTGGTTTAGGTCCACTGCCTCGTTGATACTGTTTGTATCGTCAGGTTCTGTTTTTGCTATCAGGACTTCATTGTCCAGGTATTGTATTAATTTTGGCTCAGTTTGATCTCGGCATTCGCTCATTTTTTTTGATTTCCTGAGCAGTATTCTTCCAGTTTCCATTGGAGAGCCCTATGTCCCTCTCTCACTTGTGCCAATTCGTCGAGGAGCATCCTGGTAAACATTTTATACTCTGTCTCTTTTCTTTGGGCTTCCTCTTCCTGCTTTCTTGCCCTCTCTTCGCTTCTCTTATATAATTCCACCAGATAATCCAGATTGGAATCTTCCTTGCTCGTTTGCTGGACAGGTCTCATACTTATTGGAGGAGATTCAAGAAATCCGGATGGGTCCGGTTCTTGATCATCGTGGTTGTTGTCCATATTATCCATGGCCTTGGATGATTATCGTGATCGATGATGATTTTTTCCTTTTATTTTATTGCTAACTATTTAATATATCCTAAAAAAAAATTTTTTTTTAACGAATAGGTGTACTTTTAAAACAATGTATAGCACTGATAAGAAAATTTTTAAAATGGTTTTACGTTGAGCTTACTAAAACTAATACGGTTAAAAAATACTATTACTATTTTTCCTTGTTTGACTCTCTGCGATTACTATGTTTAATTACAATTTTATTAATGGCTAATAGGCTATCTCCCTCTTGGTTCTGTTGGCCTAATTGCTGCTTTTATGTTTATCACTAAAAAACCCCGACTACTACCCTTTTATTACTGCAAAAATTTCTTGTTTAAATCTGCTGCCAACATATATATTTTTAACTGCCCGTATATATAAAAAAAATCTCTTAAATTCTATCTGTCAAAATATTTCGCTAAAATATATTTTTAAACTCAAGCAACTTTACTTATATACATAAACATTCGCTAGATCTGGGTATAACTATTTCGTTCCCTCTTATTTAAGATTTGCAAACATATATATTTATTTACATAATTATTGATCCGATTCACGTCTCATTATTTGGTCTAAGAAAAATTTACACACATTGGAAAAAACAAATTACATATAAAAGAATTTAGCCTGGTGACAAAATTTATTTTAGAAGTAACTCCGTTTAATGAAATTACCCTTGGGTGCCATGTCACCAGTTAAAAGGATCCATAGACTGTTAGCTTCCCAAAATTAATTTTAATAACTATTCCATTTAACTAAGGGCACTCGTTAAAACATTCGCATTTTTATTGATTACAAAATTTTTTTATTTTTACATTTCTGAATTCCATACGATAGCCTATTATATCTAGGTCATTACCGTACAAAATTATTATTATGCTATCTTGCGCGTTGAGCCGATAAAACTTTATTTTGATAGAAAAATACAATATTTGAACTATTCATAGATTGTCACAATATTCACTTGGGACAATATTTAAGTAATTCACGTCATGCGTATATAGCGTGACTTAAATGAAACAACAATACAGATAAATACAGATGGCTCGTATCGCACTATAGCAAGTTTGGACAAATTCTGATTATACAGTATAAGTAATTGAATGCCCGAGTCAAACAAAATATATGAAATATACACGCAAATAAACAATATAGATAGTATAGAGTTTGAAAAGATATTTTATATATCAAAAATATAAAGGATTTGAGTGATTAAATACGAATACAAAATGCTAAAATTAAGCTACAGGGATGTGGGTGTTTATATAATTGAGATCTACAGGGATGTGGGTGTTTAAATAATCGAGGCTCCACGTTTGGGCAAGCCATGGACCCGGAAAAAAAAATTTACTATGTAACAGTCAGAATCGTCTATCTCGCTAACACACTGCAGAATTCAAACCCCAGACACGAAACTGAACATTCTAGGAGGGGTTGCCTTCTAGATATACTAAGTTCGAATCTAAAGTCCAAATTTCACAGCACCATCTACGTGACAACGCATCTGATGCCACTACTAGTATGACCTTTGACCGGTGCCTGGTGGTCAGGGAGAAACAAAAGACTCTATACTAAAAGAAGTTTGGGTGGCTAATTAACGTCTATGGATTTACAAAAGAAATGCAGAAAATATATATATAGACTGAGACAGTGATAGGAATCAAATAAAATAAGAGATCAAATTTAGTTTTAAATAATTTCACAAAATTTATTTATATAAATTATATATATAATGCCACTGTCTGCTTATATGAGACAGGGACGCGTATTAAATAATTGTGGGCATTATATTTCAATAAATGACAAAAAGGTTTTAAAGCAAAGTGATATATTCTATTCCTCGGGTTAATAGCATTACGATAATGTGCTTGATGAAATAGGAACATGTGCGAGGTGCTTTGAGCAATTATACAAGTTTAAGAAAATATTTGAAAATTAAGTGTTCTAAAATATTTATTGATTTCGAGAATAGCACGGACAAAAGCTTACTAAGCAACAAAGTGGGAATGTGATCAAAGCATTTATTTGAGAATAATAATAAGAGTTACATTGGGAGGTCAGTATTGCTGATAATGAATTTATTAAAGTTGGAGGGTGTGACACGTTTAAGTCACGGATGCTTTGTAAAATAAATATAAAATAAAACAATAATGGAATATTTGGAATGATTACGGAGGGCATATCGCCGCTAACCCGTAGGAAAGTATTTTATGAACAGCCGAAACTTAGCGACTGTGTGACGATTGCGTTTAATTCCCAGATGTGTCATTTGGAAACACACTCTGCCTGAAAATCACAAAAAGGCGAAGAGAACGGCTTTAGCCGTGTAAAGAATCCTTGGAAAAATAAAACAAAGCGGTCTCAACAACCAATTCATTTACCAGCAATACGAGACTAGTGTATACAAAACATACTGAATGGGTTTTACTTGGATTAAGAGAAATGCCCAATCAAATTCCCAGAAATTCATTTAAAAGGGTCCGCACATTCTCGACGTCAATGATGAACTTTGTAATTAAAGTAGAACACGGTAATTAAAATAGGAAAATGCATGCTTGCTGGTTTGAAAAGTAAGTATAGATTTATATACGCAATCATGCATTAGGGGACACATTTAATCATTGACCTCGCACATACTCTCATATTAGATTAAAATCAATAACATGTAGATTTTAAACTATGTGATTATATTATATATTAAAGAATAGAATCGCCCTCGAACGAGTGATTTGCAAGATAATAAAATTGGAAAATTAGAAATTTAAAATATGCCTTAATAGCGGCGTCTTACTTTCAATAAAGGGAATAGTTCACTCGGTCAAAGACGATTCTGACACATTATCATAATAAAATAAAAGAAAGCTTTATAAATAGAAAATATTAACCCAAGGATAGAGCAAAACGGTTGATTATATTTGAACACTTTAAAGAAGTACATAATAAAGTTATGTGAAATAAAAGAAAAACAATTTAGAATAGCTATAGCATGTTAGTTAGGAATCACAAGAGCTCTTGGGTTAATTTAGGGTTACCTCTGGAGAAGCATTTTTAGGCAGATTGATGGTCGGCAGGTTTTTATATAATTTAACAGCAAAATCTGGAAATGTTCATATTTTTGGCAGCAGCAGCAGTTCCGGGGTTCCCTGTGTGATAACTTCCGATGGTCTACGGCAGCAGATGACCATTCCGGAGAGAAATAGCCTTCTCGCACTCTACTCTGTCATGTCAAGATTTACAAATTACTAGAATAGAACTCAGAATGATTTCTCTTAGAAACATTAGAAGAAAACTGGAGAACAAAAGAAAACCCTTCTTTTTATAGTAGACATTAACAATAGAACTGCCCTGGAGCATTACAAAAATATATCGGACTTATCAGCTGTAATTAAATCTATCCGAATGTCTAAAGGAATTCAACATTAATTAATTTCTTTTGTTAATTTCCCTGTCGACATTCGGATTACAAACTAGATTTAATTAAAAATTACTTTTACTAATTAAAGAAAACCTTAAGTGGACATCTGCTGTTTTTAGATAAACTTATAGAACATTAACTAATTAAACTATTGTCCCTGATTTATTTAAACAGAAATATTTGGAATAACTTTTATTAAATTAAAGAAAATGATTTTACTTTTTAAATTGCAATATTTGAATCTATTTACTAAACGAATATTTACTAAATGAATTTTATTTTAAATCAAAATATATTACGACAGTAATATATTTGTAAATAGATTCAAACAAAATAACTTTAACAATTTATAATTTTGATCATGTTTTAAAATGCATATCATAGTGTGTGCGCAATTACAACTTATATAACCTACTTTTAAATAAATGTAAATTATGTGAACAAATACATAATTCATAATATTTTATTTTATTTGGGAATAAGTTATATATATAATACGAGCATTGTGCTCATGGTTTAAAATTAGGCAGGATTTTCAGTATATAAGTGTATTGCAGACACACTACGATAGATTGGAGTTCAAACTAAGGTATGAGGGTAGGAAGTAGGTGAGAAAAGGTGAAACGAAGATCTGCAAAGCAGACCTTACTGTTTCAATATATATATATGTATATATATATATGTAATCTATTATTAAAATTACCCCAAATCCAAAATTCAACCAGACCAGCATAAAAATAATATTAAAACACTACCAAAGGTTTCACTGCTACAAGCAGACTTCTCAAATGTAAAGAACTACTAAAACTACACAATTTATATAATATTAAACATTACCCACAAATTCATTCACTTCCCATCCACCCTTAATATTAAAAGAACTCTTAAATAAATTAATTGCTTCAGAATAATAAATTTTCAATAATAAATATTTTTTAATTCTTCTTTAGATTTCATTTCTCTCAAAGAAGACAACCTTAGCTTATCAAAATCAATAGTGTGACCTGTATTTTTTTCATGGACATACAAAGCAGAACTAAGATATCTATTATTATAAAGTGCTGATAATCTGTAATTATTAAAGAGAAAGTAAACCTCCAATAATATGCTATTTCTTAAATATTATAAATTTCCTTGCACTCACCCACCAGTAAGAGCTTTAAAAGCTTCAATGAATGACTTACTGACCATACTTATATGAAGCTTGAGTTTATAATGAGCCTGAAGTTATAATCAATTATTGAATTGTATAAATTTAGGTATATATATATATATATATTTAAATGGAAGTAAACACTTTACATGAGTCATTAGTAAACAAAATTCAAACATCAATAAATAATAATAATAGGGTAGTCATCTATTCTTTAAAGTCTTAATGTATTCAAACATTAGTTGACGTTGTTAGAAATTAAATATGATATTTATATATCAATCAGATTTTAAATACAACTTAAATCATTTTAAAATTACATCTAGGTATTAAAATCAGGTTGATTTATAAATATCACATTCAGTTTCCAACAACATCAACAAATATTCATTTAAATACATCAAAACTTTAAAAAATAGATGGCTACTTTGTTCTTTATTAATATTGATTGACATATAAGTTTTTACAGAAAATGGTTACTTCTGTTAAATTCCTATTTATAGATTGAGCTATACATATATATTGTAACATTTTGCATTTGGATTTAGACCATATTTTATGCACTATAAAGTGCTAGTTAATCAAACTATGAAAAAAAAGAATCTTCTGTTCATGTATGAGTTTAGATATCTCAAGAGCATATTGTATTACTATTAGAATTGCCTGTGGAATCAGTTTTTAATTATTTAAGAGGGCACCAGGGTTTATAGACCTCTGATTCCAGAGCATTGCATCATCACTTCGAAACAAATAATTAAAATAATATGTTTTTGTTTCCCTGCCATTTAACTCTTTTATATGAAAATTCCCCAGGCTTACTTATTAAACAAGCATATTGGCAAAGGTAATTTATACATATGATCACCATTTCTTATGCTTGCTCATAGCTGTTATTAAAACAGGCAAAACTCTCCATACAGTAATGCCACTCAGTGCAAGCCAGAGTAATCAATGGATGCCAGAAGGCTTGTGCATAAAATACTTATCTAGTGCCTACTTATCCAATATATGTTCTAGCTTACAGATTTCAACAGTGAGGAGCCTTGAATCCAAGAGCGCTACACCTAGATCAATGCTCTCAGATCCAAGTCTCCTCACTGATGAAAGTCACAAGCTAGAAACTAGCTGGGGATTTGGATGAGTAGACACTTGATAGGGATTTTTTACGCAAGTCTTCTGGCATCAATTGATTACTCTGGCTTACACTGAGTGGCACTATTGTGTGGAGAGTTTTGCCTGTTTTAATTTATACATAATAAATTCTAATGATTAAAATTAAGAATGTACAATATTTTATTAAAATCACAAAATATTTAACTATGAATTATTAATAAAATTGGAAAAAACATACATACGCCAATCTAGATAATCTTAAACAAATAATTAAACACTTTCTATTACACTTAAGTTTCTTCTAGGCAAATGTCTATATTAGTATTAAAAGCTTCTTAGTTAAGATTAGTTTGCAAACATTTACTTAGTCACAAATCAGGGTATAAATAATAGTAGCTTAGTGTTAAATTTGTGTAGTCCACAGATTCTTGTAGCATATATGTATTTCTTGGGATCCCAAGCTCATTGGAAATTAACTGCTTTCTTTTTTTTTCAACATTTTTTTGTTTGTGGACAGTTGCAAAGTATGGCTAGATGCAAAGCTTTTGGTGTGACCTCTTTAGGATAAGAGAAGGTTCCCACAAAATGCTCTGGTTTCTATTCAGGCTGGATGTATTCATTCAGCAAATGAATATACCTGAATTTATATTACAGTTGAGAGAACAAAGGAACCACAATTAGGCTCCATTCTCTCACCTATCCATGGTGCATGAAATCTTTTAGCAAAAAGACCCTGTTTGCAGTTTTTCAGCCTCTTTTATCACTTTGGGTCAGTTTTTTTTAGATTTCTCCGCATATATTCTTATCTTCTGTTATCTAAATATAAGTTGATAATCTTGTACATTTATTTGCCTTTTTTATTACAAAGTTCTCTTTTTTATCAATTATTTCGGCCATCATAATTAGCGTTAAAACTTTGGTTGTAATCTCTTGCGTTTGGAATTTCTTTTTATCTGGACATTCTTTCCAATATTCACGTTACTTTGATTAAATAAATATTAAACACTAATAACTTCCATTGTACATGTCTAAAAATAAAAGTCTACTAACACACAAAAAAAATTGCATCCATTAACAATTTTTAAATTTTACTTTTAGCTTTTAAAATATTACCAAATGCCAAAATACTCATGAACTATACATATTTTAATATGGTTCAGTATATATATATATATATATTGCACCGGTCGGTTTCGTCTGTTCATATAACAAGATCTAGCATCTAGGCAAAAGTACCTCGAATCCAATCCTGTGCAAGATACATAAGTCAGGAACATTCATAAACTCTGCCCTATTTGCCTATTTTCCAGATCTACCCACTTATGAGCAACAATTCCAATGATACTGATCTAATTTATTCCTACCCTGCCGGCATCACAAAGTCGTGACACAAAAAGACTCTTATTCGAACTTTGTTCATGTCTAGAATATTATAATTAGCGATTTTCGATCATCTAGTAAGTGAAACCTTTTTATATTACATCAAAATTATTTCTATTCAATAAATGAAACAATGACTTAGATATTTAGAAAGATATAAAATTTATTAAATCAACTTGGAATATATATGATTGCAAACGTTATTGGTATTACAATGTAAATAAAATGGGTGTTTATCTCCCTTGGACAACATTAACCTCCCTTACAATACTATACAATGAACATATTTAATCATCAATAACAAATAATTCATGGCTTTATTCTATTGCGGCTATTTATATGTCAATAATTTATCGATTGAATGGGATAAATAAGATTTTTAATAATAGCGCTAGACTACGGTACATAAAGTTATTTGAATCCACCAGTAATAAAAACAACAGCATTCATACCAATACGTAAGTTTATTAAGTTGGATGATAAGGGTAATTTTATTTAATTAATACTTGCATTTGCTATATAAGAACGTGTGTGGGAAGCTAATTTGGGAAATAATAATAATGGCAGAAGTGTCGTATTTGAAAGTGTGAATGAAATATATATTAAAAAAATGGCAATCCATTTAGTATAATCATAACGGTACGGTTTAGGAGAATTAATAGGCTTTTAACAAGAACAAAATATGGGAGAGCGGTACGTGTATGATGGCAATGGAACGATCTATTTTAAGATCTAAGAAGATGCTTCAATTCACCGTTAAAGAAAGGCGACTCTCTGCAAACGTCGGCAGGGTCGGGTCATAAACAACGAAGAAGGCGCTTTATTGAATTGCCATAGGCTGGACTTTTGCCAGAGTGAACCCTATGCAATAATATCTCACGCTGAAGAAATCCAAAGAGGTTTTCCAAACCTTGTCCTTGGTATTGGAAGTAAAAATGAATGAAGCCCAAAGATATATATATATAACGAAAGGCCGGTATACACGTAACGCTTGCATTAATATAAATAGATATATTCAACTAAGGAATAAAGAATTATCGCCTATCTTTATTAATAAAAACCTAGCGTACCGGTATGATTTGATTACTACATGGATGTGGAAGAATTACAGTTAATGCTAATATAATATAGCTCATAGAACTAAAGGATTCCCCCCCTTATGTATTACTTTAAACTACACATAAACTTTCCCCAACGTATAACTAATACAAATCTTTGGTTGTGAATGCTTTAATGCTTTAATAAATACATACTTTCATATTATTAAATATATATAAAGTCAGTGGTGGCTATTGATTTCAAGAAATTAATATTAATTTAATTCGTATAAATCTATTTGCAGATTTTAGAAGTTAGCGCTATTATTTAATTAACCAAAAAAAAAACACATTTCTAAGAAAATAGATTTTTACTTAGTTTTTGAAAATAACACTGTACAATAATTATCAAATTCTGATTTTATTTCCCCAGACTGGCAGGCACCCGCTATACTAAGAATAATAAATTTGTTTTTAAAAACTACTAGGTTAATTACCCTCTGAAAAGTAAGGAGGGTTTTCTTTTATTAAAAGAGATAGCGTAAGCATTTGCGATTCTGGGGGGAAATTATCGACATATGATTTAGTATCTGAAAGTATAAAATATAATAATGAAAATAAAATATTGCCGCATAGACGTGAAATTAAGAACTAATAATTATTCAGGAGAGGTTTAATGTAGGAGAGATTACAGCTAAGTTATATAGAGAGAGAACAAGGTATAGTTAACAAAAAGGTAAGAACTTTACAAATTGATTCATAACTAATATTAAATTTTACAAATGAAAGATTTACAAAATGTTAAAAAAATAGATAGGTGAGAGTTAAAATTATTCACGGTAACTTTAAGAGTCTAGCAGCATTGAAATGATTACCTCTGTAAAACATGGCGGTTCTTTTGATGATTTTAATTCCCGCGGAGACTAGATCTAGTTTGTCAAACATAGTTATTCAGGCAGGTAGTAAGTTTATTATTTAACGAACAGGCACATAATTATAGTCTATGAGTATCGGGATCCATGGGCACAGATTGCAGGGAAGGCCATCTCGAATGGCGAGAAAGGCGACTTAGATTTACTCAGTACACATTGAAATTAACGAACGCAAATTTTCTTTGACTGCTCTCCTTGACTGTCCTAGTTACTCTCTAAATTAATTCGTAATTATTCCATGCCTTGGTATTTTTGGAATCCCTTTCTGATTGGTCATTGCAATCTAATTTCCAAAAGAATTCGTATACAAGCTTTTACCCATTGTGATGGAAGATGCCATTGTTAGATAAGTATTCAAACTTTAATTAATTTTGATAAAAGAAAATGTTTGTAACAAAAGTAAATCAATTAAGGTTAGTTTCTACTTCTGATTTTAGAGAAACTTTTAATTAAAGTTATGTTAGAATATTATACAAGATTACGCTTCTCACCTTTAATTAATTTTGACTAATTACAATCGCATCTTCCATATTGGATTTAAAAGAAGAGTATAGTTTAATGGCAAAAATAATTTAAAAACACAATTTTATAAAATTACATATAACGAACTTTTCCACTAAACATTTGCTCAGTACTTTTGTCTCTACAATATCTATAGATATCTGAGCTGCAATTAACAAACAATTACCATAACTTTTATAAAATAAATAAATACAGAAATTATAATATATTTTGATATTATAAGTCCGTTATAATTAATTCCCCATTACCTATTGCGTATACGAATTTTTAAATGCTATATTTATTAATTTTATTTTACATGTTTAAACTCAGATATTTATGCCAATATCTTCGTTAATAAATATGTTAGTTAATAATACTCAAACAAAAAGGATAAAAAAAATGTGTTAGTGAATGGAATATATATGCAAGAATAGGGTTTGAATTTAGGTTGGTAGCGGAAGATTGGAAGTGGGCTGTGAAGCGCAATCTGAATCTCAGATTCCGCTTCAATATATATATAACATACAAGTGTATGTAGACAATTGTCTAAAATTACTTACATATTTTAAAATTTTAGTATATATGTGTTATTAATGCAAGATTTGTATATCTATGCAGTATCTTTATTTTTAAAATAATGTTTGTTAATTCTTAGTTCTTGAGAAGACTACTAATATAGTCAAAAATATTAAAGAGAACAGAGAATAAAGAAGCATTGAAAAAGTATATAATACAGATCATTGTTTTATTTATTTGACCTCATTGATATTTAAAATCAATTGTAAAATGAAGATATCAGCATTAGTAGTAGTGATTCATTTTATTTATTTTATTTTAGAGCAATGCATCATAAGCTTGAGTGTTCAAGGACTCTAGATAATAGTGTTATGTCCAAATCTTCAGGCTAATTTCTGGATAGTGATCATCTTCAATGAAGATCAGAACTGAACTCAAGTGTCTATCTGCTACCTTTAATTCTATTATGCTGTTCAAAATAATAATCTGAGGTACAACATATTTTTGAATTTAATCCAACTTGCTTGCACTGTTATGCATGTGCTTCTGTCATGAGACCAACAACTATATATTTTAGTGATTTCAATTTTGTGATGTTAACATTGGATATCTTTAATGCTATGGTAATGATGTCATATATGAAACTTTCACTGTTTACAATTAATATCTGCACTAGCGCCATATTTCCACTCACTTTTTATATTCTAGTACTATTACAAATTGGTGTATTCCATTTTTGGAAAAGTATCAAAGATGTTTCCAGTTAACATAAAGCTCAAGTTGAAAGGGATTTGAACTCACACTTTCAAGCTCCCTACAGCTATCCACTCCATCATATACAATCTTCAATATATGTATTTTGTGCTGAACCAGAACTTATCAGTTGGTTCAGATCATCATCTCCCACACACATATATAATCAGTGCTAAGTTTATATTAAGATAGAAAAATCCGCAAAATATACTTGTATTAAAATATTATATATGTATATATACTTATATTATCAAATTTAATTGATTTTAAACTTTAGAAGTTTTTGAATTTTGGGTTATTTACTTGATATGATAAAAGAATCAAAGGTGGCTTTTAGTTCTGCAATTGCAATATTGCTCATTTGTAAAAGTAGTCAATAGCTGAAATTTGTCTGATGCTTTCGCTAAAGTATCTTTCTCATACTTAGACTATACAACACTGGATTAAATAAAATTAATTATTCCTGTTAATACATATAGTCATAGTGAGAAAGAATCACACATTACATTGCTTGACATTGTTTGATATAATGGAATGTAATAAGAATTTATTATAATTTTTTTTTCTAATGAATGCAAACAGTATTTGTTTACACATATACATACAATACATGTTTCTGGATAAATGTTTAAATTATATTTATATGCCAAAAATTAGTCTTCCATATTAGAAAATTCAGCATTATAGAAAATAAAATAAATAAAAATTTTCAGTTATTGAACTTGTTCAATATGCTCAACATAAAGAAAAATCAAACTTTTATTTGAAACTAACATAGACTTTTAATGCTGAAATATGCCTTTCAATAATGTACAATAATAAATCATCAATATATCTTAATTTATCTGCCTTTTTAAGTGTCTCCAGAGATAAAAAAAAATATATATAGTATCATCAGAAGCAGGCTTCTTACTGATTTTTTTTCTATGTTTCAATGTCCTATCCAATGACCAGGAAATTGTCAATCCTGTAATTTTTTGTTATTAATGTCCTAGTAGTGCTATCTTTTACAACCAGATTGGGAATACTTCATAATGTTTCAAAACATTAGTAAGTGCTGTTTTTTGACTTTATTCTTGGATAGTATGTTTTTTAACTTTGATGACTGTCTCTCACTAAAACTTGTGCTACTTATTGAATCACACTTTGAATGAAATTGATGAAATTTTGCAAGGACTTCTGTATGATTTTGATTTCCTGTATGTAGAATTATTTGTTTATTCTTTATTTCTCGGATACATCACAGTCTTTAAGAATATATTCAAGGAATCTTAATTATTAGAAGTAGGATAAATTGTGTTAAAAGAAAATCTCCTAGGTCATAGTATATTTTTCAGTAGTTATTTATGGATCTTCTAATAAAAACGTATATATACTAACTCTCAAATATTTAACATATGGAAAATGCTGTATTCATTACTTCTTTTTTTTCATTAAAAATATTTTAAAATTTAATTTATAAATAAGGAAATGTGGGAATGTTTTAGTTTATTTAGAGGTTGTTTTTTTTTTTTTTTTCTCGGTCATATAAATTGCATAAAAACTTTTAATCTTAGATTGAGAAATTTCAAATCTTTCCGTTTTTTGTTTTTAAATATATCTACAAAAAGAAGATATTGATTTTCAAAACATTTAGAGCAAGCTATGCTGAACTTGCTTCAGCATTATGAATAGTAAACACTAAAGATTATATATATCCTGTTAGAATTTTTTCAATTTTTTCTATTTACGTTTACACTTTTAATATATATCATAAATACAGCGCTATTTTCAACTTTATATGCAACCTCAGATCTTGACTAACGAATTGAACGCCGTTGATAAATGTTTCAGCACCTCCACTTTACTAGATTACTCAGCCAATTTAAAATGTTAAATAAGGATGTGCGGTCATTTTGCATTGGCTGAGTAATCGAATATCAATAGCGTTTGGTTTGTTGGTCAAGACATTAGGATATGTATATTGAGAGAGAGAGGGGTATTAAGCTTTCTATATATAATGTAAAAAAAAAAAATAATTATTGTATAATAGATAATTCAAAATTATTATTTTTAGTAATCAGCATCATTTATTTTCTATGAAAAAGGTAGGTTTTGTTCTCGGTACCTCATTTGCTATACCCAGAATACTTCTCTAACTTTTTCTACTCTTTTAATTCTTAAATAGTCATTGTACTTCTCTTCTTAAAATCATCGAGCGCTTTCTTTTTTCTCCTTAAAGGTAGATGTAATTTAAATTATTATAAATATTATTGTATTAAAATTATATTCAATTGTTGTTGTTTTAAATTAAGGCAGATAGGTGTTACAAAATTGTGCAACTGGTTAGATTTTTTAAAATACTTTTAGTCAAATGGCTTTATTGCTGAAGATTTCATAAGAAGTTCGAGCACCGAAAGTGGCAGAACGGGAATCAGTCTGGGAACTGTAAAATTCCAAAACCTGATCATCTTCTAAACCAGGGGTCCCCAACCCTATGCCCGCGATCACCATGGTGCCCGCAGACCATTTTACACGTGCCCGCCGCTATCCGAACACGATAAAAAAATTATTTATCTGATACAAATAAATTTAATTTTTAAAATTTTTTATAAATTATTGTATTATATTGTAATCAAATTGTAGGACATACTATACTTTTACAGTGTAAAAATATAAAAATTAATTATATGTTAAAATTTTATTTTTGAAATAAATATTTTTTTGTACATTATGTGTATAATTAACAATATCCAACTATAAATTTACATCGAAAAAATAAATGGTGCCCGCCACCTGGCCGGTATTATAGAATGTGCTCTTAAGTGCAAAAAGGTTGGGGACCCCTGTTCTAAACCATGTAGGTAGGGCATTGGTAACAAATGACGGTAATAATGGGGGGGGGGAGGGTGTGATAACAATTATAAAGGCTAAAACAAGTTTTTAACAGATAAAATATTCTTATTCCCTATAGCAAAGCAACCTTCGATGATTTTGTTGAATAGGTTGCTTTCACTCTAGAATGGTTACTAAAGACTTAATTTGATTTTTAAAGATTCAAGAAACACTAGAAATATGGTTTTGTTACTATGCAAAAGCAAGAGGAGTGCCAACTTATATATTGTTTTTGTTGATTTCATCAAGATGTTTGAAATTAGTTGCTTGTCCATTAAAGTTTATTTATTTTTTACAGCTTCTGCATAATGGAATGAGAGGTGTCGTTATTATTACAGGTGAAAAATCTAAGACATTTGAAATGGAAAATTGATGGCAAACAAGGATGTATTTTTGCTCCAACACTGTTTTCAACTTTTTATGATTGTGGTATTTGGAACTGTAAATTATAGCAGCTTAATGAATCAGTGATTAAGGTCCTAATAAAGATTTCATGGTGGAATTTTTTAATTTGAATTTATTAAAAATGAAAACAAAACTTTTATCTTCTTGGATTCTGGATTTGATGATTGTGATATCCTTCAAAAAGTGATCTACAGATAGTACTTCATGTTCAAAAAACTACATATGAAATTGTAGACCAAGTAATAAATATTCAAAAAGTTTCAAGTTCTTTATCAGCTGATGAAGAACAATCCTTAGCACTTTGAATTTGGGTGGTTATCAAAACCAACATAAATGTCCTACAGGTTTTCTAAATAGAAGTGTAGACTTAGGTTCTAAGGTGCACCACAGATTTCAAAGTGCTGTTGTTGTTTTTAACAAGTTAAAAAATAGGATATTTGTCTATGGGAAAATACTATTTTAACTAAGTTAGCTATACATAAAGCTATTATTGTATGGAAGTGAGACTTGGATACTTTATTGATGCAATATAAAGTCATTAGAAAAGTTTTATTTAGGAATGCTCTGAAAAGTTTTAAAATATAATGGCAAGATGTAGACCAATCAGTATGAGGTCCTATAATTTTCTGGATGTGTTACTATATAATTTACTATTGTAACATCATATTTTCATTGAATTGGATATGTGAAGCAAATGAACAATACAATGCTTTCTAAAAAATGTATTAAAGTAAACTTAAGCATGATTTTCTTGGAAAATATAGACGGTTTACATTATGAAGATTATTTTTAAAAGTCATTTTCAAAAAGTATAGTATTGATTGTTTCATTGATAAAATAAGGCAGAAATTAGAATACTTGGCAAAACTATAATTTGACATGATGCTGAAATATTTCAGAAAGGAAGGAGTGCAAAAATATTGAATAAACTAAGTAATGGACCAGTGTGTTCTATATATGGATGTATTTGTTATTTACAAATTAGACAGATAATGTTTGAAAAACTCATCTTTAGTGTATTATTTTATTTTTGTCTAGTTAATTTGTTTTTTCCCTCTTGGAGTTGTAATGACCATACTTGTTAGTGAATGGTTGCTACTACTCCTGATTGTGTGGCAATTTTAGATTAAAGAATAAGCTTATTGAATATTTTGCTTGGAATAGGTCTTGTACTGAGCAGACATTTAGATATTTAGAGAAGGAAGTGAAAAAAATTAAAGTTTTAGAGATACAGATTTTAAAAAGAATAATAAAAAAAGTAAACTGGAAAATAGGTCTACTCTATATTAAAAATAATATGTCAAGAATTGTTTTTTTTTTTTAAGTGTCATAGCATCGGCCGGGACGCGAACCCGCAACCCGGGCAACTGCCTGCAAGTGCAAGGCAGTCGCGCTGACCTCTCGACCACCAATGCAAGACATGTCAAGAATTGTTGGAACAGAAATCTTCAATCTTTATTAATATCAGAAAAATCTTATAAAGATCATGTTTGAAAATAATAAGAGTCAAATTCCATTAAAAATTTGTTAATAATGAATAACACTTTCTATAGTATTGTAGCACAATAAAATTACATTACTTATTTTTATCACATGATCACCAAAACATCACATAACCTTAGTTTATACATTGCTAATATTAGCAAATTGATCTATTTTTAATATTTTTTATGTCATCTAGCGTATGTTTTATTAGTCAGTAGATGTCAGATAGTAATCCGTAATACATCATTATCCAATGTTGCCCTATCTAAATATTCCCAAACCAGTTTCTAACTTATAGCTTTTAGTATTGCATTGGTGGTCGAGAGGTCACTAATACAAATATGTATACTTCTAAATATATAAATATGTGAAGCCTATTAAATAATTAATTATTCAAAATAATGCTACAGAGTCCATTAAAAATTGCCATATTTTTTTGTTGTTCTTGATAGAAAATTGAGAATGTGATAATTTTGCAGTTAACCTTAGAACAAGTAGTCCTACTAAATATACAGAAAGCTATTTATCTTAATTAAGGATCTAATGGTGTAATTATTAGCACATTTGCAGTCCAAACCATATCATAAGATTTTAACCCAAGCAGAGCTTGAAATTTATTATTTCAGGTAGCCAAAAATTTGTCAAATGTATTTTTACATTTATCATCAATTCTGCTCTTCTTTTTTTTCAGTGTGGCAGATTCTAGAGTTCAAGAGCAATGGTTCATAGCTCCAACTGTATCACTTCTTATGTTTGAACTTACTTACAAATTCCCAAGTAATAAAATCTATTAGATTCATTTAACATATTACTCTGTCATTAAATTACATATTAATACTCAAGTTGCATTGAAAGTCTCTTTTTTGAATCGTGATCTATTTATTTTTGTTTACATATAATTGATGGACAGTTGCATAATCTCAAATATTAAACATCACATGATCACTATTGTTTATGCTTAATTAAAGCACCAAAGACACCAAGATGTATAGATGATCAACCGAGTTCAGATCTATATGACTCAAACAAATGAGCTTTGATCATTGTTTTTATTTTGAACTCAAAGCTTTATAGTTGACCATATACATAAAAGGTTGCTACTGGAGGGGGGGGTTGCATTAGATCCTAAGATTTAAGCACAGTGTGCTCTCAGATCCAAACTCTCCACTGATGAAAGCCACAAGCTAGAAACTAGTCTGGGGATATTAGATGATCTACTAGAGAGGTATTTTATGCACAAGCCTTCCTGCAGCCATTTATTATTCTGGATTGATTGCCCAGAGTGACACTATTGTATGAAGAGTTTTGCCTCTGTGTTAATTTTAAATATTACAAGTCTTTCAATTTTTTTAAAATTCCACTCTCTTGTGGAGATCTGTGACTTTGGCTATCAATGGGAAGGAATTTCCAAAGTCAAATGATCTACTCTAGTGCGAGAGAAAGGGAATTCTCATGATTTTTTTAAATCAGATATTTTTCTTGCACTTGTATGGCTATCACTGATATTTTTGCAAAATTTCTAGCAAAGTCTGATATTTTGTCAATATTTATTGTAAATGTTTGTAATTATAATTAAATGATTTTATTTTGCTTTTCTGTTTGTTTGTTTGGGTCAAATCTTACAATCAATTTTTAATTTACTTTGATCTGATAAATTTTCTTCTAATTTTGTACATGTATTCTGTATTGATGGCATTGCAATATTTTGGAGTTTAACAATATTGGCAGGCTACATTTTGAACCACACTCAAATTGTTTTTGAGTGGTATTCAATAGTTTGCATTGTCATTAATTTAACTCACATTGGACTTTCAGCTACATCACAAAAGTAAGAAAATAATTTGTCTAATACTCATGGGAATAAGAATGAGAAATGAAAGATTTTAATTTCACTTACTGGAGATATGGTGACATTGTTTAGATTCTTATTTTGTTTTGTTTTACATTTGAATATAAATAGCTTTCCTGTTTATGATAAATGATTCTAAAAAATTGAAATGATATAGGAATAATCTTCTGCAAAGTATTGAAAAAAATGTTAATTAAAATATAAAGAAAAAAAAAAAGGATGAAATCTTAATCTTTTTTGAGTGCTTATGTAAAATATGCTTTTTAAACCACTGTCTTCATAAAAACAAAAATCTTGGAATAGTTATTAAATGAGTTTATACATTGTTTGTTATTCAACCTCTCTCTTCAGCTAACTCATTTTTAACCTACTTCTACCCAACAGATTTTTTTCAAATTCTGTACACAACATGTTCAGTATAGTTGACAATGCAATATTTCAGAATGATCCAGTCAGACTTTTTGTCAAAATTCATTCAAATCAGTTCTGTAATTTTTGATAGATGTCCAAACAGAGCAATAGATAATAAAGGTGGCTGTTGTTAATTTAATTTGTCATTATAATTTGATTTGTGTTCATTGATATAAACAAAAAATATTTAATTGAAAAAAATTTGTTTATGATAAAAATTGTTGAAAAAATTGGAGTGGTATAGGGATAGACTTTTTAAGAGTCTGTTTGATGTCAAATGGAACTAACAAGCAAAAAATTTTTTTTTTCTTACACCACAATTTTGGTTATGTTTAACTTTAAATAAAACTGTAGACCTTTTTAAAATCAATTAATTCACTCAATAATAGAGTATTTAGTTTGATCAGAAATTGTATTGATTGCATTAATTAATTTATGGATGCCCCATACTTTTATTTAAAATAACGTGCAACAATCAGAATTGTAGTTCAAGAAATTTGATTTTTTAGTGCATTGGTTATCTAATTAACCCAAGTTTTTTTAAAAATATTTTTTAAATATATTATTTACAAAAATATACTTTTTAATAGAGGAGGAGCTACAGACAAATAATTTTAAATACTAGAACATTTTCTGTAAGATGTTAATAAAAGAAGTCATGAGTTTGAATTGAGAACCATGTTTTAAGAACTTTTTGCAGTGGAAATGCTTCTGTTGATTTTGATATAATTTATAATTAATTATTAAGAATAAATATAGCTGACAACTGTTTTCTTAAGTAACTAACCAAGTCATATTTGAATATCTCAATTCTAGCTAATTACTATGTTTGCATAATATTTAGATCGAATATTAACATTATCATTGTATTTTATTTATATTTTTCGCAAATTTTCTTTTAAAAGGCAAAATGTAAATGAAAATCAAAGAAAATTAATTCAAGTTAAAAATGTAAACATTAAAAAGGTGATAAAATTTTTAATTTTAAACATACATGCTATATGAAATAAACTTTAAATATTGTCTTCTAGTTACAGAAATTTTATATAGGATAGAACAAAATATATAAAGTTTACTTATATTTGATTTTACATTATTTATTAAATTCTTTGTACATACATCACTTTCATTATTTTCAATATGTCAGGACGTATTATGAAAAATCTATTCTTGAATATTTATGTCATACTAGTGAGTTCTTGCATAATATATGTCTATCACAATTGGCTACAGCAAAAAGAAATGATAAAATAAATAATAAATTTTAAAAATAATACAAATAAAATCAAAGGAAAGACAATATATCTTAAATTTCTATGTCTTATATCCATAATACAATGAATATAGTTAATCAATCAATCAATCAATCAATCAATCAATCAATCAATCAATCAATCAATGAATCAATCAATCAATCAATCAATCAATCAATCAATCAATCAATCAAACAATGAATGAATGAATGAATGAATCAATCAATCAATAGTATTATGTTCAATAGACGGGTTCAGAGAGTAGTCACAACATCAATTCATCCATTCCACTCTCTTCTTTGCCCATTTCTTCAATTCCACATAAGTCTTTCCATCTCTTATATTATCCAATAATGTCAATCTCTTCCATCCTTTCTCTTTATTTCCACTCACCATTCGCTCCAAAACATCTTTCATTAAATGATATCTCTTCTCAATATATGTCCAATGTAATTCCTCTTTCTCTCTCTGATATTCTCAATCAATCTTCTTTTCTCATTTATTCTTTTCAAAACTTTTTCATTTGTTATTTTACTCATCCAACTTATTTTTTCCATTCTTCTCCATGTCCATAATCTTTGTAAATATAATATTGGATATAATTCAATAATTAATTTTAAAATGTTTATTAATAACTATGATAAAATAAGCTGTGAGTGATTAATAGGTTCTAGTAAACTATTAACTGTTCAGCCTTTGTTGGCGTTGTTTCTGTGTAAAAACACAGAATTATACTGCTTTCGCGGCCGAACCTACGGCTAATATATGAGTGATCATTAATATATGAGTAGATCGTATGTAGTGGTTATAATACACGGCCAATTCTTCCGTGTTCAATAACACTACATCTACTAACAATACTATGATCGTATAGTTTGCCGTTGATTTTATTGCAGGTTGAATTCCTATGCATATTGACAGAATTTGTATTGTCGCTAGAATTTAAGATGAGAGTGTGAGCATTGTCATCTTTTTCAAGTGTTTATTTGTTGATGTTTATGATTTTCTGTATTTCCCAACTGAAAGATTTTTGCGTACTAGTAATTTTCAGCGTATTATTGATATTTGTCAAAAAAATTTTTTTTGGCTAATTTTGGCTTTTTTGGGGGTCAAAAAAGACAAAATACAATTTCTCAAGCTCTCTGGCAGACGATTGGAGTTGCTTGCATAAAAATACCGTTTCTGTTGTGACTCGGACGAGAGTTGAAAAAGAAGAACAAAATGTCTACCATGTTATTATATTTGTGGGATGTCCCAAACAGAGAAAGTAAGGCAGTTGCATTTTTGCAAGCCCAAAACATCCTGCCATTCATTACAGTTGATTTAGTTCAGTCATATGTGGTTAATAAATTTATTTTCTGGAAAGAATTTGTGTTTTGTTTGCGATTATTTTTATCTGTAAATCATGTAATTAACACCCAGAATGACAGTGTTAAAAAAGGGCGGCATAGTTTGTTGGACATCTCTTGATTAATTGATTTTTTTTTTTAAAAAAAAAAAACTTCTTCTTTTGACATACCTATTCGTTCCATTTAGAAGCAAAAAGTGGTTTTTTTTTGTTGTTGTTTTAAATCAATAAACAGCATGTTAAGTAGATTTTAAAAATGAACCCGAGCTTAATTTTTGTTGTTAAAAAAGAATAAAAATACCGGATGTTTTATTTGTTATAAAAACAAAATATCTTTAACAAACTTGTACAACTCTTAAAAAAGATAAATAGATAAATCCTACAGAATGTAACAAAACCGGTTAACATACATATTTTTTGTGTTAAAAAAACAATACCACGATTGACTTTTTGGTTTTTGTTTTGGACGTTTTATTTGTTATTATTAAAAAAAGCAAAAAAAATCAAAACCCGCTGACACAACCCCCCTGTATTTATAAATCTAAGAGAAAAAAGAAGTCCCGTTTTATTTATTATTATTAAAAAAAACAAAAAAATCAAAACCCCGTTTTATTTGTTATTATTAAAAAAAAACAAAAAAATCAAAACACGCCGACCAAAAAAAACCCCCCATATTTATAAATGCAAGATAAAATACCAAACAATTCTTTTTGTTTATAAGCAAATATGGACATCTGAGGCAGAGTTTGTACAGGTTTGAATTTTTTGTTGCTAAATCAATCAACAGCAAACCCCCTCATTTTTAACATAATTTAAAAAGAAAGTGTCGATTCTAATTTTAAATAACAACAACAACAAAAAAAAGAAAGTCGTATGTAAAGCAAATTGTGTATATTTGAGATATTCCCCCCAAAAAAGTTAAAACTGTCCCTTATTACTTTGAAATGTATCGAATCCAAAACAAAAAAATAAAAGACGTCTGTAAAAAAGAAACAGTAGATTTAGAATGGAAATTCCCCCCCCCCCCCCCAAATAAAGGTGTATGTCAAAAATTATGTACTTTTGATATCCAAAAAAAAGGGTCAAAGTCTCCTTTATAGTTTGAAATTTATCAAATGAAAACCAAAAAAATAATTATGTCCAAAACAAACAACAACAATATATTAAAAAAAAAAATAATTATGTCCAAAACAAACAACAACAATATATTAAATATTAAAAAAAAAAATTACAGCCGTATATCAAAATACGATCTATTAGATAAAAAAAAAATCTAGCGGCCCGGTAATGTTATAACGCTCTGTTTTTAACTAGAAACAGCGCCACCAAAGGCTGCACAGTTAATAGTTTACTAGAACCAATTAATAAAATGTAGTGTAGACTGTGAAATGTATTAATAGCCTTGTTTTCCATTTGTTTATTTTGATGAAACAAAAATTAACCTTTGATTGTGTATTGCTCAACGTGTGCTTCAATATAAAAGAGCCAACTAAAAAAAAAATTGTTAAGTATGTCTAAACAACCGGCATGTTTTTATCACAAGAAAAACTGAATATTAGGAAAGAGAAAATTAAGAAAGCATAGTTCATTAAAAATAGAAATGATGTGATGAATCGATGAACAAACATCGTTCAAATTAATGTAGTTACAGAATTTAAGTAGATAAATACTGTGTTGCCCAAAATTAAAATCATTAATGCTATGAAAGTGACATTCTAAGGTCTTGAAAGCTGGCTTGGATATACTATATAGATCATATTGGAAGTTATTTTTATTTTGAAGATTTTAAATGATGTATGTACTATAGAAGAAAATGCATTATTACATATGCAAACATTGATGATGTGAAATGTGTTTGGTGTTAGTTGTTGTTGCAATTACTTTTTGCCTCATGTGGCTGAACACAGTGATAGAGTGTCAGATTCTGGATCTAATGTTCTTAGATCAATTCCAGTCTCGAACTTCCAGCATTCAATCTTTTTATAAACTCATCGGCAATAAAGCTATTTGATTATTTATTTTTATTTTACAGATATTCTTTGCATATGATATTATTCCTTTTATAATTATTCTTACATCTGAATATTTTTTTATGTTTTATTGCATTAAAGAATAATTAAATGGTTTGTTGTTCAGGAGCTCATAAATAAGTTCAAATACTGAAAATAGCAATTGAGCTATGTCATACAGGGGAATTTTTTAGTTATAAGGTGGAGATGATCAATAGGTATCATAGACATCTGATGTTACATCCATACTATCTTTATTAAATGTCTTTTTGTTAAATAAAAAAATGATCCAATGGAAAGTTACTCAGATGATCATGTGACATTCATATAGATCATGCCTTAATCTGATAGATTAATCATTACATCCATCATTGTATCACTGTGCTAAATCACACAGAACTTGATTGTTAATAATGTTACAATTGTAGCAATTTATGGACAAATTGTTGGCTTAAGACATTTGGGGTAAATATGATATAAAGAATATCAGTGCATTATTTATAACAGATTTGATAGATTTCTTATGTTTTCAGTTTTATCTTAAACAATCACAAATATGACAATATTATTGATTCAGAACACCATTGCCACAATTCTTGATAAATTTTCTAATAACTATTGTTACATATTTATTATAATAGATGAGTATTGATTTTCATATAGATATATTGTTAACAAATAAATGAATAATATATCACTAGTGTTAACCCATTGAAAGCCATTTAGCACTAGAAAGAGGTGTGAAATTTAAAGGAATTATAAAGCTTGAAAATGGAAAAAACTTCATTTCTATCCAATGAGACTCAAAATCCATTTGTGAATAATGATGAAAAATTTCAAAATAAATCAGTCTAATATATTGAATTTAAAAATATATATAGTAAATTGTAATTATTGTCTGTTACAATGATTTCTCAGTTTTCAGCATGTATCATACCACATTTTTAATCGGTGGTGATATTATTGAGAAAGATGGGGATTTTTTTTTGGTACGTAATATTATTTACCCAAACAAATTTTATATTGTGATTTACTAATTTTTATTATATGCAAATAAAATCTCACTCCTTTATATTTTGTTAGATGTTGGCCAATATCTATACACATAATATAAGAATGAATACTAGAAACTTTTTTTATGTACATTAATAGAAAAATGCTTTGAAGGTCCAAGCATTTTTTCCAATAATTTGATTTGTTTTCAAAATACATTTAAAAAAAAAAAGGAAATATACTTATGCTCTGTGAAATAATTACATTTCTATTGCAGAATCTAAAAAAACTTTCTTTTTAATCACAGATATCACTTAGAAAACATACAATCTGGATAATTAGAGGGTATTTGAACCCAGACTTTCATGCTCCCTTCAGTCATCCATTCCATCTTATACTAATGATACATATGATTACATATATGTGAAAACAATAAATGATCTACAATATACTTATTTTATGCTGAACTAGCACTCATCAGTTACATAGTACATCTTATTAGTAATATTTTTTTTTTACATCCCCCCCCATTCCTAACATTGAAATATATTAAAGTGTCTGTAGCTTTCCAGTCTGCCACTTTTACCTTTGTGTTAAAGTATACATGTTTATTAGTATGTAAACCTATTCATGGAACAAACAAGTCTGAATATATTTCTGAGATAATTTACAAGCTAGATTCCCAGAGAATAATTAAAATGAACTTGGAAACAAAGCCCAACTTTTGTTATATCAGGTGTTATTATTTACCAATTCATTTGAATGATTCTTTGGGGGGTTTGTTTGTTCTGGGAATAGGTTTATATTGTTAGCATTACATATTTGATAAACAGTTACTGAGAGTAGTATTTGCTGAGTGGATTCATCCTCATCCATGAGTAAGAAGTTCTTATTATTCTTTAACATGTTACACATACTCTGCCAATGAAAAATTTACTGAACTCTTTATTTGGTGAGTTTATATTTGGGTTTACATATTAGCAAACTTCTGAAATTATTAATTATGAAAATGTAAATCACATTGAACTGGCTTTTGGTTTTTACCCTTCCATGCCATGTCTTTCAGTGCATTAAGACAACCCAAAAATTTTCTAAAATTATCTTTTGTGTTAAGTAAGAACTCAATCAAAAGGCTGTCTTGTAAGTCCTAGTCTTCAAATTTCAAAAAATTATATAAATTTAAAATCTTAGTTCAAATTATTGTATATAAGATATTTTTTTCAACATTTTATTGCTTTTATATGATGATAGTTTCAAGATTTGTATCAGTTTTAATAGGCCAATGTTACAACAACTAGTATTTGTCTGTTATGTAATAAATTGAAATTTGCATCTTTTTAATAAGATGTGGAAAAAATACTATAATAATATCATTGCTTAATTTTCATTCATACTGAAAGTTTTAATCATCCTCATTAAAAAATCTCTAGTGATAACCTTGACATTTTAATGTGTTAAATACCATAATTTACATATTAATGGAAAATGTTTTTGTATTGATATGACCTTTAACTCTCTGCTATAAGCATGTTTTTGGATAATTTTCTTCTCACAACTTATAGCACTATGCAAAATTTAATTTTTCATTTTATTTGTCTCCTGGTAAATCATTAATATGAATGATATCCCAACTATTGATTTATGAAAATTGGTATTAGTTGTATAAATATTAAATATTGGATTTTAAAAACATTTTCACTTGCCATTATTATTGTTCTTTTTTTTTTGAAATCTCTAAACATATAAATCTAATCTTTCAATTGATTGAGAATATCCATTTTTACCCTCTATGATTTAGTGCAATAATAAATTGAAGGATTCTGTATGTGAAGATTTACAGATCAGGATTCCAGCTCTGCTTCTTATAATATACAAACTTGAAGAAGTAAATACACTGGTTTATCTGATGAGAGGCCACCAGTTTATTATTGTTTTTCTGAAAGTTTGTGATGATGGTATTTTAGTTGTATTTATATATTGGACTATTTCCATCATTTAATATTAAGTATTGAATGTGTTTAGAAAAATTTAATTTTATTTACGTTTTCTAATTACATTCAACTGTTAATAATATTGGACTATTTCCATAATCTAATATTAAATATTTAATGTCTTTAGAAAAATATAACTTTAGTTAAATTTTTCAAGTACATTCAGCTTCCAGAAAGTAGTCTGGGGATATTGGATGAGTAGGCACTAAATGGGGATTTTATACACAAGCCTTCTGGCATCCATTGATTACTCTAGCTTGCTGTGTGTGGCAATACGTATAGTGAGTTTTGCCTGTTTTAACAAGTTATACACAAGCATAAGAGGTGGTGGTCATGTGATGTTTATTGGTACATTCAGCTGTTGGTACTAACAGTTGAATGTAATTGGAAAATTTAAATAATTTTTTCTAAAGTCATTCAATATTTAATATTATATGATGGAAATAGTCCAATATATTAATATATTAATTTATTATCCCTTAAAGTATAAACTCTTTTTACCTCAAAGTATAATTTATTTATATATATAATTTAATATAAACTATATATTAAAAACTGTAATAATTTAATTTTAGTTTTGTGGTCAGCATATTGATATGGGTCTAACCAATTCAGATTAATATAGAGCTTTATCATACCTATTTAAACACTCATTTACCAACCAATATTTGAATGATTAACTAGATTCCTAGGAGATGACCAGCCGAAAAACAATCCTAGACTTGCTTAAGAATCTTGACTTATCTGAAACAATTTTTAAATTTAACCAGATTTGAATCCCCAGGTCATTGTGTTTGCTGTCAGATGCATTAACCTTTGTTTTTAAATATTTTTTATAAGTTATTATACTGTATATGCAGGAAGGTAAAAAAAACATTCTATAGCAAAACCCCCTCTGAAAGATCTCCAAAGGGCAAAACTGAATCTCTTTTTTTGCTTTTAGCATGAGAATTTTAGCTACTCATTAAATGATCATTAATGGGATAGCTAGTTGTTTGAAAGTTGAAAAAAAAAAGCAAATTTGAATTGGCTAGATTCGAACCGAGATATTAATCGTAGCAGGCGGGAATCTTAATAACTATGTCACAAGGCTCTTCTACTTTGTGTGTGTATATATTTTTATGCAAACTCCTGCATGTAAAATATTTTATTAAAAGAAAATTAATTATCAAAATATTATTTTTCCCCAGTGAATCACATGTGAAGCATTGCTTTAAGGAATTAGTCGGGATTGAAGAGGAAGAAGAAAAGAGGGGGGGGGGTATTGTATTTCACTGTTAGGGGTGTCATTGTTAATGTCCAAACTGCATTAAAATATTAATTACACTTTAATCAATAATTATTGGTTTGCTAATTACAAACACTTACTCACTTAAGAAACGTAAGAATTAATTATTTATAATTCGTTAATTAATTAAAATTATAACGTATTAATCACAAAGAAAAAATATAAGAAAGTTGTTGATTTTTTTTTTTTAAAAAAAAGTCTATAGATCTGTTGTATACTATCACTGATTAAATGATGAATAATTATGAAATAAATAAACAAAAAAAAATTATCCTTTCTTTTTAAAAAAAATTACTACCTGATGAGAATAATGTATGCATCTCGATAAGAATCACTGTTTAAACTTCTGTAAAGTTTTGATGTTTTCAAGAGTTGGATCAAAGTGAAGGATAGTTTTGAGCAAGTACAGAAAAAAAAAGTTTGCTTATAAATGTCTGTAGGTAAGCTTTTTTTTGCATGTTCTCATTATCCGCTTTAAAGTCCTGGGCAATCTTATGACATTTAACCGGAGACTAATTGCTTGCCGAGTTTGCAATCAAGCATTTTTTTTCATCCATCCTCAAAGCTGCTTTCATAGGAGCGCCCCCGCTAGGTCAACCAATGAAATATTAACGAAGAAACACCTTCTTGAATGAGAATTGGTTAGCCAGGCATTTTAAGTCAAAGCTTTTTAAAATGGCGCATGCGAGCAATCAAGTAGAAGATATGCCTGAGGTCTGGCAGTGTTGGGAGCACTTCTGAATTGTGTTTTTTGACATTTATGGGAGAAACTATCTTTTAAGTGAGGCGCAAGTGCACAGTTCCTACCCATAATCCCTCAGAACATTTGGACTGTAGGCATTATGATCACATCTGTTGTTCAGCACTTGCAGGGACTAATGGGAAGATTAAACTTGTAACTGGGTGAAAATGAATTTCTCTAAATGAGGTCAGAAACTTCAATAATAACAAAATCTCTGGCACTCCCAATTCATTATTAATTAATAAATATACCATTACATTTTGGATGCCCACAGATCTCTTTTCTACCTTTTCATATTTTTAGCCCTTTTCTCCATTACTCGAAATTATTTATCTTTTTTTTTATTTTACATTTTTGCTATTTTTTTTATTGCCTTTCATTTGAATGGAATGAGAATTGAAAATGTATATGTTGGAATGAATTTGCATTTAAATAATTTAGTAATTTTTTTTGTCTTCTTTTAACACTGTTTCTATGAATAAAATGCAAATTACTTAAAACGTTTTTTTTTAAATCGATAATATATAAAAGTATGCTACATGTACATACGAATGTTGATCTATTATTAATATAGATAGTGTAACTGCGTGTATAAATGTCTGTGCATGCGTATTTTTGCATAGGTATATTATTTCTCTATCACTTGCATAAATGAAATTTTGTTTCAGACTAGTAACAAAATAAAAATTAAACGTAATTCATATGTATAAGCATGTAGATGTCTACATATTTGCTTGAAAGTATCGTCAAGTTTAAAAAGTATCGACTGTCGTCATCATTTTCAAACATGATTGATCCATTGTAGAATGACTGTCATCCTCTGCAAAAAACTTCCTTATTTCATTTACTAATCTTTTTTCTGGTCCTTTTATAGATTTCTTACAATCTCTTGCAATCCAGTTTATTACTTCAGTTGTCTTTCTAATAACAATTCCTCTTCATTTCAACTCCAAATTTTTAATGATATTGGTGTATGTTTTTTCTGTCCTTCTTATGACTCGTTTATTGTTCCTATATTAATTCCAATATGCATCATTCTGTTTTCTTTGTATAATAGTAAGGTTGATAAGAAGACAATTATTTAAAAACTTTTTTCCAACATATAATCATATTTTTAATATTAAATTACTTCTACTGAAAACACTTCTTCCAAGTTTACTTCAGTTATTAATGCCCATCATTGTATTTCTACCTGCTTTAATAATTTTTCTCATGGTTTTTATGATACTTAACTTATTTGAATTTATTCTTTACAGTTTTTATTTTTGTTTGTTTATAGTTTTATATTTTTTTTATCTGCTCTTCAAAAAAATATGTATAATGATTTCATTGTTTCCTGAAACGTTTTCTGCACAATTTTTCAGAATTTTAAATATTCATTTTTTTTTAGTTTTTCACCATTTTTTGTTCTCAGTTTCTTATACTCGTGATGATGGGTAAAGTTTTATTTCAAGATGTTTCCTAGAAAGAGCACTCACCTGTGATAGTACAACTCTTTGAATGTATTTTATCATCAGTTTGTATGTTTTAAACTGATAAAAAAAAAAAGCTATAATATGAGAAACAAAACAAACTATAAAAAACTCATTTCTTTAATAACATATAGGGTATATGAGCACAGTCTTTCACACGACCCTCACTCTCCACTCTATCTCATAACACTGATACACTTAAACACATATATGTTGAAAAGATAAATAATCATCAATACATGTATTTCATGCTAATCCAGCAATCATCAGTTGGTCCAGATTACCATCTCCACACATATATGCTATAAGTGCTCACATATATATTAAGATAGCCAATCCTCATACTTTAATGGACAGGCTTCAATGCACTCCACACTCCAACTCTTCAACCATCCATCCAATTGAAAATCTGAAGATGGAATGCTCAAAGGCTACCCTGAGGCTGAGATTCTTGTCACACCAATGTTAACCTAAGGTCAATCTGACCCCTCATGTACAGGACATAACCCATTTAATACATATATAAGGGATGGGCTGACATCTCTACTATGTAATAACTGAAACACACAGGCTTATTATATACCTGTGTCTATATATGTAATATATAGGGTATATGACCACAGACTTTCACACGACCCACCATTCTCCACTCATCAGGGTTATGAGATAGAGTGGAGAGTGGTGTGTCATGTGAAAGTGTGTGCTCATGTGTTTAAGTGTATCAGTGTTATGAGATAGAGTGGAGAGTGGTGGATCATGTGAAAGTGTGCTCATATACCCTATATATTACATATATAGACACAGGTATATAATAAGCCTGTGTGTTTCAGTTTCTTTAATAACATAGATATATAATTTTAATATAATTTACACACATAAATTTTCTGATAATTACTGAAATAGACAAAATATAATATTTAACAAAGGAATCATCTGCTAAAGTTAAAACAATACAAAAATGTAATTTTGAATATTTATATACGAAAATCTTCTTCAGAATTTTCTTACTGCTGTGGATGTCTTCAACCAAAAATCTCATGTATTTTTCTCCTCTTTATCTTTTTATTTTCAACATTTATCTCTGAGTCATCATTTCTTCTCATGATGTTCATAATTTCCTTTTATTTTTATTTTCACTTTCCAATCAATCACCAACCCTGGTATTGTGATTTTATTCATTCTCCTAACACAATTATACTATTTTTTTTCTCAATGAATGTTATTCATTTTTTCACTCTCTTGTCATTTCTCTAATGTCTTGATTCTTTTTGATTTTTATTAATTCATTTCTATTGCCAATAATCTTTTTTTTTTCTGCATTATCTTTCATGTCTTCCAATCCCTGTAATTATATACTTTGTACAGAGTATCATACATATATATTTTTTCATTTCCATCAATATAATTATTACTTTATAAAACTGTGTTGAGCTACATAAAATATACCAAATTAAAACTTTATACTTTATATTAATATTTCCATTAGCGGCTATAATTTATTCTACATCATTTTACTCTTGAGTTGTTTTTACAAATATATGTAATCATTAAAAATCCTGATATTAGTGCCCTCAGTTTTCAAGACTAGTTTCTGGTTGTTGGATTTCATCAGTGAGAAGTAGATCATACCCATTCTCCAATGGCTTACTTTACTCCTCTTGTACTTAATGTACTTCTATTGTGCTATTCAAACTAATGACATAAAAGTTACAAACTTCTTAAGATTTTTTAATTACCTGACTACATAGGTCTAACTTTTGTTATATGCCTAGTGGCACCCTCATTAATCTTCATAAAATTACGGACAAGATGAAAATGTAATGCCACAATATGTTGATTATAAGAAGTTCATGCAATGCTAAAATCTAATTCACAATTAAAACTTAAAAATGTTAAAATCATTTGTAAAATAAAAATATATTGATAATGTATTATCTATATTTAAATTAATCACAGTCTGATTAACATAAAAAAAGAATGAATAATTCAAACTCATTATTTTTTGAATGGAATTTCTGTTGACTTTGAATTTTTTTTACCAATAGTTGAATTGTTTTTATATATAATAAGGAATGAGTTTGACCAATGCATTATATGTTGATTATAAGAAATTCACATAATGCTAAAATCTAATTTACAATTAAAACTTAAGAATGTTAAAAGCATTTGGTAGATAAAAATATATTGGTAATGTATTATCTCTATTGTAATGGTCAGATTTGTACATTCACATAACAAAATCCAGAATCCAACACACTAAAGCCAATTGAAATGGGATGGTAAGATCCAAAGTCCGAACCAAGCTCCAACTCATTCACTAGTACTCCATGATTTAATACCATATGAGTGACATTGTTGAGGTTACACACAGGACTTAATTTTAATCATGAACCAGTGCCAAACAGGGAAAAACATGAGATCCTATGGCTAATCTCATGTGCATCGCCTAAAATTGGACTAAACATCTATTAATGGCTAAGCTAATATAATATTGACATTTTGTATAATAATATCTGGTAATATAATTAATAAGTAAGTGGATTGAATTGGGATATGATAAAAGAATAATGAAGACAGGATAAATTTAAACACATTTATTAAAATCATTAGTAATGAAAAACAAAATAAATTAAATTACACTGTTTAGGGATCACATTGAGATCAAATAGTCCCTCACAGGTATTATACAATGGAATGTAATCAATCTGGGGTAACTGTGTTTGAACTCATTTAAATGTATTAGCTGACTTTCATGCTCAATGAATAATCTATGCATGTAAGAATTTAATATGACAACATAACTTTCATGTAATATTATGATTTACTAATGATAAATAACATTGCTAGCCAGAAATATAATTTAATGATAATATTGTGACTGTTTACTAAGTTTCTCTAATATTTGAGCCTAATAATGTAGCTCATTAATGATGTAAATCATCATCCATCAAACTAAAGGTTCTCTTAACTTCAGATAAATGCCAAAGAACATATAGAGAGAACTGGTTGAACTAGCCCTACATACATTCACTATAGGCACTTAAAAGATGCTATAAAGAGAGAGAGGGATTACTTAAATATATTAATACCCTGTTTAACAAACAATTAATTCACAACTCTTATCAGATTTAATAAAAACGGAGGGAAAGTATATTTAAGAGGATCGGAATTAATGAAAATAATTAAATATGGCTTATTAATATCTCCCTGGCCAGAATTATATTATTAACTAAATAAAATTATGCTTAAAATCATGATTTATCAGCATAACAAAGCAAACCATAACAATTATATATAAAATCAAATTCAGAGTTGATTTAAATTACAGCAGTGATCACAAGGTGATCAGTTATTAATTAACGAATTTTAATTTAGAAACAATAATTCAGATGTAATATAATTAAGTGTTATATCATAAATACTAAATTGAAGGTAGAAATATTGTCTTTGGGATAAAATTATTAAAATATATCCGCTCGCTGGTTCAAAATATATTTGGCATGTCACATATCTAAATGAAATATTAAGAACTTGAATATATAAAAGAGCATAGATTTCACTGCAAATATGAGAGTAAAACAAAATTTAATTAACAAAATAATTATTATCTCTTTAACAGGTTCGAGATAATAGATTAGTAAATCAAGCGAGTATTTATTATTAGTTTTACAGGTTGAAGTAAAAGAAAGATTTAAACTATTAGTAACCTTTAAACTGGGTGTTTATTTAAATTTACTATAGCTCTAGTTTTGAAAATTAATAATTAAAGTTCATGAGAGCTCGTGCGGTAGTCTAGTCATGAAGGTTATTACCTACCTCCTGGGCAGCAGCACATTGTCTCTTGGCTTTGTTCTCTGGATAGACAGCAGTTCTCTATTTGAAGTACTGTTGCAGTAGGTTTCTATCAGGAAGGTTATCCATCGCTATGTTGGCTTGTACTATTTCAGCATGTAGGATGGAGACGTAGATCACCGTTCCTCAGGTGTTAGGAATAGCACAGTCTGCCTACCTATTTGGCCATCCTAAAATTTCAAATGGGCATGGATTTGGCTTTCATACCTTTTTAAAATTTGACTGAGTATATATGTAGCAAAAAACTGAGCATATTTACACTTGCTCATAATAAAATTACATTTTTAATAAAGAACATTTTCCCAGTGAAGTTAGCAATTAGTACCTTTAAAATTTGATAGTTTTAGAGATCAAAATAACTTTTAGCTTTTGTTTTAATCCACAAACAGGATGTTTTCTTATATTTGGCCATTTACTTTCCCACAAGATTTTAGCAATCGACACGGTTGTTTACAACTTAAAATATATTTCGACAAACATTTATTGTCTTTAATAAAATTTTGATTTCATCATCTTACTATACTAAACATAAGTGTGGCATGATATAATTTTTACAGATTATTTTAAAATAATTTTAAAAATAGCAAACGATAACAAGACGATATATATATATATGACAAGTGTATGTGGAATATACATATATATGCAATCTAAGAAAAATAAAGTATAAAATTGATTTATAATTTAAACTAAATCACATTTTAAATTATACATGATCTTTTAAACATTGTTGTAGTAACTAAAATAAAAAACATTATAAAAAAAATGTAGTGTGCTTCGGTTCCTAAAAAAGTCACGCTTCGTCACTGATATGCATGTTGTAGAAAGAAATTTAAATTGCTTGGAATTATATTATTTTGCTTTTGTCTCCACATATGTTTGATTTGTATGCAAAATGCACACTTATAAAATGTTTAGCACAATTGGAAAGGATGCTTATATAGACATACATATGTTTTTTTATTATCTATAAGAAAAGTAATGCTTAATATACTTGTGTGTGTGTGTGTGGGAATTCCATATTTAAATTAAATCAGTTTATTTATGGATTTTTCTTTATTATAATGCTTATGATAATCAGTTGTGGTTTATTCATGTGTGTAAATGGTGATGTGTTTATTTGGGGGAAGTAAATATTTTTTTCTTTTAAATTATTCATTTGCGAGTGTTTCATCTTATTTCTCTCTCTCATAAGATTATATCAATTTTCCAATAATATAAATCACTATTTACCTGAGATAAGTAGTTGACTGAGCAAAAGCCTATAGGGTAATACTCTATCAGGATTGTTAAAAGTTTGTTGACATGCTGATATCTTTTCTCAATTTTCTTGTTTAGTTTTGTATGTTTTGATGATAGTAGTATATCCTTTCTGGAGAGGGTTTTCTCTTTCTGAAATTGTTGCAGAAAGACAAGGTTAAAATTCTGTTTTTCAAAGGTATTCCATGGCCAACCTCATGATATCAATTAGCATGGCCATAGAGTTTTGGTAAGGGAGAGATCAGGAAATATAAACAGCTTTGTTATTATTTGATCTCTTTAATTGAAAACTTCAATTAAATAATGTTAATTCATTCAATTTTGGAGTTTAATATTGAGTTTATTAGGATGCCATATTCTGATGCATGACAGTAACCTCATGTTCATTCTGTGCACATGATATGAATCCATAGGGTAGGCATTGACCAGTGCAGTAGAAATTGTGCCAAATGCATAGGGCCTGAACCAACCTGGCCAGTATAGCAAAAATATGGCTGCCTAACATAAAAAGTTTGAAAACGAAATAAGTTTTTCTTGAAAAGTTAATTTTTTAAAAAAAAATTGTGTATGGTAAGAAACTAAACAGATTGGTTACAGAAGGAGATAAGCTCTTACATATATATATATATTATTCTTTAAAATGAAATATATTCAATTTATAGACAACTAAATACTTAAAATATATAAATAATAATAATAATAATAATAATAATAATAATAATAATAATAATAATGGTTTTGTAATGCCATCATTGTGAAATATATATATATATTGTACCCTAACCATCGAGTTGATATAATAATAGGAAAATACGACTAGCTCAGATAAAATGATTACGCTTAGCTAAAATACATATAATCTTAATATAATCAATAATAAAGATATCCTATGATAATATCTACTATTTAACTAGCTCTAACTGATTAATAAATACTAAATAGTTCGATTTATGAAAAATTAAATAAATAAAATATTAATAAATCATGAGAAAATAAAGTGAAGGACAAGCAGTAAAGAATTACATTGAGCCAATATCCCACAGGATACAATCTCAATGGCATAAGAATACTACCCCCCCCCATTATTTCAAATAATAATAAATTCATAGCATTCTTAAGACTTTAAAATAATAACAGTCAATTTAGTATAATGTTACTAAATAAATTCTAATTTCTTTATTAAAACAATACAATTATAATTCTCTCAGGTTCTTTAAAATAACTCTAATCAATTTATAATCTCCTCTAGTTAAATATGATAAGGGATTTTGTATCATCCTCCACTACACCTAACTAATAATAATAACCACAACAATAATAAATAATAATAATGATAATCTTGAATAAATAATTTTTAATCTTATCTACTGTTCAATATTATTATGACTAACAACAATAATAATAACAATAAGTAATACAATTCTTTTAGTTCTCATGTGGCACATTAAATAGAATATATGGCATAATCTGATAAAATCTGAAAAATATGTGGCAACAAACAACATTAAAATTCTATGCAATAAATTGTGCAATTAATTATGATCATAATAATAATATTAATGCGAAAGGAAATTCCTCAAGTATATTATATTCTGAATCATTATAATTTCCTCAAATAAATAATTATATCTGTATTGTGCAAATATTATCTTTATTTTGGTATCTATCAATCATGTATTTAACATAAACTATATACACTATTTACAATTATCCTTAATAAAACCTAACAAATATAAAGCTAAACAATTCAAAACAAAGCAAAACTCTCCATATAGTAGTGCCATCTTATGCTAACAGGAGCAATCAATGGATGCCAGAAGGCTTGTGCATAAAATCCCTATCTAGTGCCTACTCATCCAATATCCCCAGACTAGTTTCTGGCTTGTGGCCTTCATCAGTGAGGAGCCTTGGATCTGAGAGCACTGCACCTAGATCTTAGGATCTAAAATGCAACCCTCCAGCATCCACCCACCTTTTAACTCTATTTAACTACAAAACTATGAAACTGAAATCCATTGATTGCTTTTGTTAGCACAAGATGGCACTAGTATATGGAGAGTTTTGCTTTGTTTTGAATTGTTTAATAACAATTATGTGCTAGTATGAGATAGTGATCATGTGATGTTTAGTGGTTTAAATATAAAGCTAATGAAAATAATATTAAGTTACATACTTGCACATTATAAAAAAAAATACCATAAATCAAGAAGTAAATAAGCCTTTTCTCCAACTTATATACTATTTATGGCACATTTATTTAAAATATATTACAGATTTAAGACCACTCTTATAATCTAATAATAATAAAAAATCTATTAATTAAACATAGAGAGACCATATGGTTTTCATAAGTGTACATGATAAAAAATATGATATATGAAATACTTAAATAATATTCATCTTTAAAATGTTCAAATATTTTTCCAATAAATCAATTAAACTTATCTAAAATAATAGTGCTAGTGTTATTTTAAATATTTTCTTGGTTCATTCGGTAAATAAAATTGACTTTAATAAAATGTATTTTTAAAATATAAAATAATATTCATAAAATACAAACATTCATTCTATTTTGTGTTGTTCATTTTGGATGTTTTTATTTTTTTTAAAATATGCATTAACACATAAAATCAAAATATCAAAATTATTCAAAAATCTTTGAATTGTTATCATCTCTTTTATTTTTTATTTTTTTAAAAAAATAGTTTAATAAAAATATGAAAAATATCTATGATTCTTTATTATTCACTGTTAGCATTTACATTCAATTTCATTTGTATTTGACCTTAACCTAAACCAAAACAAGAAAAACCTATCTCATCTCCTTTCAAAATAACAATACTACAATCTAAAATTATTCATTATATTCTTTCATAAAATACAATGCTATACGATGTAATAACTGTCGACATTAAGATAGTGATACGATGCATAGAACCTAAAGAAATAACTAGAGTAAAGACTCAATAGTATAAAATATATTGGATAGTCTACATGGAAACAGTGTAAATGAAGAGGTATGACTTTTCTGTCTAATAACCTCAAATATAATAATAATGTCCAGGCTATTTATTCCGCACTCACTCAAATATTTTAAAATACAAAAATATCAAGAAAAACACTGTCCACAGAAAATATATACAAGACACAGGGTTACGTTATCTGTACTTGCATAAATTACTAAGATAACAATATAGGTTACTTTCCTATTTTCTCCATAGATCCTACATATAAGCATCCAAAGGTTTCTTTACATACTTCCAAAGTCACTATCGATTAAAACTTCACAATAGATTTAACAACCTACATTGCAAAAATAACTAGCATTACTCTAAATAACAAGCAAAATTCGTATATGACTGTAACAATCTAAAATTACTACAAGAAAAGGTTTTATTCACTTTTAAAAAACTCAGCAACAAAAATACAAATGATTTTGTTTTAAAATATTATAATCAATATACAAAATATTTCCAAAAGTAGGATTCATCCATTAAAATCATATAAAATTATGAGTATCAATAAATTATATTACATTGGTAATATAAAAGAAAATGTATTCATATCTTTCTAAAATCATGGCTTATATTTTAGAATAATAATAAAGTTTTATGTGTAATTAATGCACATACACACATGTTTATAAGTTCATATGACAAAGTAATATAAAAAATATTCCAAGCAATTCTAGAAAATAACAATAAAATATACATAATATAAAATTAATAAATTTTATAAAGTTTATCTAGTGACCCTATGCTTGTCAGTCAGTATTATAGATGTCTTCTGGTCTAATATATAACATAAGGAAACATTAATTAATAATGGTAGTCATTCAACATAACACTATCATACCTTAAAATGTGTATGAAAACTTTACAAAATATTAAAATATTCTTTAAAATATTAATTTTGTTAGAATAAATAAAAATATTTAAGTGTAATCTTTCCTACCCTAACACTAAAAAAACTTAATACTATAATTAGTATGTAAAATGATAATAAAACTTTAGTTACTAAACTCCAACTCTTTCTTCTTTTCATAAAATTCAATTTTAAAAAGTTTTTTTTCTTCCTTCTAATACTTTCATAGAAGTTCACCTGGCTTGTTGCTAAGATGATCACTATTGTCTGAAAGTTTTAAACACAAAGAGAGCTCTTTTTTTTTTCCTCGGCATGCAGTTGTTCATAAGTAAAAAAAAAAGTCAACTTTTTAAATCAAAAATTATTTGAAAATTGGCTATTCATCCTGTTCTCAAAGTCTATAAAATCATAGTCTATTGTCTGTAGCTTTCCAGGATAATAGCTATTAAAGTGATATCACTTGGAAAAGATTTTATAAATAAACTCGGGAGTTTTTCCCGTTCACTTGGATTCGATCAGCAAAATTTTAGATGCAACATTGTTGGCAATATATACTTAACACATATATTTACGGAAAATACATATTTTTTATTCCATTCAAAAATATTATTTTATAGTAATGAAAATTTTAAGTCATTTATACTGGTATATTTTTCAGTCAGGATAATATTTATTCTTTTAATTATTCATTTATTTCTTTTTCTGATGAATAAGTTGAAAACCATTTTTTATAATATTAAATTATTTACAGTATTTTTTAATAACAACTTGTCATAAAAATTATATCCATAATAATGTCGGTTGTTCTTTTTAATCATTTTTTTCCAAGAAAGACTTGCACTAACTTTTAAGTGAATATTTTTAAAAGATTCACTTCAACTTTTTTTTTTCAAAAAAAAACTACACAGTGCTAATGTAAGCATAAATGGTATCTTTTCCTTATAGGTTCAATATTAAATTCATTTTCTCAGTTTTTTAAGAAATAGTAATTTTTTAAGTTTTCAGATAATTCTTTATCATCCAGATAAAGACTTTAAGATTTTTAAAATATAATGCATAAGCATGCCAGTTCTTTGAAAAATATTTCTATACGATACTCTTGCAAATATCCAAAGTATTAAAAATAAATAATTATACAAATTTTCCCATAATATATTTAAAACTATACTTTATCAGCTGCATTTTTGTCATTAATTCTTTTAAACACATTATCTCTGATATTTTACCATGAAGTTGGCTTAAGCTTGAATAAAAATAACTAGTAGAGAATTTATTAATTTAGGGATGCATTATTACTTTGTCTTAATAAATTGATAATCCTTCAAAACTTTTCTTAAAAAATAATATTATTAAGAAGTAGACTAAGTAATACTCCAATATTGATATATGATAATAATATTGATAATAAAACAATAAGTTAAGAAGTAAAGAAGCAATTAAATAAGTAAGTGAGAGCATCTACTTTTATACTAGATACAATCTGATTGGTTATTTAATCTTCAACTTATGATCTAATTTACATTGTCAAGTTTAGGTTATTAAAATTTAGAAATAAAATTTATGACTCATACCAAAATATTAAATATTATTACAAAATTTAATTTTAAAACAATTTTACAATTTTATTTAAACAAATTAAACACTTTAAAATAACATTATTAAAATAATACATTATCAATTTATTCAACATTTAATTTTAATGTATCTATTTTTAAAATTTAACTTTACTAACTACACTTATTTTAAAGCTATCTAATTAAATAATTTTCCTAACATTTATTTTTGTGCTACACAAATGTTTTAATTTTAAAACAATTCTAAAGTAATTTTGAAACTTTTTTAGAAACCTTGCAAGCACAAAATATGTGTATTTGCTGGTCACATGACTTTAAAAACCAGACAATATGTAGCAATTTTTCATATTCACTGTCTGAAAACAGAATTATATTAAACATTTTATTACAAAATATTATATTATAAAAAATAATAAAATATAATAATACAATTTGGAATAATAAATCTTGAAATTATTTAAACAGCAGTAAATTAAATATATTTGTCTACCACAAAATATTATACTTTTAATAAATAATTTATAATACAAATATTAAATCTAATTTTTATTTATAATACATTAGCTTATTTAACTTTAAACCTTTATTTTAGAATTCAGCTTTTAACACTTTGTTTAATAGGACTTTTACTATAATGTCTCACTATAGTTTTTTTACATATTTATAACTTTAAACTTTATTTTAACAAAGTCTTAAAAATATTATCAACCTTATATAGCATTTATACTATTCAAGTCTTTGCTTCATTTAAAATTTTTCAAAAATTGACTTAGTAAACCTATTTGGACCTAGTAAAAAGGGTACAATATATATATATATATATATGGCATACAAATTTAAAATGGGCAGAGGACTTTTGTTATTTTGTTAGTATGTTTTGTTTTTTAATTAAAAGAAAAAAGGAAATCTCATAAGACAAAGGTTTTTTTTATTTCAGTGTTAGTATATATGAAAGTTGTATTTCTATTTGATTTTTTTAAATGTTTAATGGCAGATGTAGGCAAGGAAATAGAATAGTTTGGGTATAGATTATAGGAGATAGGTGCATGGTGAAAGGAGCATAGGTGAGTTAGGTATGTGGTACACTGCATATTTATATATAAATAAATTAGTCAATAAGAAAATAGTTTACAAATTTTTTTGGTAATAGTAAACAGTACAAATAGAAAATTGTGAGAAGGCAATTTAAGGTTGTTTGCTAAATATAGGGTATCATAAACATTAACAAGATCTTACTCTAAAAAAATGGAGCAAGAAAATGATAAAAAAAGAAAAGGACGATAAGTCAAATAGAGAAGCAGCAGAAAAAAATCAGCCAGAAAGGCAGGAAAACAAGATAGCAACATTTAGCAATAAGCAAGGGGAAGATCAACCCAAGAGGACAATGAGGAGTTGATGTAAATGATAAAAAAAACTATTATAAAATATGTTCAATGATCTATTAAAAGAGATGTTAACATGTGAATGATCTGAAGAATGTTATGTTTGATATGTCACAAAAGGAAAAAGAGGAATGATATAAAGAATGGTATATCAAATGAGATGCCACAAAATATGAACAATGTAAAAGATGAAATATCACTAGATACAGAAGCAAAATCACAAAATATGGAAAAAATAATGCAGAAAAATGAGGAGGGCAAAACCTCCATCAGAGCATTAATAATATGGGGGGAAGAGGTAGAGGTCAGGCAGCAACAGATCAAGGAAAAATGTGGGGACCTGGAACAAAGCTTAAACCAAGTGGTTGGAGAGAGAGTTAAAAAGCAACAAAGCTGTGATGTCAAAACTAAAGATCTGGAAGATTTATTATTTGAAAATGATAGTAAGATTAAGGGTTTTCAACATATTGTCAATAAGATCAAACAATATATGACTGAAGCACAAATTATCAGCCCCATGAAAGACGAGCAGATAATAAGGATGGAGAAGGCTGAAATCCATATCAGTGAATCTGAAAGGAAGAATGAAGGAAACTGGGATGAGCTTTTAAATGCCGTGGACATGAATCACCAAGGCTAACCATCTGACAAAACCAGAGAGGGCATAGGCATTAATGATATGAGCTTGGGAAGAAATAGGAACCAATAAAAACAAACTCAATGGCATAATAAGGCAATATCTAAAAGTTGAAGTCCAGAATTATATCTTAAACCCATAAGAAATAAGATTGGTGACCAGTTATGCAAATATGAGAAAAGGGAGCCCAATCTACTTTAACCTAGGCCAGGGTGTAGCAAAATCCCTGTTTAGTAAATATAGTAATTAAATTAAGTCAGTCATGTTGTTTGAAGATTGGTGTATTGTGTGTAGGTTGGTTTGTGTTTGTATTTTCTGTACTCTAGGGTTGGAGATGATGAGAGCTTTTGAATGTTGGCTGGAGATTTTTGTGTAGCCTGGAACTTCTGTGGCACTATGGCAAATCATGTTTCTACACTAAGAAGTGTAATGACTTATTACATAATCTACAGAGTTGAAAAGCCCTCTGAGATTAACACTTAGTTAAGTGCACCTGTTTAAGCAAAAGAAGCTGACATAGTGCCAAACTCTTGGTTAAGTGAGAGACCCTTATCCTGATAATACACAAAATCATGTAAGACTCCAATAAGGAATGAACAAGGATACATTTACTTTATTCTTATTTTAGTTGCTTTGCATAGTTGTCATGAGATTCTGGATGAAGTAGGGATATTTATACTGATGCTCTTAGTCTCTGTTTTTTTAGCTTGGTGGTTCAGGAAAATGGGAGAGTGACAGTTTGCATCACTGGCATTTAAGCATAATAAATGTAATATTCTAATGACTAGCACAGACAAGAAAATTATTAAGTATTTTATTTTGTATTGGTAAAGTTGGTTTAGTTTAAAGGTAGTTGGATAGTTGAGACATAAAATAGTTACTACTATTTCAATGCCTCATGAGAGGGGGTATTGTGACAGGCACTCTTATAGTGGCCATGTACAAGGTTCCATAGTGAAAGCTTCAATCACTTATATGTATATATAATGTAACGGTATACATATGCTGTTACATTATTTTAAAATTAAAATAAAGGGGAGAATAAATCTTAAGTAAAAATGATTTTATTAAAAACTAAAAGCCACAAATTAAGAACTATGTTAATATATATATATATTGCACGGATGGTAAACTTTAAAAGTATTTTTATTTTTTAAAAAAAAGTATTTGAAAGTACTTTTTTGTAAAAAAAAAAAAATAAAGATCTAAATATAGATAAATAGTTTTGTTAAAAAGTTGTATAAAGGAAGATAGAAATAAATGTTGATTTATATTATGTTTTAATCTTAGAAAATAAAAATAATTGTTTTATTAATTAAATGTAGAGCAAACTAGCCCTTGAGGCACTTAAATAATTACAAAGTCAGATAGGAGATATAAATAAAAATTTGAGATTGTTTCCTGCTCTGAAGCAGCAACAAGTGCACAGACCATAATGGAAAAAAATATCTAGACCTTAGGATCGGTGACATCATGTTCGATCAATCCGTGAAAATGCTGATAAGAGGCTAATAAATGTATAAAAGCCAAAATAATGGAATTCATTAATTGTTGTCTTAGAGCTGACTATTAATCTACATATGAACTGTAGCTGTATTGCAGACTCTATGATGTAGGAGTCTGCAATAGATTTAATTTCCTGACAACCAGCTGAGGCCTTTTGATGACAGTTCTTTACCAAATGAATGGCAAGTTTCAAAGAAGGACAAACAATCTACGAAAGTGATCATGAAGATGGACCTCTAAATCTTTCAGAATCTGTAAAGTATGAATTCTTGTGTTTATCTAATATAAACTTTTTCAAATTTGCAATTAGTAACTGAAAATAAGAACTCTTATCTGACCTAAAAAGAAAAATTCCAAATCAAATATTAATAATAATTTTTTTATGCATATGTTTAATTAATCATTTCCATTTCTTTTTTTTAGTTATGTGTTAAGTAAAATATATTAAATTTAAGTTAGGTGTAGATGACTGCATAGATTCATTAATGTTTAGTTATTTCTTAAGATTTTCATATGCGTAATATATATATATCGGTAAATATGATACCTCATGCTGAGTGTTCAAACGTATTATTCGTATATCTTTTAAGTTATTGTTGTCAATGTGGCACCTTATGATGAGTGTCATTGAGTTTACTTTATTGTATTAGTAATCCCATCAATAACCGTATTTAAAGTCATTTATGTTTATTTTAGAGGGGTTTAATTTCAGGCTATTTGTTTTGTAGTTAGGTCGATGCTGGTGGAGGGATATATGGGTGATTATATCAATGTAATGTGGTGTGTTAGCATACAGGGAAATGTGCTCAAGTGAATGCATGACCCCAAAGATGTCATTGCATTGCAATGGACACAGATGTATTTTCTGTGACATTGACCCCTTTAGCTCTATGGATAGGGACTATAAGTTGGCAAATAGACCACTCTCCACCATATATAGCATTTATGTTAAATATTATATGGATGATTTCTTCACCAGACAGATGCACATTTCTGTACTGGATGAGGATCATGTCCATCAAATAATATCATGCTGCAGATGCACATTCCTGACAGCATGGTTTTATGTTAGCATCTTCATATTGCATTGATTGCATCTGTATATTTGGAAGAAGGCATTGGGTTGGCTACAAACTTTTAGTCTGAGGTTGAATGATTGTTTTTGAAAAGTTTTTAACTGAGTAATCTATGTAGCCTATCTATACTCAACATTCTAAAGCAAAAACATTATTAAAATGTCAATCTGTGCAGACTTTCTAAAATAATAATGATTTAAATTTAAAAATAATAACAAATTTAAGATTAATTTATTCCTCAATTTTAAATATATTTATATATGTGCATCAATAAATGTTTTTTTTGTGTGTGTTATTTATTACTGGCAGTGGCTTATTTTTTTTATATTAAAAATATTTTTTAAGAATTTAAAGCTTTTCTTTATTAAAATGTTTGAGAAGTTATTTATTATAAATCTCTGTGTCTCCTAGAGCTAGTGGCATGGATTAATGAGCAATATAAAATAGTTGGATCTTAACAGTAATTATCTGCCTACAATACAAATATTCCAGGTTCAAATGGCCTGGGTACGGCAGACACGGTAAGACTCCATTACATCCTGACCATTATAATAAAGAGATACATTTTATTTAAGTTATATTAATAAATAAAGTACTAAATTATATAAACATACTATTGAGTGAATGATGGTGATCTGTGCACATATTTTTACCTACACACAGGAGTAAATAAAATATAAAAAAGTTATGATTTATAATTTTCATATACAATTATTCTTTATTTTTAGTTATTGCAAATTTTTCCAATTTGCATTTTTAAATTGTTTATATATGAGAACATATATATAGAAAAAGGGATGAAAAAACTGATTGTAAATGTTCTGCACATCTATTTTTTTATGTTTATCATATATATTTTTTTACTAATAAGTTAAAGCAAATGCATGCTGTTATTGTTTAACCAAATTTTAATTTCATTAATGGATGGAAATGGTCATAATGTACTGTGTGTTTTAGTTTTAAAAACAAAAATGTAAAGTAATTTAACCCTTTAAACATGCAGCCTAATCTCTTACATTTCAGCATTTTCTGACATTTTCTTTGTCTCACAAATCAATATAAAATATATGATTAAATGATTATTACTTATCAGAAAGTAATAAATTTGACTTTATTTGATAGATATTTTTGTTTATTACTGAAATAAAATTTAAATGTTCACACTTTGTTTTTGTAAATATTTAAAAAATGAGATCATAGTCAAAACAAAGAGTTTACACATCTTTTGTTTCTGGAAAGATTATTTTCAGTTTACAAAATCAATGAAATATTTCTTATAAATGAATAATTTTTTTTTTATATCTAACAAATTATGCTTTAAAAGTTTAAAAATTTTGAATATTTATTGCAAAATTGCAATATTTTCATACTTATAAGTATAAGTATATTGCTTACATAGAAGCTAAGCTTGTAAATTGCTTCAGACCATATTCATGTTAGCTGCTAATATAACATATTTTTGAAAATAAAGCATTTCAAGTCAAAATAAGTTATTAATAATTTATATTTCTTGATATCTAATAATTATAGTGTAAATTATTGTAAAAAAAATATCTAAAACTGTAGTAAATTCACAAATAAACATGTTTTTGATCATTGGAACTATTTTTTTTAAACAATATCATAAAATGATGAGTATTTTACAGTTTTAGCAACAGACAATGGCTGAACATGTCAGGGTGGGGCTTATGTCTATTGTAAGAGTGGGATTTTTGAATTTCCCTCCATCTACCATAATTTCTTTAGCAAAAATCTTATATAATAAAATATACCATTTTACATGCATTTTAACTTATAATACTTATGAAAAAAATTCAACAGGTAGTGAATGGGTCAAAAAATGAAATAATTCATAAGAAGCATTCCAAAGGTTAATGCCAATATCCATCACTTCAATTAACTATCAGAAATCACACACTCTGATATATAATCTAGTCCAAAAGTATGGCCATGACCAGATCACTGAATCCATAATTCCTACCGACACACCACCCCCCAAAAAATTAAGCTGGCTTGACCATCTAATCCTGTCAACAATGCAACAAAATACAAATGCCCATAACAACTATCAAAGCAAGATCAAGCTATGGGATGCCCATCGCATCCTAAAACAAAATAATCAAATCTCTACTACAAGATTAGGAATAACTAATCACAAGCTGATTACCCTATTCAAGTATTGGGCTCTAGAACCAAAATACTTAGATTACTTACTTAAAATTAATCTGGATGCCATGCCGGTCAACTGGTTCCTCAGATATAAAAGATCTATCACCAAAGTCCAATCAATTTGCCACAGCTGTGGCAGGGATGAGGAAACATTTGACCACATAATTAAAACATGCATGGGTCTAGGTAATATTAAAACAATAATATTTAACAATTCAAAGATAGACTACTACAAAATACTTAATATAAAAGAATGCATTTGTGGAAGAGATATTCCTACAATCAGGCTGTCAATTTTCATCACCTATGCCATTTGGATTGTAAGGTGCAAGGCACAATACCAACATCCCAAGCCAGATGAAAACTCATTATTTATTCAAAGCATAGAGAAAATTAAACAAAGAGACAAAACTCTTGCCACAACATTCATTTTTCAAGAGACATGGAAGCTATATCAGACTCTCTAATAAAGTTAACAAAGAACTTAAACACTAAATACCTAACCCTGTTTAACTCAATAATGTTAGTTCCATAACTCATCTCCATATTTGTAATATATCATCCATACTAATTAGTTTAATAAATGTTTTGAGAAAATCTAGAGTGTTTTATTTTAGAGTTTGGTACTGTTTTATTAGATTGTGTCAGCTGCCTGATGGTATTGTTGCTATACAGAAAACATAAATATATTGTTACTGGGTCCACCCCATTATTTGTGAAAGAATAATAATCATATGGGTTAATGTCCTTAATAAATTCACTGGAACAATTTTACATAAACATACATTTTTGCAAATATGCTATTATAGTAGAATTCCCCATGTATACCCAGCACTGGATGGAAAAACCATCATCCCCCCTTCTCCCCACAAACTTTATAAAATCTACCAGCATTTCTTGAGAGATAACTAACTACATCATGATGGGGGAAATGCTGATAATGATTTAATTAAATAAAACAAAGATATAGCACTAATTAACTTTTGCTATATAATAAGTTTAAATCAAATGGCTAAATTAATATCTACTTTGAAACAATAAGGAAATATCTCAGGGTTTTATTACATAACTTATTTAAAAATTCATACTATATAAGAGCTACCAATTACAATGGTTCTAAAAGATAACAGTTAGACAATGAAAGAAATAGAATACCTTTTTATTTCAAATCATTATCCAAAGAATAACTAAGTACATACATTTTCCCAGAAGTTCATCAAATAATTAAGCATTTCATATAATGTTTGGATCAAAAAATAATATCATCAGATCTGAACATGTTCATTATTAAATTCATGAAATAGTGCAATAATGTCATATTGGATATGTAGGTATGGAAACTAAGAATACAAATGCATGTAAAAGAATAACTCAACAAAGTTTAAAATAAATGAAACATTTATTACATTATGTAAATATTAATTCTTATTAAGTGCAATGTCAGCACATAATACTTAAATAAGGCTATAATTTTAGTACATGGTGCATGTACTAAGGTTATAGCCTTATTTAAGTATTACATTATGTAACCATAATAAATACTATCAGTTTATAATAGGATCAGAGTTTCAGAGTCTATTGACTAGATTTATCACTTATAACACCTAAATTTACAAATATACCTTGCAGGACTTGATATCTGATATTTATATTTTTCTTCTCTTTTTCTTTTTTTGCATTCCAGAACTCATAACTTTATTTTATTACACACTCCTGTAATACAAACTGATGAAACAAAGTAATACCTTTACATCCTTACTTCACATATATACATGCTGTCAGCTAATTCTAACATTATTTGTCAGCCAAATCAACACTGGGATAATTAAACAATGCAATATGGATCTAAACATATGAGTTAGAGAGGTCACACCATCCTTTATAGTCTCTCGAACAATTCTATTAACTAGCTACACTTTTCTTTGTTTACTCATTCACGATGAGGGTGAATCATTTTGAGGATTTGATGATTTAAAGTAAATTAGTATGATATGATTTGAAATATTTACCCAAGACTTACAAATCCAGTGATAAATTCTTCCATCTCTTCAGAATTAATAGTATTCCATGCATACTTCTGTATTATGCCACCTGTTATTCCATTGGTTTGCTTATGAAATTAAGAGATAAAATATAATACAGATAATGCCATAGACCAACCAACGACTTTAGCACTACTTCTGCTTTAGATGCTCCATAAAAGAAATTAATCCTACCATTTATTTTAATTGACAAACCTGTCCATTAAAGTATGAAGATTGGCTATTTTAATATAAAGCTTAGCACTGATTGTATATATGTGTGGAGATAATAATCTGGAGCAACTGATGATTGCTGGTTTAGCATGAAATACTTATATTGGTGATTATTTATTTTTTCAACATGTGTATGATCAAGTGATTCAGCACTATGAGATAGCATGGAGAGCTGACAGTCATGTGAAAGTTTGAATCCTTATATATTTAATTGACAAACTATATTACACATAACTATGACTATACAATGGATAAACATTCCCCAATGGACACATGAGGGACAAGAAGACCTTAATTCTATTAATCTAAATGAAAAAATATAGTAACTCCCTAACCTTACTCAGAGGTTCAATATTGGTGTGGACTCAGTCTCATCAATGAAAACAAGGGAAATAAACTGCTTCATTTCATATATAATCACCATAATGCACAAATGCTTAATCTAGGAAATATAATCCACTCATGGTAAGTATTTAAATAAGCTAAGGGAGAGTTCTCTCAATCCCTGACAATATAATATATATCCTTAATGATTTCTTTCCTCATAGCTACTTAACACATTTCATTCTAAACATAAAAAAAAATTCATTCATAGATAAATTCCTAATTCTTTCATTTATTTTGGCATATTACATCATCTGAAACTGGCAGGAAAAATACAAGTCAAGCAACTATAAATGTACAATTATATAAATGAATTGCACAAAACAGGCACACATATGCATAACACACACAAAATAATTTCAAATCATATTCAATACACAGATATTATACCAACATTAACCAATAAATTGAAAATAAATCTTTAATTCATAATGAATTATAAATACTGCAAAATTTTAGGTATAACAGTTGTTATTCAACAGACAGACTCCATCATCTCTAACAATGCTAAGATAAAACAATATTTTTTAGGCATTTACCCCTCTTTAAATTAGATGCTAGCTTCATAATAAAAAATAAATACTTCTACCACTAACATAAGCATATAGAATACATGTACATAAAAAAATTATATCAAAATTACAATCAATTACCCAGTATAATACTTTTCATATTATATGTATCCAAGATGATCTTGGAGCAAAAGAAAATAATAAATAAAAAAAACAACATAAAGACAAATAAATTGATCTACGTATCTACCATACACTAACAACAAAAGAAATGATTAAATCTTCTTTAGCTGGAAAATAAAAGTTCACTCATATAGTCTGTAAATAATACCTCTTCAACATATACGAAAGTAATGATAATAATTAGAAATAGATGCTAGTAGACATATAGGCAAATTCCTGCAATATAAAAACTACGCATGTTGGATCCAATTGAAGAGCAGTTTTCAAAGTACTTAGGAAATAGCTAATTGAAATTGCTGATATAGAATGCAAAGTATTCAACATATTTTCTTTTCATAATGACAAATTACATTTACTGCTGCAGATTTCTAGTAATATTTTTATCGTTTAATTAACTGGTGGTTTTGCAGTTTTGTAACTCAGCAATCATTCTTGCAAATTTCAAAAGGAGCATTAGCTTTCCACCAATTAACATTGACTATAATTATATTTATCAAGGAATTTATAATACTTTATCAAGGCCATTCATTAGACAAATAGTTAATTATATTTATGATATTTACTTAAGTCTAAATAATTCTTTAAATGACAATATATTTTTAGGATATGTTGAGTATAAATGAGGAGAACAATGAGAAAATGTACATGTGCAATATTCACACTCTTCCACTCACATTAAATTATAAGCACATTTAATAGAGGTTAGTTATCCATAAGTTTTATATAAGCCACACATTCAATTCCTTTATAAGATATTGTACCGGTCAACAGATGCCATACCCCAACACAACCTAAACCCAAAATCGGATTCAAACCCAGTCGAACCAAAGAATTAAATCCAAGACCAAACTGAATTCAAACCCAACTCAAAGATTAGATCAAATCAATGGATAACACATGTTGATGGCACATGAGTATGTGCCATGAACTAGCTCAATGGATGATGATTTCTGAGACCCCTGATCTGACTCTAGCTAACATACAATGAAATGGCTATGGATATATCTAGATCAATTCATATATGTATGTTTGGGTTGCGAATACAGACAGTGAGCATTAATATTTAAAATAATTAATAATTAATGAAGAAAGTCAAAACCAAATATGTTATATAAAATGTTTAATAATAATAAATATTTGTTCAAATGTTTATGATTAGCATGATATATTACTTCTAGTCTTTAGAGTATGAATGACAATTTACAATAAATAATGACAGTTGTGCTCATATGCCAATAATTAATATGCAAGTGTGGGAGAAATATATGTCTATGCCCTGACAAGTAGACAAAGGAGAATAAAGGTATTTTACTTGGAAAGAAACTGTGATTCTAATTTTATAAAAAAAAGATGACATTCATTTTCACACATCCGTAAATCAATTCATGAAAAGCATGATGAGTATTTAGGGCATACCTTCAATATTTAAGAAAAAACTTATTTAAAATTATAGATGAATATAAAGTTGTTTGATTTTAATCAAATCAATTTATTACAATTTATAAGCATAAGAGTGGTGCTTTATTGGAAATGAGAAATAAATGGTACTAATGACTTACGAGCATTAAAAAAACAAATATGAATTATAATGGCTTGTTGGTGATTTAAGAAGTAGCAGGGCAGCTTGTATTCCACAAGTTTTTTCTGCTCTATAAATAATTCATGGAACACAGGAAAAGCCAGGTCGGGACACAGCTGCAAACCTTTTGTATTCCAAATATAATAATGAGTAAGGGAGGAAGTGATTTCTTCCCATGTATTTAAAATAACAATAAGATCACCAATGTGACAAGCCTATGAATCAGGAGGTGGCTCACATTAGCAACGTTCAGAATGATGATGATTCAATGATTATCATATTTAATTAAGAAAGCCCAAATTACATAAGAAATGCTTCATGTAATGACCTGATCATGTCAGATTAAAATCAAACTTGCTTGGAATAAAGGTACTTAAACGCAATTATATAATTATACTAATCATACCCCACATATCATGCCCTCCCTGAATATAAATATAAAGTACGAAATTTAAATTAAAATACATTGATTTTATTTTCTTTATCAACCTTTAGCAAAACATTTTAATATTATCAATATGAATAAATAAATTTGTGAACTCAAATAAAATAACTGGGAGCATGGGTTATAAAATGGGCTAATAATCATTATCAGGCACTGGTAAAAATAGCAAACATTTAATAAATCCTTCAACTCAATAATTAATAGAACCGTATTAATTTAATTCCAATGGACCATACTTAAACTATAAAATTTAATACAATATTATTTTCATAAGGTAACAGTAACGAAAGAGATTATTATCGAGTTGAAAGTATTATTGGCATATAATCAAAATAAATGATATTAATAATCATTCAAATAAATATATAAATAAAGTTAATTAAAACAAACCACCATCATAAGAAAAGGAAAGTTAACAAAATATTAATTTTAAGACTAGAGATAAGAATAGAGAATTACTATACAAATTAAGACATTATAAAGTGAGGAGAAATTTTAACAGCAGTTAACTTAAAATATGATCTAATGTAAAGTGCATAAACAGGCCAGAAATTTGCGGTTCAGAAAATAAATATATTACCAGTCTTTCCATGGTTTGTTCATTAATTTACACGGCAGAGTCCAGTGGGTTTAGAAGACAACATAGGCATGCAGTTAACTCATATGAATAGCATTTGTGGATTGGTTTCCTTAATATTTTGGCAGCTCACGATTTATATGGACATTTGTAATTAGCAGCTACATGTTGAAGATTTTATAAGAACTTCGGAGTCCAGCAATCAGATCTCCAAAGTTATCCATGCACCATGCTGAAAAGACTATCAAAATTCATAATTAAATGTGATGTGCTTCAGGTAGCAACTCTTCTAAAAAAGTAATGGCTTCTTTTTTTTTTGAAACTTTTCCAGGCTATTTATATCTGTCTTGCAGTTTTCCACCCATTCTGACTCTGATGTCTTCAGGCTAAAGCTTTTAAATTATTACAAGTTAAAATTTTCATTAATTGATTTCTAATCCATTCCTCTGATAAGACTTTCAAATCCGTTAACCCTTTGATCACTAATTATATTATTGGGCGAGTGAGTTAAAAATCAAAGCTTTTAATTGACCAACTCACAAACTGAAGACCAAGTCAATTGTCAAAATATATTCTCCTTTAATATCATATTCACTTTAGATTCATTTATAAAAAGTATATTAATAATTTGTCAGGTTATGAAAGTGAACAAAAGTTCTTTCAAAAATAAATTTCTATTTATTTATTATAAAATATTCAATTTCGGCAAATGTAAAAGTGAACATTAGTAATGAATTAAAGAGTTGCTGATGTAAATTTTTTTTTTCAGTTTTACGTTACGGAAAAGTAAATATTTTTTTTGCTAAAATCTTAAATATTTTTACTAAAATTTTCAATATTTTTCTAAAATAATTTTGTTTTTTAGCATATTTTATGAAAATGATTTGTAATTTCTCAAAAAATACTTTTATACTAGTTTAATATCATATTCGAAATGAAAATCTTAGCATTTTTCTTTATTTTCTTTGATTAGGCAGTTTCTTTGTCCTTGATAGCCAATCAGAATGTCTTTGATGGCTGAGAGCCAATCACTGACAAGCTTTCTTTGTTTAGCTTCACAGGCAGTTTTATTGATTTTTTACTTGTAAAATAATTCAAGAGAGGGCAGCATCTTACAGAACTTTTAAAAATCTAACTATTGACTATAAAATGGCTATCCTAACATTAAAAATAATGGAATTAGAGTGACATCAATCGTCAATGCAAGGTCTCATAAGCATCAACAGAAAGGTTAACTTGGAATTCATTTTCTATTTAGAAAATGAATTTGTAAATCTGAATAAATGATTTTAATTTAAGAACTGTCCTTACATTTTAAATTATTATTTTAAGTAATTAATAAAAATTCCCCATTGTCTTTGGGGAAGGGCGATGTGAAAGCTTATCAAAAGAATGTAGCTTTTAATCACATAAATTTTAAATGGTAAAAGTAAAATTAAAACATTCCGATGTAATGAAACTTTATAACGAATATATATATTTCAATATTCATAGATATATACGTACAATCCACGCAATTATAATATATATGTTTTCATGAATAATTTTATCATGAGATTATTAATAATATTAACAAGTTTAAATATAAAATAATTGACTTTAACAGATGTTTAAATAAGAATCTGTTTTAACTGAAACTAGTGTGTATTGAATAGCATAAAGCTCCATTACATTTGGTAATATTCAAGGTGAGTGACAGGATTTGAATTAGGCTACAGGTGGGATCTCATGTGATGCTTGGATCGAACTTAGATCTGACCGCTTCAATATAAATGGTTAGATATAGTTCTCATCCAATAACAATTATGGCATGTTATACAAGTTATATAAACACATTCTTCCATTTGAGTTTTACTTTTCTATAGCCAGAAAAATTTTTTAATTTACAGTTTATGAAATGTTTTGTTAAAAAGTTCACCATAATTTTTTCCATAAAATAGCAAAATTTGTACAATTCAATTTTTTCATTAATACTAAAAATTAAGATTAGGTAAGTTAAACTTGAGTTATGGATGCACATATGCATTTTAAACAACGATATTAAATCTAAAGTTAGTTAATTGAAAACATAGGGTAATATACCTTGCTTGAAGTTGATTACATTGTCATCCTTTTCTTTATATTCCAAAGAAAATTTTCTTAACTAGTTTAAATTGAATATTAACTGCTTGATTTTGGAAGAAGAACCACATAGAGAGAGAGAGAGAGAGAACTGTGATAAAGCAGATTACTTTCTTGTCTATATCTTTTTTTGTTACCGATTATTGCTTAGATATCCATTTCTTCCACCAATCAAGAAATTACTCACCCCAAAGATCAACCCCACCTTTTGCTCTAAGATAATTAGCTGGAAATATTCAATAAATCTTTTTCTTTTTAGAAGAAGAAAAAAAAAATCTGACCTTTAAACGACATTAAATCAAATTGAATAAAAATATTTTTTACACTTCTAAAATGAAATTAAAAAAAAAAATCACCCAGTAAATAAAATAATTGATAGTGTATTTGGTCTAACAAACAATTCACTGATCCATCTACCCATTAATCACTTAGAATATGTTTAAATTGGTTATCAAAGATATTTATTATAAATTTAAATATTTCACTGTAAAATATAATATTCTGTATCATAACCAAATACATGAGTGAAAGATGAAGTTGTAAGATGGCACAAACATACATGTACACACATATGATGCACTATAAATACTAAACCAATCTGATCAAAATAGAAGCATATATGACCATGAGTCAAATATATTGTACTAACCATGCTATAGATTGGAGTATCAATGAGCAAATAAAGCAGGAAATCACTAAACAAATATCAACCACTGTCTTACAAACAAATAAGACAAATCTGGATCAACTCAACCTATACACTAACAGTTTCTGGGACAAGCCATCCCCTTTCTCTCATTAAATACCCATCAAAGAAATACTCAATGTCTTAAAACTCCTAAATAATATCTGTAAGTACTTTCTAAACAAGGTGTTGGATTATTAATGAAAATATTTTAAAAATTTTATGTTATTTCACTTTTTTTTCGCTAAACGCAATTAGTTATTACTGATACAATGCTATCTACTTAAAATTTGCTTCTTGTGTCCATTTAGAAGGTCACAATATATATATAGTTTCTTATTTCTACCCTTCACTGGTGATAGCAAATCAGCTTGAAATCAGCTGATCTGGAAGTGGAACTAACGAAAGAGATAGTGAATGCTTACTCTGATGTTTATGTAAACAAACATACGCTTTGACGGTGTTTTTGGTAAAACACCATCTATTGATAATATATATATATATATATTGAAACGGTTACATCTGTTTCACCTATTATCTTCGATAATAGTATATATTTGTTGCACTCAGATGGCGTGTATTTCTTAAATTTTTAAAAACTTTGTGCTTGTAATATAGCAGGGTATGTGCGTATATAATCATCCTGTTAATTATAAATATAAAAATACAGTCTCAAATATTTATATATGGGCATATTCAGTTAGATTTGTTAAAACTGAAATAAACATAACTGTGTAATTAAAATTTATCTATATAGCAGCATAATAAGTTTAAAATTATAATATTACTTATTTTTCAATATTCATTCTAAATAATTATTTATTTAAGTCAGTATTCATTTTAACTAATTTCCGAGTCATCATTTTCAATTCTTTTGTTTGCTTAAAATTACTTGAGCAGAAAGTTGTTTATCGGTTTAGCATTTCTAAAAATAAATCTTTGGCCAAAATTTGACCTATTTAAAAATTATAACTAAGACCAATTATAGTATTCAGTCAGGCATAAATCTATACTAATTGCTTGTGACCATTCTCTTGAAAATATATCTTTTAACTATGATGTCAATTAAAACAATAGAGCCTTTCCAAGTCCAGATTTAGCTATACTTAATATTTTACTAACTGGATATTTGGTTAAAGGCTAGTTTGAACTAGTCATCAGGTGATGTGGCATGACTCAAAGTAGGAGGTTACTACTGTCAAAAACATAGTATAAAAAAGGGCCTAAATAGCCATCAAGGTCCTCTTCTTCCATCCATCCATCATCATCCGTCTTAAATTTTCCTGTTGCTGTTGCTGTGAAAATTGTGATTGCTGAAGAAATTATTTCTGAAGACCAGAGCTGAAAGTTAAGTAAGAAAACTGTTCCCATCATTTAAGAAAGCTGAATCTTAAAAAGCTACCATCCAAGCTGCTCTAAAGATGACCGTTGGCTAGAAGATAAAGAGACAGCCGTTTGCTCTTCCATGAGTGGCTACCGATAAGAAAAAACCTCCACCATGCCCAGCACCATAAGAAAGAAGCTGTACCTGAGAGACCAGAGAGTTCCTGACCAGAGAAATGGGGAAAGCTGCCACATTCAGACTAAAACCAAAGAGAAGCCCAGCCTGACTGAATAAGAGAGAAGCATATTGAAGAATGCCTTAAAGACTTTACCGGTAAATCCTTTCTGCCAAATATTAAATTTCATAACTAAACGTATTCTAAATGAAAGCTAGCTAACAAATAAATCCCATAATTAATTATATTTTCTAAATGTTCAACTAAAATGTTTATCTTAAAATTATTTAAATCTTAGAGCACTCTCAAAATTCTTGCTTGATCATTAATAATTTTAAATAATCCTAAACATCTAGTTTCTGTAAAACCATACAACAAATTCTTATTTCTAAATTATCATCTTATTGATCATTTTATGCGATTTATTCTTATGCCATCTATCTTTAGTTTTAAGTTCATGTTTATTGATTTATGCTGTGTTTATCAGAACGGAGTCTTGTGGGTTAATAAATGATTGGGGGGAGGGGAGTGAGTAATCACTTTTACTATATCAGATTATTGCGATATAAAGAATATAGCCAAAACTCCTTTCTGAAATAAAACTATTATTTATGCTAGAGTGAATCGGTATTTATAATGATCCGGACAAGTTATTTAAAACACATCTTTGCTAAAGTTATTTAAAAAGAAAATCCATTGCTAAAGTTATTTCAAATGTATATTTTGCGTACATTATTTAAAACACATCTTTTTCTCAAGTTATCTAAAATGAAAATGTTTGCTAAAGTTAGTTAAAATGTATATATTGCATATGTTATTTAAAATGCAGATTTTGCCCAGATTATTTAAGAATTATATTTGCGTAAGTGATTTAAAGTATGTATTTTGCCAGTAATTTAAAAAGTATATTTTACGCTGGCTATTTAAGGTGTAGGTTTGCATTCGTTATTTAAAACAAATTTTGCATTATTAGTAAGGTCTATTTTGACGAGTTATTTAAGATGAGTAATTTATTTAAAAATCAATATTTTGCGTGAGCTATTTTATAACCCATATTTTAGATTATTTAAAAATCAGTTTGATATTAGATGTAGGTCATACTACATATAATTAATGTTCCCAGTTCTAAAAAATCTTAAGTTTGCTATTACTTCGTTTAATTAGGGAATAAGTAGCTATGCAGATAACCTTAAATCAGATTCTCACTATCGCCTTTATCATATAATTTAATAAGCTCATTTATGAACTGACCGGTGGTAGTAGCACTGAAGAAACTAAGATTTGGCGTAATTACTTTATAAAATATTAATCTAGCATTGCAAATGTATTGCTAATTTGCATAAATATACATATCTACTTGCTATGTTGATAATGGCCCACCTCATGATTGTTCCACGTCCAGTCATGCCTCGAAAGTTTAGGCAACTGTGACATTTCTTCATGTTTCATCAAGTCACACCTCGAAAGTTTAGGCAAAGGTGACAGTTATTTATATTTAATGGAACCAAAGCGTTTCCAAAGGGCTCATAAGCCACTCTTCTGTTCACTTAATAAAAAGGCCTCTTCTATTATAGCAAGCAGATTGGTTAGGGGAACCCTTTACTAGGTAATAAACCCCAATTAAAAATACATTTGAGGCACACTTGTCTGATACTATAGTTTCTAACGCACTAGAATCTGACGTTCAACTGCCATACTTCAGTTCAGGTTCCCTAGAAAGTAACTTCAGCTTTGATCCGATCTAGAATCTGAGTTAATGTGATTATCTGTATAGTAGTTATATATAACATGTAAATATCTTTGTAGTTAAGTTTAAACCTAGTAATAATTTAATCACTATCATCTATCAATAAATCGATCACTCTTGTTGTTACTTATTTCCACTATATAAAACATAGCGTGAATTAGGACATGAAAGATGACATAAGCTTATTAAACACTCATTGCTTTGTAATATTATTTTATAACTCTGAGAATTCACTCAATGCTTTGTGATATTATTTCATAACCCTGAGAATTCACTCAATGCTTTGTGATATTATTTTATAACCCTGAGAATTCACTCAATGCTTTGTGATATTATTTTATAACCCTGAGAATCCACTCAATGCTTTGTGATATTATTTCATAACCCTGAGAATCCACTCATTGCTTTGTAATATTATTGTATAACCCTGAGAATCCACTCATTGCTTTGTGATATTATCATTGCTTTGTGATATTATTTTATAACCCTGAGAATCCACTCAATGCTTTGTGGTATTATTTTATAAACCTGAGAATCCACTTGTTGCTTTGTAATATTATTTTATAACCCTGAGAATTCACTCATTGCTCAGTGATATTATTTTATAACCCGAGTATTCACTCACCTGTGTGTGAGCCAGCTATACACAATCTACTATGCTTTAGTATTCATTAAATATTATATTAAATTTATGAAATATAGATTTGTCTCAGTCTCATTACCTGCTCATTATCTTATAAATCACTAGTTAAGTTATATAATAGAATATGTAATAGGGGAGAATGTCTCATGTTTTACTGTTTTGCTATTGCTGGAACATGATTAAAGAGATATAGAGTGTAACCTCAGGCATGTCTTTCACGATGGGTTGACTTGGAAGCACGAGTGAGAGAGTTAAGGTATGATCAGACGTAGGGTATTACTATCCCGACTTGGTCAGCTTTTGGTTCTCTGGCTTGGACTCTCAGTCTGTTGAGCAAATGTACAAACCTGACCGTTACAATATATATATATATATATATATATATGAATAATGAGTGAGTGTAAGCTGATTGGATAAAATCAAAATAATCCTCATGCAGGTTTATAAATAGTGATTGATATATTTGATATTCAATAGGATTTAAAGTCTATTTTTGCGATTAAAGAAAACATAATATACTATATTTGTATTTAAATATTAAAATTATATATAAATATATTGTTTTCTTTTTAAATTAGAAGGTAATATTTTTTGTGTTATTTCTATTAATGTCATTAGCATATATAAATGTAAATAAATAAATAAATGGATGAATATATGGCCAGAGAGACAAAAACTGATTTGAACAAATATTTTATATATTTTACTGAATTTAAAAAAAGTAAAAATATTTACGATATTTTTATTCAATGATTTTTTTTTTTTTTTAGTATGGTGTTTTTTTACTTTTCTTAATAAAATTTGATTAGTAAATGTAGAATGATAAATCATAATTTAAGTTTATTTATTTTATAGTTATTAACTTGTAAACTAACTAGTTGAAAGAATTTATTGAAAATCTATATTAATATTCTAATGGCATTAGTATCGATTTTAAATAGGAAAGATTTGTGAATACTGCTTATTTGCAATTAAATTATGAGATAAAGTGTTATAACAGGTATCTATTGTTATGAGAGTGATGGATACTAGTAAACTACAATTGAATTTGATCAAAATATGTTTTATGAAATGAAATACTATATAATCAGATGATATGCATATATATATATGTTACTGAAATAATATTTTTTATTTTATTTGGCTTCTGATATTTATTACTGACCGCAGTATCACTTCACCAGATAAGTTTTAACTTTTGATTACTGTTAATTCCAAATGCATTTTAACTATTCCTTTAGTTTTTCCTGTCTCTGGAATTTGTCTTAAAATTTACTGAAATATGGAACAATGAATGTAATTTAAATTGTATTGTTTTAATATTTTAAATTAATTTTGTATAAACATAAATTTTATCAAAAAATGTTGTATATATATATATAAATTTGGCTGTTCATTTCGAATATTAGAATATTTTTTAGTTATTATTTTTCAATCTTAAAAGAAAAAAGTCTTATATATACTTTAGAAATAGCATAACAGTGTGCTATTTTAAAAATAGCACATTGTGTATATCTTCATAGCTTTTACGAATATACTGTGTTAGTAATGTAAGTCTTTAACATATTTTACACATTTATACATATACAAATGTGGTTGATCTTTACAATATCATTATCTTTAGCAATAGAGTAAACCCCAATCAAGCAATGCAATTCGCATTGAAAAACAAATGAAAGCGCAACATAGTTTGTTTGTAATGTCAACAATTGAATCTTCTCAATCTCAGCATGCATTCATATATTAAAATGGCAGCACCTTGGGCAGGCCTATAATATGCCTTAAAAAGAATAATATTGTGTTGGAATAACTTGTCAATCATATATTTAGGAGTATTGTGATAAATTTTTGTCTCTGCTAGAATTGAAATTTCATATATCTGTTTGGATAAATAATCAACAATTTTATTTACTTTACCAGGATCATTTAAACCTCTAATATTAAGTGTTAATATTTTAAAACAGTTATTCATAATTAATAAAGTTGATTGATTGCTAACTACAAGTAATATCTTTTAAGATTCTATTCATACTATCATTCATATATGTATGTGTTATTTAAACCCATTTCGAATGCTCATCTTGACTATTTAACTTATTTTGGTTCATTGATTCAAGACAATCTATCTCTAAATTGTCTTCATTGTTATTACTACATATTTGTGGCATTATACAGTTATTCTGAACACTGTCATCTTGACTCTTTAACTTATTTTGACTCATAGGATAGACTCATTAATTTTACTACATGTTTGTGGCATTATACGGTTATTTCGAGCATTGTTGCTGTCAACTTGAGTTTCATTTGCAGGGAGTAGCCCAGGGTATAGACTTTTAGTAATGGGTTTCAATATCATTTAAGCTCACCATCTCCTGCACCAACAGAATATCATTTGAGCTATCCATCTCTTGCACCACCACAATATCATTAAAACACTTCATTTCTTGCTGATTGATGATAGGTTTGTTTATAGGGGATATTGTTTCTGAATGCTGAGAGATTTGACTGGTATTCACATCAATTTCATCTACAAAGGGTTCACAATTATTGATATTTTTATTATTATCGCCATCTACTATGTTTGTCCACATCTTGACATTACTCATGGTGCAAAAATGATTGATTCTATCAAACTTATTACATTTAGGACAATTTCCCGCTTCATACATTGCAGCAATATGACTCACTCCATTACACTAAAAGCATAGGGGAGGTCTACCCTTCAAAATAATGGAGATTGGCATTTGATCTTTGAATAATTTATGCGGTAATTGTTATTTGGTAATACCTTTTTTTAGTTTAAGTACTGCTTTCCATGAATTTGTAGTGATTTGGAATTAAATACCAGGGGTCATTTCCCTTTCCATTGTAATTACTTCAGCAAAGTTATTAAGTTGTGTTTTAAAAAAGTCTACGTTAAAGTTTGGGGATTTGGATCCTTTGAAACATAATATATCATGTGTCCTTGTGCCTCTTTTATTAAATTCTCGGCTAGTTCTTTCTGGTTCTTAGTAAAATATTCAACAGAAATAAAACCTCATGCTGGGAAAAATGCAGTGTGTTTAATCAATTGTATTAAGTCATTTTGACTAAGCAATTTAAGATACTCATTTGTCGGGTCTATACAGAATGTGCTCTCCATTCTTTTCATTTGTTTGTAATATCAAACTTAAGATAGAAGTACTTGGAGTCATGCATTTAATATAAAAAAAATTTCAGTATGCATTTAACTTTATGAACATTTTCGAAGAGAGACGGTAATATCATTTAGATCCGCAAATTGCACTGTATTGTGATTGATTTCAAGTATTTTTTGAGCTATTTTACTGTCAATTTTGTGACCATTGTCAAGCATTAGTGGTCGAGAGGTCAGTGACAGCTGCTTTACAAGCAGTAATCCCGGGTTAGCGGGTTCACTTCCTGGCTGATGCTATGACACATGAGAAAAAAAAAATTTTTTCTGACCATCTTGGATAGTGAAATACTGATTGTTACATTGGCTTTCATTTATCACCACTTCGGGTTGAATATCACAATTATTACTATTAGTTTTTTTTTTTTTTTTATGTAAGGAGAACATTTGAATCAGTGTTTAGTTTATAATCTCAATTACAAATTGGCCTAAAAAATTACCATTTTTTTTTGCCGGTGAGGAGAAATATCTTGCTTTTTTAAATTTTAGTTTTACATCTACACAAATTTTTGGAAATATTTAATTCTGGATTGCTGATTGCCTTTCTTAATTCATGTTTAAAATTGGCTGGATTAGTGCAGGTTTTCTGATTCTTTGTGGCACCATTTTTAATTAAGTTAATGATGGCTTTTTTATTCTGGAAACTTTGATCAACTTGGACTATCTTTCAACTTACCTTATTCTCCTGAGACTTCTTAGCTTTTCTTCTCATTAGCAACTATTTCCAGAGGAAATTTAAAGTAATTTTTTTGAAGCAGTGGTCATGACCCAACTTAATAAGGACGTGCACATTCTCAGCCATGCAATTTAACAACAAGAAATATACTTGTAAATAAGGCAGTAGTTGGATTATTTTTTATTATGATCAATATTAATATATTTATAAATTTTATAATGATTATTTCTACATATTCTGTAATTAGAGTTAAACTTTTTAATATATATTTATCATTATGTTTAATTTTTGATACATGCATATGTTTGTTTCAATATTTTCATGGATAAAAGGAGATTGCTTATGACTTTTTGATATGGTTGAAAATGACCTTAATCTGTTATATTTATCCATTATATATATATATTCTCAAAGCTTGTTGATTAAGAAGTATGAAAAGATATTTTTTCTCGCATAATTTTCTCCAGATGACATTTAATTTATTCAATTCACATCTTACATTCATATTATCAAGCTTTTAAAAAATCTCTACAACTTATCTTTTAGAGAGACATGTCATATAATTTTATTATCTGACTCTTATACTATTTTCCAGAAGAAAAAAAATATGAATGACCTACTTTAAATTTTTTCTAATAAAAATGCAATCATTATGTAAAGTTATTATTTTTATTTTATAGAAATTACAATATGCAAATTTAAATAGTTATAAATTACTATATATACTAGATAAGTAAATAGTTTTATAAGAAAATTTACTTGATTTAATTTACAAAAATAGCAAGCCTTTTTTAATAACATTTTTTAAATAACTACAACCAGCTATAATTGAAACAAAAGGTTATTTGGTTTGAGTATGGAAAATTATGAATTTTCTTCAAAGTTTTGTTTTAAATTTTAGTCATTAACATAAAGAAGCTATAGAGACATCATATTTAATGAAATTTATAAAACTATTCCATATTATAAAATACAGTTCTATGCTACTGTTTGAATATAAGCTGTTTTGCCACATTTTCAACAAATTATAAGAATAAAAATTTAAAATCCACATGTTTTAAGCAGATATCTAATGAATGGGTTTACCACTATCACAGCAGAATGCAGTTATGTTTAAAAAATATTAAATGGGATTGGTATATTATGCGCTAATGGAACAAATTTAGCACAATTGACACATATATACATAATATTTTGGATTATAATATTTTTGATTTAGTGAACTCAGTCCATAGAAAGATTATTTTGTCATGTTTAATGACTATTCCATGCATGGACTGCGTACTCAGCTTACTTAGTTGGATTAATTAATGTTATTGGCAACTTTTTGCTTTTTAAATGTTTACATTAATATAATTTTTTTTACTTACATTTAAGACCAAAATTTTTTTTTAAAAAAAAGATTTACATTTTTAATATTCAGGTCTGTTATTGTTTCTCATCTTATGATTAAATATCTGATTTTTGTAAAAATCTTGTAAAATTTTACTACTTAGATTTGTATATTAGTAAATGTGTGTGTGTTTTTTACTTTTATTTTATAAAAGTGCACATCACATGATCACCATCTCTATACTAGCACATAATGTGTCTGTTTGGCACAGGGTGGCACTACTGTATGGAGAGTTTTGCCTTTGTTTAAAAGTGCACATTTTAAAATTAATTATTCACTAACCAACAAAAATACAAGTAAAATGAAAACATACAAAATCATTGTAAAATATTCAAAAAGTTAGGTAAAGAAGGTGACTAACACATATCTTAATTTTAGATATTATTTTTAAGAATGTAACTAACTGTCTTAGATCATTGTTGAAAGTCACTTAATCCGAAAAAAAATATGGGAGTGGCAACTATTTTCTGCAAATTGTATGTTTTATGGAAAAGGATTTGACATTGGAAAAATACATTTCTTTAACATCACTAACATGCATTAATTTACTTTTATATAATGATATTTGATAAATTAGTGGAATTCAGTTATTTTTTAAAGAGTATGAAATTGGATCACAAATACTTTAGTGTGAATAAAAATTGAAATGATTATCAAAGAAATTCTGGGTTTATGTACTTATTATAATTTTTGCAATTAAAAAAAATGAGAAGAGTCCATTAGTTGAAGTGTTAACAAATGGAAGAAACCATAAGAATATAAATTATTTCCAGTTACAATTCAATATTTCAACCACGAATAAAATTGCGTAAAAATAAACTCATTAAATGGCACCCCTCCTGACAAGAAAAATTAAATCATTATTAGTAGAAGCAATGAGGGAAGGGGGAAGGGATTGTTTGGATTAATTTGCGGTATTTGGAGACAGTAATTGTGATACTGATTCGGAAATAGCAGAAATAGTAATAGTAGCAGTTTTTTATTTATTAAAATATTAAGTATATTGTAGGATGTGATTATTTAATGCTTATTGTAAACAACTGCATTTAACATGCTGTGAATTGTTTGCTAGTTGATGATGGGTGTGTTTTTTAAAACAAGAAAAAAAAAATCACATGATTAACATCTTACACAATGCTTTTTAAGAGCTAAACTATTACAAGATATAGAAAACTGAAGAGAAATAAATAGTTTTTTTTTTTTAAAAAAAAAAAGAGACCATTTTCAGATTAAATTCTAACTATGATGACTTTTGTACACAGTATGAGGGTTTATGAAAGTGCTTTTTGTGAATTGATTGAGCCTCCAATATTTTAAATTCATATTTTTGAAAATCTTTTGTATTAAGCATATTTTATGTTTTTTCACTCATTAGCAATTTTTTTATATTAATATTTAAAAAAATGGAAATACAATCATTCCATCATTAAGATTATTTTAATTTTGTAATAAATTAACGAGTTTTTTAAATAACAATTTATCCCATTGTACATAGTATACTCAATATATGATATAACTTCTGAATTCAACACTCTTAAAATATAAAGATAAAGATATATGTAAAAAGCAAACAATCCTGCCCACACATCTTTATAATAATAACGTGAAAGGCTAAAACCTTTCGAAAGAGCTTATGTGACAGCCAATCAGATGTAATAATGACTGTATGTGGAACTCTTACTTCTAAAACACAAGCCAGAACTAAATAAAGTAGTTAGTAAATAATCTTTAATATTTATCTTAGATGGTAACTTCAAAAATAAGTACATTAAAATAATATTGCATTTGTAAATTGAGTTATAGTTAATTGCTAATGATAAATTGATAGTGACGATGAAAGTATGTGGGAGCAAATATCTGTTCAATTGATACAGTTCCTGATAGATATGCATCTTGGGGATTGTTTTCTTTTGACATATGTTTTTATCCATATGTTTTAAGAGAGAGTTGATTTTAGAAGTTTTATTGTATATTGTATTTTGTTTTAAGATTATTGTTACTATTATTATTATTATTATTTATTTTCAATGATTAATGTATTAAATTTTAAAAAAAAATAGCTGATAAAAAATAGGCTACACTTAATAAGTATTATTACTTTATAAATAATAATTTATTTTACTATATTCATTTATCTCTCCATCTATATATGTGTGACTGCAGAAAAAGTTTGAAAAATATCCTAATTTGTGATAACCCCCCCTATCTTAATAATCTCTGATTATATCAGTTTTTTTTTTGTATGAGAAAATGCATTTTATTAAAATTGATGTCATGCTTATGGTAAGAAGGTTTTGCCTTTATCTGACATTTATTATTGGTCTGACTTATAAATGACTGGTAACAGCTTCAACATGGGATTTCATAAGTATCACAACATTTTGATGGTAGTTTATTGTCGTGGAATGGAAATATTTTACTTTTTTTAAAACTCATGTAAATGGTATGCATATTATTTTTATAGAAAACATTCTCAATTATATTAGTGATCTTTTTTATGTAAGACAGGGTCATCTTAGTTTCTGAATTATTAGTCTTTCTTTTAAATAGTTTTATTAATAATATTGAGACTTTAACCACCACTAAAAATCATCTTTCAGTAATAGTGAACTGTCATTAGATATTGCTGCCATCTGAAAGGATTTTTGTCTATTTAACAGGATTATAGGCTCATAAAATGATTGAGATGGATAGTAATAAGAGAGAAAATGTAGATATCTTTTTTTGTATGTTTGTTTTCTACACAATATATACGATAGCTAATCAGAAATTATTGAGAGGTAAAAATCAGCATGATAACATGAATGAAAAGTATGAATTCAATAAATTAAATGCTATCTGGAAAAAAAGGCAACCATTTTGAAGTATAAATTAAATGTATTAAAAAATGCACATGATTTTATTGTTCAGGAGTTCATAAGAAATTTGTGTTCCAGGCGAACAAGTACCAGAATCGATCCATTTCTATTATAACGAAATTATGATCACTATTACATACTCTGTCTTCATCATCAAAACTTTAATTTTCTATATTTTATTCATTCCCTTCTTATCTACTAATATACAATCTTTTGTGTGTGAAATATATTTCTAAATTATATGTATTGTCCCTCATAAATATTTTAAAAAAAATTCCAATGCTCAAATTCACTTTCTGACAAAAAATTTTCAAAAGCTATCCATTTTCGTTATCCATGTCATCAATTTCTTCAATATACCCATTATAGCCATTATTTTCTTCCCTATTTTTTAAAACTTTTATATTCTTTAATAGGCATTCATATATGCTATATTTCACTCCATTATAGTTTGATTATTTTCAGTGGCATATCTACTATAGCCATCATCCATTTTTTGTTTTCCTAACCATATCTCAAGCCACAAATGTTATGACACTTTACAGTATTTAAATATTTTTTACATAACTCCTATACTATCACTCCCTTTTTTCTTCTTATTTTCCAGCTAGGTTCTTTTCTTAGATATATTTTTACTACTGCTAATACCTCAAACCCTTCATTTGTATCTGCTTCATTTAATTCCAACTGCTTCATTTAATTCCAACTACTTTTCTGGTCTCATTCCAACTTGCATATTCAAATATCCAATTTTAACAATTTCTTCCTCATCTTACTACCATTGTATAAATTCTTTTGACTTTTTTTTCTCTATTATGTTTGTAATTAGTTTGTTTATCATTAGTTTTACAGACACATTCCCTCTCCACATGTACATTTATATTATTTGGATCAATTACCCTTTGTTTACTTCTTATATCCCATTCATTCTTAATCTTTTTTCAATAATATTATAATTTAAAACCCTACTCCCCTTTATAAGTTACCCAAACTATAATATTTTTTATAAATCAACCCCCCTAATGCTTCACTTTCTTGTTTTGATAAATGCAACCCATCTTTACTGATAACTTCCTCTTACTAATAAAAAAATTCCCACACATTCACAAACATAATATTATTTCTGTCACATAATTTTTCATTTTCTCATTTATAAAACATGTCCTATCTAACATGTGTGTATTGTCAAATCTTGATAGTAATCCTACTACTCCTACTCTTTCTTTAACCTTATTTAAACTACTAATAAATTCTTTGTGATCATCCAGTACTCCCTCTGGTGGCTCTGATGAATTATTTATCCCCACCATAATATAAACATCTCTACTCCCCTGTTTATTTACCTTATCTGTAACATCCCTAATTCTAGCTCCAGGCAAACATACTTTCATATACCTATTTCTATTTTCTCTTACAATTACATCTACACATTCTCTAATTAAGTAGTTCCCTATCAAGACTGTCTTGTAGTTTACTTTCCATAATTCTTCTGTAACACCCTCTTCAACCTTCTTAACTATTTCTTCCTTATTATTTCTATTAATTACTTTCTTGATCTGCTCATATTTCATATCTAATGCTTTTAATTTTACTTCTACATCCTTTACCTTTTCCTCTATTTTACTTATTCTTTGCCTATTTTGTCATCCATATCTTATGTCACTCTACTAAATATATACTTTATTCTCTTTTCCTTATCTACATTTTCCTCCATTTCTTCTGACTTTCTCTTTAAATTATTTACATTTAAAAACCATTTTTTCACCTCTTTTATCACATTTAGACATAATCTATACAACTATATCCCTTTTATAACTTTCCTAGTCTTGTTTAAGCCCTTCAGATATAAAACCTTATCATGTACTGTACATGCTACAAAGCCCTCTTAATTTCCTTCTGACCACTATACGTACATTGTGGGATACAAATGTAATCCATATTTTCTTATTTTTTAATTCCCCTACTTCATATTTAAATTTATGATTTTTTTATACCACTCTCCAAATCTCTTTAAAGAAAAACATTTTTTTTTCTTATAATGAAGACTGAGAAACACGTGCTACCCTAAACTCATACCTCAATGTTAATTCTCTTTTTCAAATAAATCACTCTCTTACTTAAATTGAAAAAAAAAAAATTAATAGCAAATCTCCTAAGATCCAACTAATTTTATGGATGTCTTAGTTTTAAGGCCTCATTACAGTAAACAAAAAAGTATTTTTTTTCTTTATATTTAAAATGTTGGTGTCTCTCCAAACATTAGCAATATTTTTCTCAATCTTTTCAAATTCAATCTACCTCTTTGTGCTCTAACTCTCTTTTCTCATCCACTCTCTAAACAAATATTTCCCAGCAACAGAAATTTTTGCCTAGCTGTTATTAAAAATATATGAAACTTTAACTTATCTTGCAGAGCAAAATCAGCCACATTAGCACAGCATGGCAGTCTTCACATCTAGTATAGAAGGAATTCCTGCAAAAGATATCAAGTGGAAAAAGCAAGTACTATGATGTTCTTGCTCTTCATAAAACAATTTTGGTTATTTATGGGTACCCTCATATAATAATTTAATTGGACAAACATGTTGAAAAAGTCCAGTTGTGATTGAAGCAAAGAATGAAAAGTTATTAAGTTAGATGTTGTTGTTGTCATTAACAGTCACTTATAAATGAATATGTCCATCATATCAACAAAATGGAAGTAAGAGAAACATAGAGAAATACAAAAAATTAAAGATAAGTTTGACAATGACTATACAAGACAATACGTGTAACAATTATTTTTTCTAATCTGGTTTTTTTTGGGAAGCATCTTGCAAATATGTCTTTTAATCTTTTCTAAAACAATCTTTTCTTTTTAAAGATTTCTACGTAATATTTAATTATAGTTGTTCATATATTTTATCCTGTCATAAACTCCCAATGAAAACTATTAATAATGCCTCAAAACCACTCTTAAATTTTTCAAAAGTATTTTTTTTTTTGCTATAAAATTTATTATTTCTTTTTTTATATACATAATTTACATTACCAGATCAATGATTTTATGCTGCTGCAACAAATACATTGAATACCCCATCCAGAAAGCGTTTACAGAATATTGTGGAGAATCCTTAAATAAAATCATTCCTGTGCCTTTCTTTTATATCAATAAGAGATCTGCATGCCATATATCAAACGAATGTGGCAGAATAATATTTCTATATTCAACTATTTTAACTGAAATAATTATATCACAATGATGAAATTTCTACTTTTTAACTTATTAAATTCATGATGTGAAAGTCTATGTATTTAAGTTTATCTTGCCTTTCTATCTTAAAAATATTTCAAGATATTTAAATTGATAGACATTATCAAGTTGATAACTATCCTTATCAAGAATTGCTAAAGATTTTTATTCCATCACTGACTGATAAATCTTTAAATAATAATACAAAGATTTGGACTACTGCATTTAGTGGTACACTAATCCTGACAAGGTCATTTAGATTTGGACAAGATACTTTGGTGAAATTTAAAGTCATTAATTATTTTAAAAAACAAACAAACAGAAATTCCATGAACCTTTATAAGATCACTATAGAAACTTTAAAATGTAATAGTAATATAAAATTAGTTATAAACTAGTAAAAAATATTTGAGATTTTATGGATTCTTGAAGTTGTGGCACCTATTCTCAAGAATGTTTCTACTGCTCAAATTTATGTCAAAATATAAAGAAATAATAGTAATAGAAAAGACTGCAATAATTATTGAGGAAAATATTTTCTATTCACTATATGTAGCAAAACCTATTTCAGATATTTTATAAAATGGGTTGTTTCTAAATGTAAATGGGTGATTAGCAGAGACTCTGAAAAGAATCATGAAACGAGAGATATGATCATATTTTTGCTGTTAGATAAAAATATATAATAGTATAAATGTGTAGTTTATATAATATTGTATTTATTGAATTGGTTGAAGTGACTGTCTCATTTAATGAAGAAGCTGTGTTGCAGTGTTAGATAATAGCTGATTATTCATAGAAGTTTATTTACATTAAGCTGTCTTTACATGATTGTATAGGAGATCATTATTACTGGTGAAAGAAAATATTATACTTTTAAATGAACTTGATGTTAATCAGGAATATATAATATATCCACTTTTTTTAAATTTATCTTTCAAAGAATTTGTAGACAGTTTGATCAAGCACAGAAACACTAGCTGACGTGAGTTTGATAATGGATTTTTTAATTCGAACGATTTAAAGTAAAAGCAAAAACGTCATCTTTTTACTGTCTATACTTGCAGTATGTTTATTATTATCAATAAAGCGAGTCATATATAACGTGACATTTCTTTTATAAGTTTGTATTTACAAAAATGTAATACAGAGAGTATACCAATAGCTCAAAGAAGCTCTTGATTGATAAGTGCGGTAAGAGAAAATATTTAAAATCTCTATTCGAAACACTCTTATCCCCAGACCAATTGGTTTCGAGATTATGGCTCACCTCAGTGAGGAGCTAGAAATATTCAGTTACTAGATCCAAAATATCAACTCAAAAACAGCACTTATTTTATACGTATTATTGAAGTAGAAACTCCATGAAGTTTTCGGATATGAAAATGTCTTTTACTCCAGCTCTCTAACTTAAATAGCTACATGGGACTAAACCAAATTCAGATCTACCATATATTAATAGCCTCAGCATAGCCATTATTGTAAATCTTTTTGGAAAATTTAATGCTTCTTGGTTCTTTCATACTGGTAAGAAGTAACTGATTTTCAATCAGTTAGTTTAACTTCCAGTTAAGGTCAGAAATAGGCAGAGTTGATTGATAATTCGATACCTTTTGATACGCATTTTAGAAAAATAAGGTATTGTAAAAATAAGATTTCTGTCTAATATTTAGTAGAATTTATTATTTGGAAATAGTTTCCAATATTTTTTAATTTTACCATAAGTCAGAGTAAGAAAATGCTTTCTCTAGCACTCTGTTTATTTTAAATATTACTAAAAACATTGTTTTAATTTCCAATTCCATCATTATTTTAAATTATAAAGGGATACTACAGATATTTCTTAACTTTTGATATATATATATATGTGTGTGTGTGATATACGCACATACATTCTATAATTCAAACAGTTTTATATTACGGTTGCATATTTAGATATAATTAGTTTTGAGAGACAATATACCTCAACCAGCTCTCTCTCCTCTAATAAATCAACATTATTTATTAAATTATTTCTACTTTTTTGAACTCTCTTTTTCACATCGTCACAAACTCCATGTACATTACACACAGAGATATATTTAAAAAAAAATATCTTGCCATAAATTTATATCACTAACTTCATTCTGTTTATTCTAGCTCATATGCACATTTAAATATCATTCTTTATTGATCATTACATGTGTTTTAAGAAGGCCATGAAACATTGATAGTATCAATAAATATACACACACATATAAATTGAATAAATATAATGTCATGTGAAATTTACCAGGTCTGTTTAAATAATAAATAAACTGCACTCGAGCTATCATGTTCAAATAACTTTTTATAGTAGGAAAATGAACCACTATTTAACGTATTTCAGAATTTTTATTTATCATTATCCAAAACAATAACAGACAGAGAAAAAACTTAAATCAACTTATATATTTTAATATACATTGATTTTTAAAGAACTGATAATTTAAAATTTGTAGAGTAGAGATATTTCACTCATTCCCCAAAACTCAATAATAAATAAACACATATTATATATGTGATGATAAATAATATTTTGATATTGAATAATTATTATGTCATGTAAAAATTGCCAAATGCTATCACATTTAATAATTTTTTGCAGTAAGAAAATGAACCGTGGACCACTTCTTGCCATATTTTTTTACTATAAAAATTATTGAACATGGCAATAAATTTCACATGACATTATATTTATTCAATATTAAAATATTATTTACCATTGCATATTTGATATGCATTTACTTATTATAGAGTTTTAAAAATGAGTGAAATATCTCTTCTCTATAAATTTATAATCAGTTCCTTAAAAATCAAGTTATATTAAAATATATAGACTGATTTAGGTTTGCTCTCTGTGCATTATTGTTCTGGATAACTTTAAATAAAGATATCTAAAATATGGCAAGAGATGGTCCATGGTCCAATTTCTTACTGTAAAAAATTATTGAACATGGCAGCTAGAGGGCAGTTCAATTATTATTTAAAATAGACTAGGTAAATTTTACATGGCATTATGTTTATTCAATATTAAATTATTATTTATCATTACATATATATATATATATATATATATATATATATATGATAAATAATATATGCATATGCATGTAAATATACTTTATGAAGTATCCAGTAAATATACCCAATTCTATTTAGTGTAATATAATAATGTGAAAGCTAAACACCTTCAAACAGATACGCTTTAAAAATGCTTACGTGACAGCCAATCAGATGGAATAATGGCATCACATGGGATTCTAAAACACAAGCCAGAACTATTAGAAAAAGATGGGACCCATCTTAATCTATGCCTCAATTATATTATATTATATTTATTATTTATTATATTATATTATATTTAAATAGTTCTGGCTTGTGTTTTAGAATTTAGAGTCCCATGTGATGCCATTATTCCATCTGATTGACTGTCACGTAAGCATTTTTAAAGCGTATCTGTTTGAAGGTGTTTAGCTTTCACATTATTATAATATTATCTGTTTACGCTTAAATTTAATATATTTATATTTAGTGTAATGTATTTTCAGTCAAGAGCATCACTCAAATTTTATCTTTTCATAATTACATAATTTGAATTGGACACTATTCAATTTTTTGTTAATAATATTACTGTTAATTCTGTATATTGCCTCTTTTATTTTCTGATCATTTCACTCTATACAAACAATATATCATATCTTTTCTTCCCCCCCTCCCAGATAACTGGAAAAAAAAATGGCATGGTACATAGGTAAACAACAATGTTATTAATAAAGGATGTAATAATGTATAATTATGTAATTAATGGAATATTTAAGGCGTATTTTAAGAAAATAATGTTAACTTTAACATTTATTAAAGCAGTATTTGTGTGTAGGATATAATAAACATGATTGTGGTGTTCTGCATTTAAAATGCACTAGGCTAAATAGAATTGATATTGTATTTTATATTTATCGGCTACTTTATAAGGCATATTTATATACATAAGAATATTTTTGTTACATTTATATTACTGCAATAGATTTCTAACTATAAAATCTTTCCATCGACTCGTTGTGAATCGAAAGATTTCGCGAGTATTAATGTGTAATAAAAAATGTGGACTTAATCAGCGAAGTATTGAATAGCTTCATGCTCGCAGATCTAACTGCTTCAGCTTCACCTATTTAAATAGAAAGTAGATTGAAGTAAAGAAGAGTTCCCCTTGGGTTCCCCTCTTTTCTTCCATAGTGTAAGCTTGTGGTTCAACACCTGTAGAGGTCCCTACTATCACATTTTACATGCATATGCTCGAGGTTTATAGCCTCAATAAATATTATTAATGGTTTTCCTAAATTATATATAATATCAAATGCAAAGAGCTAAATGAATCTTTATAATAAACCAAGTATACTAAATCACAATTAAACCACTAGACAAAATTAAATTTAAAAATTAACTACTGTTAGGTTTTTCTGCCAAAGCACACTTCTCAAATGCAGAATAACACAGCACTAAATATTGTGGATTGAAATTGTTGAGAAATAGCATAATGTTTTATGTTGTGCTACTTTCTACTTGTCTGGGAAATTATTGGTAATGAATTTTTTGATTTAATTTTGAGTAGTGATTTAAATGTGAATTGGTGTACTTCATTTAATATATTATTTAATTAATTTGAAAGTGACACATAAAATTTGCAGTAATAATGTGTCACTTTTTAGTAAACACTTATACACATATATTTTACTTAAATAAGAACTTCATTTCATTGTATATAAAATTAATTAAAAATATATACAGTACTTATAATATATGAATCAGAACATTATTGTACCTTTGTGAAATAATATATTAGATAATATAACAAAATTATTTTTAAATCTGCTATAATAAAATAAGATTCTAGATTTTTTTGGTTTGTGGTTAATAATATATAAGAGCTCAGCACAACTAATGAGGATTTTTTTAAAAAAAAAAAACTATATATGTGAGCCTTATTATTTCATAGTTTACAATTCCAAAAATCTCTATTATATATAATATTTTGGTTACTCTGTCATTATTAATAATAATATGAAAATACTATAACAGAAGTTAAATATGTTAAATAAAATTAAGTAGACCAAGAATACTTTTGTGTGCATTATAATCATGGTTGTTCTATTAATAATCTATGAAATCCATTTTTTGCTAATTTGAGTATTGTTCACTCTTTGGTTCATTATATACTCTTTTTGTGTGGTAAACCCCATCTCTTTGATCTTAAATTCCCATAAAAGAGCAAAATAATAGAAAACAGAAGATCAAAGAGATGTATGTGGTTTATTGAACAAAGTGAATATGTAATGAAGCAAAAAGAAAACAGTACACAAATTAGGAAAAAATATAGTGTTTTCACATTATTATATATATAGCTTATTTTCCAATGAGATCGGTAATGAGAATTCTTTTCCTGTAATTTATATATAACAAGTAATGTCGCATGATATAATGACTTATCTTTATTTTGAATTTTTATAAACATGTATTCAAATAAATAGAGTAAATTCGGGATATGATATATATGGACTTATTTGTAATTCATATATTGATTTATAAAACTGTTTTAAAATTCATTTTTAATTTCTTATCCTTTGTCTTTTTCTCTATCTCTTTTTTATTGAATTAAGTGTAGCTGATGATAATATATAAATCATACTAAAACTATACAATCTTATATGATCATGATGAGCAATTTTAATATGATTAAAAATTAATATAAAGTATGCTTTATCGAATTTATTTTTTTACAAACCTTTGTAATTTTATATTTTTTAAATTAAAATGTGCTAATTTCATTTTTTTGTAGTTATGATAGAGATAAGATTAAGCATAACAATAGCTATTGTTTTAAATTGTTTTTTTTTGTCTGGATCTTTGTATTTGTTAGCTTGTTTTATATATATTGGTTTTAAGCCCTAAGATTAAATGAACTTAATTTATAATTTATTGTTTATGAATTGTCAGGGAACATATTTATAAAGAATTTACAAAAACATTTGGATGTTTTTTATAAATGGCTTTGAAAATGTATACAACCAAAAACATTCAGTTATTAATCGGTTAAATAATTAGTTTTTAATAAGTCACTTGTTTTTAATTGAATACAGTGAAGTGAAATGCTGGACCAAAGAGATCTATCTATACTAGTGTGCAGAAATTAAGAGAAGAGGGAAGACCAATCCAAGGTGCTAACCAGCTTTTAGCAACAAAATTGCTCTTCAATACTTTTAACATATAGTTATTGATGGCCATTGTTTTTAAAATAATGCTTGACTAAGACAGCTTTTTAGATCAATTATGAGCATTATTTTCTTCATTTTTCTAAATATAGTGACATGCCAGAATTTAGCATCCCTTCTGATTGTATTTAAATTAGTCATTTCAACATAATTTCTACAAAGAATCATTATACAAGATAGTCCAGTCAACTAGCCCATGCTAAAAGGGATTATTACAAGAGCTATCACTGCTAAGCTATTTTTAGAAAGGAATAGTGGATTAAAAAAACAAGAAAAGTAGATTAATGCTCCTGCAAAAATGAATTAAAATTTGAAGATATGGACTGAAAGATATAGGTGATGAATAATCAAACTACTACTTGGTTATTATAAAATATAAATCACTATATAACAATATGTATATTATATAAAACAAAGAAATTTAAAAATAATATAAAAAATACTATTGCCAAAGCTTTCAACTCGTTTGAGTCCTTATCAAGGCTATAATCCAAAAACTGGCTAACTTCACATTAATAGTACAAGAAGAATACTTTATTGCATATGATTCTTTGATCTTATGTTTTTCTATCATGTGTTTTATATATCAACATACTAAAATCCCATGTACAACATATATGGCCCATAATACTTTGATGAATACAGGAAGCTGAATAGATTTTATCATCCTCCGTTGTCTTTCTATAAGTATATTTATGCTCTTGAAGATGATATTAATATTTGTCTTAGTTTCACCTATATATATTGCATTACAACCTGATGTGGGCATTCAATAGAATACACAACTTTGCTTTTATCCTCTTTCCTTGTTACTACCTTAGAATTATATATTAATCTATTAAGCTTAGGAGGGGTTCTCCATGCCAACTGGAAATCATGTTAAAAAAATTTAAATTATATATTTATTAATACCATAACATAATCTAATGACATCCATAGTTGAATAAGTAATCCTATTAATCTTCTGTGTAATGTTTTGCCTAATGTATGTTAAATATTTCTCATTGTTTAGAATTCCATTAAACATGTAATCTTTATTTTTCACAGAGGCAAAACTCCCTATAAGTAGTGCCACTCAGTGCAGATTAGAGTAATCACTGGATGCAAGAAAGATTTGTGCATAAAATACCTATCTAGTGTCTACTCATCCAATATCCCCAGACTAGTTTCTAGCTTGTGGCTTTCATCAGTAAGCATATAATGTTTGATGATTTAATCTTTATTTTATTTTTTCCGAGTATGATTTTCTTAAGTTGTTTTTACATGAATGCCCGTCTATTATTAGGATAAACATTATATCTGAATATCTTTACAGCTACAACTTTCTTTAATTTTTTCCATTATTAATGTACTTAAATTACTAGATAAGAATTCTTAAGCTAATTATATTAACATTAGTACTTGGATCAAATCAATGCCTTATATCTATACTTTACTAATTCCAATTCTTAATTAAAAAGTATGGAAATTTTAAAATTTATATTTATAAGATAAATGCAGATAGTCAACTCATATATCAAATATTGTTATTCTATTGATTAATTAAATAAATACTATTTTGTTTAACTTGTATTTTTTTCATTTTTAATCTATCAGATTCCCAGTTATTCTCCAATCACTGGGCTGAATTAGATTACTCAATGTATTTTTGTGATTGCTAAATTTATCAATAAAAATTATACTATTATATTATTCTATAAAATATATTGTTATTAAACCACTAAACATCACATAATCACTATTTTCTATGCTTACAGAAACTATTAAAAACAGTATCAAACTCTATACAATAGTGCCACCCAGTTCAGCCCATAATAATCAATAGATGTAAGCCTACTTATCTAATATTCCCAGACTAGTTTCTAGCTTGTGACTTTCATTAGTATAGGCCATGGATTTGAGATCACTGCACCTAGATCTTAGGATCTTAAGATTTTGGGATCCTATGATCTAGGTGCAGTTCTCTCAGATCCATGGTGAAAGCCATAACTAGATGCAGTGCTCTCAAACCCATGGCTCCACACTAATAAAAGCCACAAGTTAAAAACTAATCTAGGGATATTGGATGAGTAGGTGCTATATAAAAAATTTATGCACAAACATTTCTTTGTCCATTGATTACAATGACTTGCACTAAACAGCACTACTGTATAGAGAGATTACCACTGTATACAAATAAATTAAGCTATCAACCCTATCATATTTAAAAGTACGAGCCTATTATTTTCGATGCATTCACATCCTACTGTGAGATATAATTTACCAATTGCATCCCACCAAGAAACTATTTCAATATAATATATCTATGTTTGTAATGACTTGGCAAATAAACTTGAAAGGTTTGATTAGTTACATATACAATGAATATAAAACTGCAAAGTACAATCTGATTACACAATTTCAATTATATACTATCCATAGAAAAATGTAAACAAACAAACGAAAAAACCCATCAAAATTTGCAAAATTTTAAAGTATTCAAGCAGCCACTTTTCCTCATCTGAGCACCATATAGTATTACATGTAAAAAAAAAAATTGTAAATAAATTTTAGTTATTTTTCCATTTCAGAATGCTGTATACATTTGTATATATTAATAAAATGTCTTCAATTTATGTTGAAGGCACTTATATTTTATTATTCCTTTATTATCATTTTTCAAATTTGATGTGTAGTATTGAGCATAATAAAATATTTTGTAAGAGTAATGCTAAAAGTTTTACAAAATTTAGAACATACTTTTAACTTTTAAAAACCTTAAAATAATTACAAAAATCATAATTTCTTAATGAAGAGACTAGTCTATTATGCTAATTACCTCCAACCATTCACAGACTTTATTATTTCATTTCCCTCTTGCCTCAATAACAACATAATAACCATTTTCAATAGCCACTATTACAAAATTTCTGATAGTTTTTGGGTTCCCTCTGAATGGAATCATCTCTAGTTTATATGTTACCCATTTTGAAAAGTTTGTCATTCCGCCATACTTTGACCATGCCCCAGATATTATATATATATATTATGTATATGACCATGCCCCAGATATTATATATATATGTTATGTGGATGGCATCTTCATCACAGGATCAGAACCAGCTATACAAGAAATCAAAGTGAACCTTCAAAGCCAATCTGCACTACATCTCACTGTAAAATGAGAAGACTCCTCACAATATGTCAAATACTTCAGTTTAACAATACACTAGAAGTCTCTCCACCTAGACTACTCTATGTAGATTAAACTGCTTGAAGTAAGTGACTTCACATACCCAAAATCCATCACACCTCAGAATCACAAGCTATCAGACTTTTCATAATTTTTATTTCACAACCAATCTTTATGCAAAAACAAATCTTCCCATAAAACCAACATAGAAGTATACATTAGTGACCTCACATCTATTGGATTCAAACATACCTTCTAAAAAATAAAAATAAAAACACTTTTGCAGAAAGTTTAACTCTACCCCCCCCCCACTGCAACAACAGACCATGTTTTTTTCTCCCATATATTCCCACCCTCACTAAAACCTTTAAAGTATTTACATCTATGTACCACCTTGATTTTTGCATCCACTTTTTTTCAATAGTCTGCTAAATAACCCAAAGTGATAAATTTAAACCTGAGATCACTTCTTGCACTGTTTATGAAATTAAATGCCCTCTCACTAGGCGTAATTCTGTTTATTTTGAGGAATCCAGGATGTCTTGGTCTACACAATTGGCACAGCATCAGTTCACTTACAAGAGAGCAGTGACCAAGCCAGATTCCAGTTCATTTTTTTTGAACATCAGGAGTTAACAAGGCATTTGTTAACACTATCTTCAGAGGCAATTCAGTGTATTCAGAGAGACCACTCATGGCAAAAAATTAGGGAATGATACTATATAGACATTCCATTCATGTTATTAATTGCAAAGATTCACCCTTCCCCCTCTCCATGAAATGCACTCTAACATTTGCTCATTTTACATAAATTTGAATTTCCACACCACTTACCCCAGCTATGATTATGAGAGTAGTGTAATTCTCAAAAGTGCTCAACATTATTTTGACATTTTCAACTCTAAAGGATAAACTTCTCTTCAGCTGTGTATTAGCACACATTTTCACTTGTTATATTACCTGTGCAATGTGTTTAGAATCATTGAAAATATTGCACACTTTAAGTCTCCCATTAGGAAAATTAAAGAACAGAATAAAAAAGTGATATAACTTAATATGAAAAAAATAATAATTGCAACAGAGTGATTTGCTGTTTTCAAAATTGAATTCCACTTTGAAGGATTTGGTAAACAAAAATTCATTAAGACTTATGCTGGTCAAAGTGGGAAAACATTTTTAAATCTTGAAACAGATCCTAATATGAAAAATCTCATATGTTGAAATTATGGAATTATTTGTGTCTCTTTATTAGTGCAAGAATTGTTATTAGAGAAGAATAGTAAAAGTATTGATGCTTCTGAATTGTGGTACCAGTGAGGAATTGTGAGAAATTTACTGGTATCAACTAAAATGTTTAAAGCAAATACTTGATCAGAAAATATACCTTACTTAAAACATATATATCTCAATAACATTGCCTCATTTTCATCCTATCATGAGATGAATTCATTCATTAGGGAAGTTATAATTCCGTAAAGGTCGGTGATAAAAAAAAGTAGGTAACCAACAGTGAAATAGATGAATTCTGTCATGATAAATGTGCCTTTGAGTAGTATGAAAATTCAAACAGGCAATAGATTATTCTAGAGAAGTGTCATTTGTTTGATTTTCAGAAACCAAGGTCAACATCATTGTATTTATCTGAGGTGAATGGTGTCAAAGTTATGAGTGGAGTGAGTTTGACAATCGTAAATAAAAATGTAACAATTTACTATAGATAAATACTCTTCATATAATAGAGATACATAAGGGAGATAATGAGCTGGTCCAACTGATGAATGCTGGTTCAGCATGAAGTGTATCTTGGGGATCATTTGTCTTTTATTGTATCTTTATTTATATGAATTTAAAAAAAATGGAGAAGTATGGAGGTTGTTTAATATATCTATAATTGATCAACTATTATCTCAATTCCTTTTGATTTAAAATTTGATCAAATTTATTTTTAGTTGATATTCTCAGCTTACTTGAAATATATCTATGTTTATTGTTTATCTTTGTTGTATTATCATATTATTTTATACTTTTAATTGAAATATTTTTCAAATCATTTTTATCCTTAATTAGCATATTAAATCATTATGATCTTTGATTATTCATTTTTATATCATCTGTGAAACATTTTAATTGTAGTGATTTTAAATGATATAAATCTTCTAGCTTTTAAGTGTTAACGTAAGGGAAATTTCTCAACTTTTACGAATCTTGCCTAATCATTTCTTAGAAAACTGTAATCCCCAGAATTAAAACGAAACAATCCTGATGATTCAGCAGTCATCATCAATAAAATCAGCTCAAATGTTACTTTGTATCAAATAAAATAATTTCTTCTTTTACTCTAAGGACGTTTAAAACGTGGTGAACTGCACAATACCATTTATAACTAAATTTCCAGTCAGTTTATGCTATTAGATTTCTGTAGTAGTTTGTAATTTGTTGGTTAGAAAACTATGCAACTACAGCAAAAACTATATAAAAAAAAAGATTGTCAATCCTTTCTCTTCCTGCTTTGCTTTGAATAAGCTTTTACTTAATTTACAAAATAATTGCTAGAACCATTTCTGCCATTACCATAAACTTATGTATTATCTAATATGAGTGTTTTACATGTACTTATATTCTTTGCCTGTAGGTAGATTAAGTTATTAGGTAACAGAGTATGACCTGAATATACCCCCCTCCATCCATCATCAAACCTATTTTACCGTTGCTTTCCACTTTGTAATATAGTTTATGATCATCATCGGAAATAGTTTGCGACTCTCTTAATGTAGATTATTTTAGCATCTTAATCATAAACTGTAATGAGCTTTTTCTAATATTTTAAAGATGCGTAATTAAATTTAAAGCTAAGAGTTATTATATAGAGAGAGCGATGTTTTTTTAACACCCCAGAGAAATTTACACGATTAGTGGTTAGTGTTAAGTCAACTCAATTATTATATAATAGATGACCGCAATAGCTCACTACCCTGAATATGATGCCTAATATATTTAAAAAAAGATAAAGGATCTGGACTTATTCTAATTCGACCATAATGTGACATAATATAATTGACATGATATATCGTATTATATATATATTTTTCAATTATTATAATCTCATTACCACGTGTAAGTTTTTTTAATATTTAATCCAAATTCTGTGATGCATACATTCCCTTACACATCAATCCAGGAAAATTCCTTGTCTCAATCATTCATCCCCCACACACCTTTTTTCTGAGTTTTTTTTATTTTTACAAGTTGAAGATTTCTTTTTGTCATCTGTTTTAGCAACATGTTCACATCATCATCATTTTCAACCATTATCAATTTGCTTCAAAATGTTGTCTCCAAATGTAATATAGTGTCTTTGATTTCTAGACTTTTCCCCACATCATACCAGTAAAGTTCCTTATTTCATTCATCCATCTCATATATATATATTAGGTTGTGTCTAATTTCTTAGGATCCAGTTTAAGATGTTCCACTATTATCATCTCTTTTAGAAATATGTCCAGCCCAACTCCATTTTTTTTCAATGATGTCAAATCCTCATGCATTATGTTTTTGATTTCTTTTTATTATTCCTAAGAAAAATCTCTCCATTCTTTAGTGATTTGTCTGAAGTCTTTGTATAGCTCTTCTGTTAATTATACCAGTCTCATAAGAACTGGTAAGACTTATTTATTAAAAACCTTCCTTTTTAAACACACAGACATATTTCGTTTTAATGTTAAGTTATTTCTACCAAAAGCACCCCATCTAAGTGTAATTCTATGATTAATTTTATCCATTATGTTTCCATTTGGAGTTAACTTTTTTAAAATTCATGATTATCTTTAATTTGTTCATTTGAGAAAATCCATTGAACATTACTTTAGTCTTTTTAGCATTTATCTTTAGTCCTACGTTTTTACTTTTTTTCATATGTCAAATGCGTTGAGGGAAGCGAAATCGGGCTAGCTGCTTGGAAGGCAGCTATGCTAACCACTAGGCCACCAACACTTATTCGGTAACTCTTGCAACATTTCTTGAAGCTTTGAAATATTATTTGTAAAAACAATTACATCATCTACAAAAACTAGATATCTTAAATAATCTCCATTTACTTTTAATCCCATAGCTTCCCATTTTAATCCACAAAAAACTTCTTGTTAAACTGCCATAACATATTTGGTGATATGAACCTATCCTGTCAAACACTCTTTTCAATCTAATTATGTAATTTGATCATTGATCTTGCAATATAGTTTTGTATGTCATTATTATAAACGTCTATTTTTTAAAAAAGCACATTTATTCTCCCTTCAAAAAAAAATCCCCAGATATTTCAGTTAAGAATTATTAGGCAATTGAGAAGAAAGATTATGGTGTTTATTGATTTTAAACTCAGATATAAAAATCTAATGAACTCACCAATGTGGCTGATGCATGCCAGTGAACAGCCCATCTGTGTTCATATACTATGTGACTAATCATATAATAGTAACAGCTGTAATTTTAAGAATATATATAGATAATATATCAATAATGCTAATGTTACAGTGGCTGTTAATAAACAAATCATCCATTCAGCAGTCAAAGTTTTTACAATGTCTAGCCTTTTTTCCATTCTTATCAAGGCTAGGAAGTCCACTTTATATTATGTCTAGAATAGTTAAGTAAGTTGTAAATTAGACAATAACATAGCAAAACATCAAATCAGCCAAAAAGTTAATGAAACTGATCTAAATTGATTTACATTGAACCTTTTTCTTAAGACAGAGATAATGTTTGTTTATTTTAATAGCTTGTCAACAAATTACTCTAATATAATGAAATATGCATTGAACCAAATATTCTAATCACCACATCATTTACTCACTACTATTTTACAGAATCCAGTTAATGATTGGTGAATCATTATCAAGGCTAATTACATGTATACAGAAAATTAAAATCTATTTTCTATCTAGATCTAGATTCTTCAAATTAGATTATAAATTAGACAATGATAAATAATGGGTACTTTTACAAGGCTTTGTAAAATTTAAGCCAATTACAAGTGAAGTTTCATTAACTCCTTGGCTGATTTATAATTATTTTTTTCATTATTTATTACTGTTTAAGGCATAGTCTGTTCATAGATAGAAAATGGATTTTTATTTTTATTAATGATTTAATAATAGATGTCAAGATTTGACTGGATATTGTATATATCGGTGAGTGATATACATATATACATATTTGTTTATTCCCCAAAAAAAAGTTTACAACTACAAATATCTTGGTTAGATTATTATTAGAGATGAAAACGTAATGAATAAAATTAATCATAGAATTAAATTTGGTTGGGGTGTTTTTGGTAGAAATAACTTAACATTGAAATATGTCTATATGTTTGAAAAATAAGGTTTCTATTAATTGTATTTTACCAGTTCTTACTTATGGATCCGAGACATGGATGTTTAACAGAAGAGCATTACAGAGACTTCAGTCAAGATTTGACTGGATACTGTATATATTGGTGAGTGATATATATATATATATATATATATATATATATATATATATATATATATATATACAATAGATGGACAGATGCATGTTAGGAGTAACAAAAAAAGATTGAAAATACTTAGGTGTGAGAACAAAGAGGTGTTACTGACATCATTGAAAGAATTAAGAAACTGAAGTGGAGTTGGGGTGGACATATTTCTAGAAAAGATGATAATAGATGGATAGTTGAAATATTAAAGTGGATAAGGAAAGATTGTATAAGACTTAAAAAGAGACTACATGTGAGGATGATGAATGAAATAAGGAACTGTGTTGGGTTGATGTGGATAAAAGAGGTTAGAGATTGACCAATATGGACTGAATTTGGAGAGACCTTCATCCTAAAGTGGATCAATAATAATTGAAAATGATTATATATATATATATATATATATATATATATATATATATATATATATATATATATATATATATATATATATATATATATATATATATATATATATATATATATATATATTGTTGAATCATATTAAAAACTAATGATTTTTCAGATTTTTCTATGAAGCTTAATAAGTGAATGGTTCTAAAAAGATCCTGATTACTAAATGATTATTCACGATACCAAAGATAGATTACTAAACATTTCAGTATGATCACAATTATTTTTATTTTCATTATATATAAGAACTATAACAATTATTTATGGATCTGTATACTGATAACATCTAATGAATCACATTAATGATGAAATAGAACAATACAATAATTCAGTTTAAGAAAGCAGATATTGCATTATTTGTGTTATTACATTTATAAAATAATTTGAATTTATTACATATTTATCAATAAATTCATATATGATTTAAATGGGTTTAAAAATTTTGGTATGCATGTTTATTATTTGCTATTTTTGTCATGTAATATGATAACCATGCTAAAACAATGTATTAACTATTATGATGGGAGTTGGCATTGCCTCAAATTTGTATTTATAAAATAATATTAACATCAAATTTACTCAAGCTCTCTGTAGAAATTTTATGATGTTTTAAGCTGTACTATTTAATTAAAAAAATCAACCAATCTCTTGTTGGACATATGTTTTTGTCAATAATATATCATAAGTAAGTAACATTAGAAATTAGTTGAGATCTATCAAACACAGCATCACAGTTCTAATTAAGTTTACTGATAATATTTAATATGATATTAAAGGTTGAATGGAAATTTATCAGTAATTGAGGACAAGGGTAAATTTAATATTAATATTATTGCATACTTATGCAATAGTTTAATCAATTAATTATTTACATATTTAAGTCTTTATTTGAAAGTAGTGTTATTTAAAAAATAACTTTGTGTGAAAACTAACATTAGCTGATACACAAAAAGCTTTAGTTAAATTACCATTAGATTTGCATTCAAGCCTCAATATTATATTGAGCGTCACAAGTGTACTTAAATAAAAATTGTATTTATATGATTTATGGCTCTGAATAATTTTTCAGGTCTGCTGATGGTACCCTATTATTGATGAAACAAAGTCTAACAAAATATTGGTTGATTTTTCCACTTAGTATTCCCACTTAAAAGATCATAAAATTTTTATAGGGAATGTGAATAAAACTAATGTTAATATTATTACACATTATAATGTTTAATTAATTATATATATATATATATATCATCAATACAAAGCACAACAAGTATACATAATAAGTAAATTATAATGCCATTTACCTTGGAAAACATTAAACCATAAATTGAAGCAATATGTTTGCAAAACAAATTCTGTGATTTATTTATTATTTATCATTTTAAAAGTTAAATGATAGGATGATTTATTTATAGGTATTATAATTAAATGTAGCATAAAATTGATTGGATCATTCAAATAAATTACCACTGCTATGTAAAGTTGTTTATAATTAATAATATGTACTAGACTCATGAATTAAATTTTCTGAATCAGTTCTTAACTTAGGAAACAAAGCAATCACTGGTTAATTGAATGAAACTGGCATGTTTAATTAATGACTGACAAATCAATTACAAATGCAAAATTACCTTTATAAAATATTAAAGATTGTAAGACTTCTCATTCGATAATTTAATATACAAAATTAACAAAGCATATGACACATTTGAATGAGAAGCTATACTAAGTACAAAATATGAATAATAATTTGTTTGTATATGTACACTTATTATTTATTGATTAGAAATTAGTTTTGGAATACAGTGAAATTGCAATAAATGCTATGTCAATATACACTTCAATTATACACTATCCCCAAAAATGTAAAAAAACAAAAAATAAAAACATTAAATTTTATAAATTTATAATACAGCATCACCCAATTTTTTTTTATCTCAGAGTGCCATATGTGATCATGTTTATTACTAATGTTTCTTCAGGTTAAGTTGAAAACACATATTTTATTAATCTCTTGATATGATTCACTATCCTCATAATAAATGTTTTATAAATTTTAATATTTTTATTTTATTTTTTGGAAATGATAAAACAGTCAAAGTGAGAACTGTAAGGCATTCTTACAATTGCAACAGAAAGCTTAAAGTTTGAAGAGTTTAACTCAGAATTTGAAATGGCTAACAACAAGTAAGAGTGATTATACAAATTCTGAAACTGATACAAATTTAAAAGCATTAAAACAATTTCCTTAGGTTAAAAAAAAAAGGTATTGAAGAAAAAAAGATATTGACCAGAACATGTTTTATTGTGATGAAACTCTGATATTTGATTTTATTTTAAAAAAAAACCAAAGATATTGTAGTAAGTATTTATTATTTTCATTTTTTGAATGACTGTGAATGAATGAACAAACACACAATAAATCTTTATATTGGACTATTTCCATCAACACCATCATCACAAACCTTCAGAAAAACACACAATAAATCTCATTGTATTTTTATATTGGACTATTTTCATCATCTAATATGTATATTGAATGTCTTTAGAAAAATTTAATTTTATTTAAATATTCCAAATACATTCAACTGTTAGTAATAGCACATCATACAGATTAATATATGCACTATGTTTCAAGAGGTATTATTTCCCCCTCTTCTTCAGGTGTTGCTGGCCTGACCAGTGACAGTATTAGCACGGGATTTGAACCTGGGTCCGTAGATTGTTGAGTATTCAATTTTAAGGTAACGCTAAAGTTAAATTTTTCTAAAGACATTCAATACACATATTATATGATGGAAATAGTCCAACATAAAAATACAACTAGAACACCATCATCACAAAACCTTCAGGAAAACACACAATAAATCTGTGTGTAAATGTGCTGCCTCAATTATTATTAATAAATTACTTTTTTTTTACTTTTGTTTATACTATAATTTTAATTTATATATATATATACTTTAAGTTTGTAAAAAGTGTCTATATTATTTATATATATGTGTGTGTGTGTTTTGAAAAATATTGTGCACTTGCAGTTCAATAAGCAATATATAGTGTATTGTAATCCAAGATTATCAATAAAATGTAATTTATTTTACATGGTGTATGATGTTTGCAGTAGAACTTGGAACAACATTAGATTTAATTAAGTAAATATAATTATTTTTATTTTAAGATACACACTATAGATAGAGCTTGCTTTTTTTTTTTTTTTTTTACAAAAATTTAAATCTTATTAGAAAGTCATAACAGTTTTAGATCTCGTTATTGCTTTTATATTTTAATTTTATTCTTATTAATAAATATAAATAAAATGAAGGCTTTGGATAAATTCTTTATTGGTTTTAGCAGTTTAAGTCTTATTATATTTCATTTAGAAATATAACATTATTTGATGGAATTAACATATGTAAGTAATTTGTCTGTGGAAAGCTCTGAATTCTATCTAATCTTTATCCTCATCATTCTTCATCTTTCACGCAGTTTAAATAAATAGTATATGATAATATGTAGAAATGATCTTAAATGCTGACAATGTTCATAAAATACTGAACATTTGGATAAAACTTAAACCTTCACTTGTAAGGTTTTATCAGTTATATATCAATCTCTCTCCGTTTTATTCTGATAATTTCGACAGCCTTATGTAGACCTACAATTTTTAATACCTAATGCAGAATTTGAATACACTGTAGTCCAAATGTTATTTAAAAAACTACATTATGCAGCAACAAATGCAGTCATAAAAAGAAAATATACTTATTTTATTTTAAGCTCGAAAACCAGCGCTCATTGTTTTAAATTGGATGTGATTTATCATTATACTTATATACATTGATTGTTTGTTGAAAAATAGCTTTTAAGCTGAAAATAACATTATTTTTTGCTTACACATGTTTGGAATTGAAGCTATACTTTTTATTTGTGCAAACAATATGTGAGTCACAGTTTAGTCAACAATAGACATTCAAGATTGTAGGTTTTGTAAAAAAAAAAAATTCAGAGGGTATTATATTGGGATTGTCAAAAGCTTATATGGCACTAATGGTGCCATTCAAATAGAAATTTTCATTAAGGGCTTTGTATCATTTTACAGAATAATTCTGCTTATTTTGGAAAATGTTTCTTGGCAGCATTTGACATTAGCTGATCTGTGATGCTTTATTATATTTCCAAAACTTGGTTATGTAATATAATTAGTATATTTGTGTCAGCAGTTTTATTTGAATGTTCTTCTTTATATATGGTTATATGATGTAAATAAAGTAGTTTTTGAGGTAACCTTGACAATGGCAGATGCTACTTCATTGAAATGTTGAGAAATAAACAAAAATAACACATGGCTTAACCCAAAAATAACTTTACTTATATATATCACATGACCACCACTTCATATGCTTTCTCAAGTTGTTAAAACAAGAAAAACTCTCCATACAGTATTGCTACTTAATGCAAGCCAGAATAATTGATGGATGCAAGAAGGTTTGTGCATAACATCCCTATATAGTTCCTACTCATAGTTTCTAGCTTGTGGCTTCCATCAGTGAGGAGCCTTGGATTGATTTCTCTGGCTTGCACTGAGTGGCAATACTGTTTGGAGAGTTTTGCCTGAGCAAGTATAAGAAATGGTGATCATGTGAAGTTTAGTGGTTTAATACCAATCCTGCCTAATAGGATAATGGTGGATATGGTTATTAAAGAACCAAAGACACCAAAATATATTGGTACTAAACTGAGTGAGTTCAGACCCATATGACTAGATAAACTAATGAGCTTGGATTGAAAATATTATTGTGTTTTCAATTTTGGACATATAGTTTTATAGTTAAGTAGAGATAAAAGGTATATGCTGGAGGGATGCATTAGATCCTAAGATCTAGGGGCAGTGCTTTTAGACCCAAGACTTCTCACTGATGAAAGCCACAAGCTAAAAACTAGTCTGGAGATATTGGATGAATAGGCACTAGATAGGGATTTTTATGCACAAACCTTCTTGCATCGATTGATCACTCTCACTTGCACTGAATGGCAATACTATATGGAGAGTTTTGCCTATATATATATATATATATATATATATATATATATATATAAAAGGGCATATATAAATTTAAATCAAAAGTGTCAGTTATGCATAAGATGGCATGTTTTAAATCTCTTTTGTTTTGTAATGAAAAATTATGATGCTACAAATGTGATAAATTTTAAAATATTGAGATATTTTTCAAGGAATTGCTTGAAGTTGGTTATAAGAATTAACAGATTAATAAGAGATATAATGAGTTAAAGGAGTTGAAGTTTGTTAATAAAAATGGATATCTATTTCATATATTTCAAATGCTCAAGTGAAAAATTTTAAGGATATATATAAGGAAGTGTTTAATGTTTCATTTTGTGTTACAAATAATAGTAATAAGTTAATGAATAATTCTAAAAGTGTCATGCCTGTCAAGCAAAAAAATATGTATCAAATTTTTTGTTAAAGTATGTTATCATATATAGGTGAATCATATAGAGAAAAGATTAAAGGAGCATGAATAACAAGCATGTGAAAAGTAAAAATAATAATGATTTAATGACTGCTTCAGTTTTCTTGGATCATGAAAGGACCTGTAAATATAAATTTAAGTTCGATCTTGAAAGTATTAAGATTATTCATGAAGAGAGAAACCATAATAAAAGAAAAATAAAGAGGCAATTTTAATAAATAAAAATAAAATGAATATAATTAATAGACAAGCTGCTAATGCTAAAATTCAGGATTCATGCAATTTGAGTTGATGATATTTGCTTCTGTTATGATTTTTTAATTTAATAGCAGTTAATGAGGGTTAAGAAATTAACCAAAAGTACTTCTGCAAATTGAAAAATTGCATATAGTACTTAATTACCATTACATTTATTATTTTTATTGTTATATATATATATATATATATATATATATATATATATATATATATATATATATATATATATATATAGTATTTATACATATATGAAATATTATGGAAAGAAACTACCCTTCACACATCTGCTATTAAATAGATACACTCTACTATCATTAAATGTCTTAAAAACATAGGTGGTATACTTGTGTCTGAATATAGGGCTTAATTTTACTTCAAGCCTAATTTTTAAATGAACATACATCTTGAACAAGTTCAGATTATATATTACAGGGAAGAGAACATTTTTCATTTTCAAGTATCTGTTATACTGAATCTTATTATTTGGTATAGGTGACCCATCTAAGCTTTTAAAACATTTATTGATGAGAGAGTGTAAGTCTATTTAATGGAGGATGTGGGAAGAGTAATTTTCTTTCACAATATTTCATACATGTATAAACACTATATTTTTAATTATTACATGTATAGCAATTAATAAATTTCAGTATGAGTAGTTAATATTGAGAAATGTTTTTTTCTGTGATATATAATCTGAAGTTGTCCAAATAATATGGGCATAGCCAATAAAGATTATTCGTTTATTTAAAGAATAAGCTCTAATCATAAGTGAACCATCTATGCTTTCAAAACATTTGATTGGAGATTGCATATGTCTTTAATAGAACATATGTGAAGAATCATTTCCTTCCACAATATTTTATGTATATTGTAATAGGGTAGTCAGTGGTCAACCCTGACCATGTTAAATATTACAAACTTCTTAAATTAAAAATGTTTTAATTAATGGTGAAATGATAGATATGATTTCCCCATATGCTTTTTTATAATTCATTAAATGTTTGCATTTCTTAAATGATAATATAATAATTGCAAAACATTTTTAATAATAATGTAAATATTATTTTAGTATGCTGTAAATATTTGTAAAACAGAGAGAAAAATAATCAAATAAATAATTTCTTTTATTTTCTCACTTCAATAATTTTAATTATTTATCAGTTTTAATTTAAAAAAAATACTAATAGAGAAAATAATTTTCTTTGTTAATTTATTGAAAATTGTAATTTTAACTTTTAAAAAATAATAATAGGAGAAATAAATGAATAAAATTTTAAAAGAAATGAAACAATAAGATGTCAACATTTTTGTTAAATTTTGTTTTAAAGATTTAGATGTTTTTTCCTTCTTTTCTTTTAATCTCTCTCCAAAACAATAAGTAGTATTTATCAAATCAGTGTAATTATAATATTATTTTATTTTTGGCATAAAACAAAAAAAACTACAAAGGAATTTTTTTAATTTAAAGAAGGAGGGAATAACTAAACAAGCTTTGTTGTAAAAATGTTCCTATTTGGCCAGTGTTTAATAGGGTCATGTAGGAGACAAGATTGTGATTGGATGGATACAGAATTGGTCAAAAATAAATAATATTGAGGATAGGGTGAATCAATAGATCTTGGTCTTTTGTAAGAAACTAGCATTCTTAATCCAACTGTTGCAAGAAACAACTGCAATTATTATTCTTGACTTATCCATGAAGAGTAGCAGCAGTCTTTCTGGATTAGGCTGTTGAAGAAGACAATAAAAGTTATTCTTGATCAAACTGTTTAAGAAATAAGTAATGATATCTTTATTCATTCAACTGTTGAAGGAAACAGTATCACTTAGTTCCAGATTCAGTTGTTGAAGAAACCAAGCAAAAGTTTAGCTGTGGAAAGCACACTACCAATTAAAAGAAAATGATTTCTACAATGGTATTAAGAAATACTATGTGCTAAATTAGCTAGATACTAAGTATTATCAAAACTCAACCATGTAACTTGCTCACTAAAGAAAATGTAAAATAATATACCTGGATGCAACAAGCCTTGCTTTCATCCCAGATTATATCTATTTTTGTGTCTATGTTTTAGCTTGCCTTGGAAAATTATTATATATTTTTAAAATGTATAAGTTCATTCTTTATAAAAGCTTGAAAATATTCTCTTGCAAAAATGGACTGACTGTGTTAGCATTACTCTAGAAATATGAGTTAATGGAGAATTTCTATAAGCCTAAAAATGGATTGTTAAATTCAACAATGGAAATCAACATGAAAGAAAATTGAAAATTGTAACTATCAATGAAGACATCAAAAAAAGAACAAAACCATGATAAAAATGTATTTTATAATGCACATTATATCTTCATTTATAGATAATTTTTGTATATAATAATTGGTAATAATGAATAATTTTCTTAATTTAACATTTTTTAAAAATCTATTGTTTGTTGTTTATTTGATTTTTCCTACAAAATTATAAAAAGGGTTTTTAACTAATTTAAAATTTCTTCATCTTTTATTGTTAAAAATTGTTTTCCATCTTTAGTTATTGAAAAGAAAATAACTTAATGCAAGTAAAAGTTAAATTAATGAATAAAAATCAACTAGTTAATCTTTTTTGCTACAGGAAAATATATTTTTTATAAAATGTATTGTGTGATTTATCATATCATCATGTCATTTTTAATTTTCTTAATTATTAATCAATCACTTTATTAAATAATTGTTTTTTTTAAAGTAATATTAATGTATTTATTCCTCCCACTATGTGTTTTATGACTTGGAAATGTTTGTGATTTGATTTTTTGCAGCTGAATGTTTTAGGAATGTGTAAATTATTCTTGAAAACAATTTAAAGTAAAGTACAGTATGCTGTTATATTTACTTTTCTCTTAATCACAGTTACAATCTCTAGAGTTTTGTGATCCTGAGCTAGTGCTAGAGAGAAGTAATGGTTAGTTACATCAATGTTGTATTTATGTTTGTGTTTGAAAATAGTTTATAGTTATCTGTACACTAATGTTACCATATGGCAAGATCATTAATAATGATCAGGTTTTTTAGTATCTCAGAAATATTTTTTATTATTTTTATAATAGATATTTTAGCACTTAAGTATATGCTTCTGAATAATTATTGTATATCTTGCCCTAATTTTAGCAGTGGCTAGATGATTAGCCTGTTTATAAACTATTTTTAGTTCCAGTCAAAAGGTTGACTGTTGATTTCTGATAAGTTGTTAATTTAATTATTCTTGTGTAATGCTGGGTAAGTTGTAATTTATGACATATTATTAGTATAATTACTTTTATTATTACAATGCTGCTTTCTTGCTCCTTACATTTTTATTCCTTATACATACCATGCTATTTTATATTGATTTTATTATATTTACATTTTTTGATTATATGGGATGATCATGTTTTTTCTTCATATTACCTCTTATTACAAATGATGACAACATTGTGTGCTATTTGTAAGGGTAAGGAAGTGATGAGTGTCATAAAGACATAGGAAAACATCATCATCACCATGAATACATAGTTAATGACAATTAACCTTGAATCAACCATTATAAACTGAAAATATCAAAAGAATAAGCATGAATTAATATTGGAAAAAATGAGTGGAGATCTGCAAAGATAAGTAATCATACAATTATATTTAAAAACTGCATCACAAGCATTACCTAAGAATAATGAACAGTCAATCACTTATCTGTTGTAGCTATACCTGAGTAGGGAGATACATTTGGTGATCTGTCAGGAGTACTTGGTTTTCTTGCTGGGATTCTTTGTTGACCAAACCTTGTACCATGGAAGTTATAAAGAGGCATTATTACCCAGTTATTGGACTAAAAATATTAGGAGAATATAATGTATCAAGTCTTTCCAAATAATATAAATCTGAAGAGATGTATACCAATTTTTTCAGAATGCAAGTGATTAGGTTGAGAGCCCTAATTACCCATCCTCTAACAGAATGCCAGATTATATAAATTATCAGAAAAAATATGCCTCTGATGGTTGAACAGATGCCTTTTGGTACTGATCACATTGAGCAGGTATCTTAGCTGATTTATACCTTTGATTTGTGCATTCAATCTACAGAATATTTTAATTACAAAGATAGTTATAATCAGAGAAAACCCATGAATGAAGATTAAAATAATGTGCACATTGGTTGTATTGATGTGAACCCTTGCAGATTTCATCCATATTGGAAAAATTGAAAAAGGCAATAAGTATAGGGAATATGAGGAAAATAAAAAATAGTGATCACAAACACCCCATACCAATAAAAACAAGCACTATTGATAGATTCCCAAATGAATTTCCTACCCAAGTATAAGTATGAGATAAGTGATTGACTGTTGATTATTATTGAATAATGCTGGTGATGCAACTTTTAAGTATGGTTGTTTAATTACATATCTTTGTTGATTTTATACTCCTTTTTACAAATAATAATTCATATTCATTCTTTTTATATTTTTTTCATTTTATAATGGTTAATTCAAGATTAATTGTCATTGTCTATGTATTCATGGAGATGATCTTTTCCCATTTTCCCATGATGCCCCATACTTTAAACATGGTTAACAAATGTCCTTAGAATATTTTTGATTTTTATATGCATGTGATTTCATCAAAAAATGACAACACAAATACAGGAAAGATTGTGCCAACAATAGATAGAGTTACTTTGTTTTTCTGAACTTTATCAAATAATTAAAATTAAATGTTCAAAGTTATGAAGTATTGTCTGACATGTATGATGTGGGGAAAAATATTTAAAAAAATATTTATGCATAATATATTGATTTTTGGTGTAGAGAATTAATACATTCTATTGGCATGTCTATGATCTACATTTAAATCTAAGGGAAACTTGAACTTTTTTTATATAATTGAATATGCTTTATTTTGAATAATTATTATACAAATATTTTGTAAAAATAATCATAATTATTTAAGTAAACTACAAAATTATGCAGTTTTGTTTTGCTATTGCTGACAACAATCACAGAGTAGTCTGCAAGTTTGTTTTATGCCCAAGATCAAATAAACTACTAATCATGAACCTTCTAGGCTTTTATTGGCTTATCTTAGTTATTTCATAAAGTATTCTGTGAAATACTGACATCTTTAAATTCTGTTTTTTACTAATAAATCATTATTTTATTTCCAAGTTTTATTGACAAATGAACAAAAAAAAACAGTAAAATAATGCTAAAGATATCTTCAAAAGTATGATTTAAAACCAAACTACATGGTAATTCAATGAAGCAACAGTTACAATTATTATGAAGTTAAATAAGTACTATTTTTTCCCACTAATTTTAAAAGCTACGGATTTTAAGGCTTGCATCAAGAATTAAAATTGATTAGCCAACTTCTGGTCTTGTATTTTTCAAATATTAAAAATGACAAGCGTTGTTAGCCGAGAGGTCATCGCACCCACCTTGCAAGCAAGTAGTTGGTTGCAGACGGTTGTGGGTTCGCGTCCCGGCCGATGCTATGACATATGAAAAAAAAAACATAACAATTTGACTCAATGACTAAGTGAGTTTCCCCCCCCCTTTTTTTTGCTGGATATCACTCCAGGAAATTGGAGCTCCTGAGTCTCCTAACTTTTACCACAGAACTATATTGCTCACATAATGAATCTATTCTATATTATTACAATATTTAGGGACATTTCATAGCATGATATAGAAAAATATATGATTTCACTTATATTGTATTCAATAAAAATGTAAATAAACAAACAAAAATATAGCATGATTACAATTTTTATGCTTAGAGAAGCTGTTTACACAGAGGTTAAGCTCTCCATGCAGTAGCCCATCAGTGCAAGCAGAAGTAATCAATGGATGCAAGAAGGTTTATGTTCTAGGTAGAGATTTTATGCACAAACCTTCTTGCATCTATTGATTATTCTAGCCTGCACTGGTGGCACTACTGTATGGAGAATTTAACCTCTGTGTAAACAAAAATGTAAATAAAAAACAAAAAAGTATCAAAACTTATAAATTTAATATATTTTATGATGTGCAAGCAATAATTTTTTCATCTCCAAGATCTTACTTATGTGAGCACTTTTTTTTAAAAAAAAAATTATAAATTATTTTACATCTCAAAGTATGACCAATGTCTTATGTGGACACATTTCAAAAGTAAAAAAAAAAGTAAATATATTTTACAATACATTTCAAAGTTCTGTTTAGAATCATGTTTATTATTAATGTATTTTCAGTTTATATTGAAAACATATACATTTTATTCTTTATTATCCTTTCTGAATTTAATGTATAGTATATAGCATAATAAAATATTTTCTAAGCTTAATGCTTAAAAGTTTTACAAAGTTTAAAAACATTTATAAGTTAATACTGACTTAAAATCATCAAAACAGTTAGAGAGATCCTAATTTCTTGATAACAAGTGATTATTATATTTTTATAAGAAAAAAAAAGATATTAAAAAAGAATATTGCCCAGATCATATTTAATAGTGATGAAAGTCAATCATGGTGTCATTTATTTACAAAATTAAAATAACAGTAATTTGATTTATTCTTTTTTTTTTTATTGAATACAAACCTGGTAAAATATATATAAATGTGTCCCCTCATTTTATTATTAAAAATTATATTACTTTAAAATTGTGTTTATTTTACAATTTTAATTAAAAATGCATACTATATATATATAAGTGTCTGTTATATGCATGTGTGTGTTGAAAAGTAATGTACACTTGCAGTTCAATAAAATGCATATTCTATTGTAATCAAATTTTATCAACAAAATATGAGCTGTTGTATGTTGTGTACATTTATACATGAGGAGGGCTTGAAATAAGTGTAGTTTCCAGCTCTACTGGATACACAAATTTGTAATAACTTAATGATTATTTATCATTATCTTTTATTATACTAAAATTTATGATCTATGCAATTTACAGGAATAGATTTGTACTTAATGATATCAATATACTCATATTTTAGTGCATCTCCAACATAGATATACACACACACATATATATATATATATATCTTTGGTTAGCTTCATATATATATATATATATATCTTTGGTTAGCTTCATAAAAAAACTTATTTTTAAAAAGGTATTTTAGTGACATCATACACTAATTAATATTTAATTATTTAGTTTTCAAAGTTGTTAATTATACTTCTCCCTTTTTTAAAATTTATTAATAAGAATAAAGTTATTGATACATCCAAGAGCATGAGCTAGTGAAAAAATTCCTAAAAAAATCAAGTCATTTAATAGAACACCTGATGACAGGATAAGTTTATTAATTAATATGCCACAGCTGCAATAAATCACTTTGGTATCGAATCATTTCATGCCACATTTATTCTGTGTTCTACAGTTAATTATAATATGTTCCACACAAATTTTTTTAATAAGGTAACTTTTAAAGAAATGACAAGTTATATTATAGTCCTATGGACAATTTTAGAATAATGACAAATATAAATGTTTTTAAATGATCCATGAAAACCTATGCATACATTACACAGATATGAGTGCATATTAAAAGTAAACAAGTATATTAATAAAAAAATAAAATAAAAAGAAAATAAATTGTTAGGTATAATTTAATTAAAAACTGTGTGTGTATATACAAGTCATTTGTCTATCAATTAACCAGTGGTATGTAAAACTTTATAATCAATAAGTGTTGAGGGGTATGTTAAGTTAGTTCTTTTTTCGGAAGAATAAAAAAAGTTAAATTAGAAAATTAAAAATAATTGAGTTATCTATATGTATATTTATTTAACTTATATAAATGATGGGATCTACTTTTAGTTATAGCCCCTAATGTAAGTACTGATTTATTTATTGTATATATATGTGGGTATAAATATAGGAATTACTAATATATATCTTAAATATTTTTTATGGATTAATTAAGAAATAAGCAAATGAATGTCAGATGTTTTATATAAATAACTAAAGAAATATACTTAAACAATGATGTTACTCTGGTAACTACCAATTGAAATTGACAACTTTTCATAAAGCACTTACTTGTACCTTAGCCAAGTGTAGTCTTTTGTTAAAGTTTATTTAGAGACAAAAGTTCCTTTTATATCTCAGTGTCTTTGTCTAACAAAAAAGTTATTATTTACTACAAGAGCAAGTGCTATTAGTTTTAGTTGGTGATTGTCTAAGTAACATCATTGATAAATCATATTTCTTTAGTTATTTACATGAATAATTCCCCACATTTATTTGTTTACATCTTAATTAATTCATGAAAATATATATTTTAAAATTTATATAGCTTTAAACAGAAGTTGATTTACTTCCAGGAATTACAGAAATATGTGATTTTTTAAAAACCCTCATACTTATAAAAATATCAGTCTGAATTTACTTTCTATTAGAAAATCTGATAAAAAAAAAAAAAAAAAACTTTTATACCTACTAGAACAAGTGGGTTAATTTTAATTGATGGTTACTTAATAATGTGATTGCTAAAACATTTTTCTAATTATTTATTGACTTATAATGTGTAAGTTGTGATCTATTTATGAACTTAGATGAGCAGAAATAAAAATTGAACTTTTTTCAATTAACTAAGTAATATTCATTAAGGCTGTAGCCTCAAGCACATGCGTATAAAAATGCGATAGTAGGGACCTCTACAGGTCTTAAACCACAAGCTTACTCTTTGGAAGAAAATTTAGGCTCTGCAATATCAAGTAGCATTATTTTATTAATTGTACATAGGAAGTAGTTGAGATATTTGTTTATAATAAATGGCAGTTAGCATTATGTATTGAAAATACATATATAGATATGCTTTAGGAGGTATAAAATAAGGAGTACTTCTAGTTTTATTTAGCCTAATGCATTTTCAGTGCCAAATACATAATCATAGATATTCTTACTAAACTTCTAAGAACTTCTTTATAATAACTGTTGATAGTATTTAAAAATGCATTTATTTACATTATTTCAAATAGTTGGATGCTATTTGGTCTTTTGTTAGTGACTGCTGTTTTAGCAATATACCATGTGTTTTTTATTTTTATTTTTCAGTCATTTTGCTCTAAGCAGACTAGTTCTGAGAATACAGATGCATGTTCTGAATTTTCCTTCATTTTCTTGTATAAATATTTATGCTATTCTATTTGAATTCTTATATTGGTTGTTGTATATCATCAAAATAAGCTTTGAATTATTTGTTGTCTTGAATAAAACATTTCGTTTTGCTTTTGTAATGATTAATGGTGAAAATCTTTACTTCAGATATGTCATTAATGAATGTATTGATTATTTCACTAAGAAATTAGATGAAAATTACATAAAGTACTATACATTATTTGTATTTTAATTTTATAATCAAAATGTTATGTACTGAAATATTGTATAGTATAATATGTATAATGAATAAACACTGGACTGTACATTTTCGACATGGTTGTCACCACTTTTTTTGAATGACATAAAGTCGCTATCTTCTGATGACATCAATCTTAAAAAATTGAAATTTAAAAAAAAAAAATCAATTTTTTTATGATCATTATAGCAAGTAATCGATTGTAAATCAAAATAATGTGTACACATTGTTGATGATCACCATGGTGTTCCTTGCATAAAGGTCAGGCACTAAGCAGGTTATGGGTTCATATTATTCTCACAAATGTAAAAAAAGTAAGCTTTGTTTTTTTTTTAATTTCCTTAAGTAAATTTATTATTTCTACAATTTTATTTTTTAATTATGTTAAAAATTATTTTTATTAGTAAAACATAATTGATATTTATTAATGGAAGATCATATATTTGCCAATGATAAAAATAATAAATAATTATGATAATTTGAACAGATTCAATTAATTACTACAGAGTTTAAATTTTCTTTTTTTTTTTTTTTTGTATTTTTTAATAATGAAAAGTAAAATTGTTTGAAAACATGTTTTAAAATGATTATTTTGAAAATTATATCCATGTATATCTACCAAAAGTTAAAGTGATAGTTAAATTTCTTTTAAAACAAATTATTAAATTATTCCGTGAGGATATACAATCAATGACAAAGAGCATAAACAAATTGTCGTATAAGATACGAAGAGAAGTTCAGAATGCAAAAACAAAGTGCAAACTAAATGAAATATAAATAAAAAAGGACCATAATGAATACAAATAACGTTGTTGTGTTGATGAATGGTTATATATAAATACAGGCATGTAAAATACATTTATCAAACATATATGCCATTCAGTTTTGTGACAGTTGTTATTTAACTTTACCTCCGTATGGATTACCTACTTATGGCCAGATCTCTATCCATAATGACAGCAATCAGATTTATTGTGCATCAGCGCCTATTGACCTGTTATTACTATTGGATGTATGTCATTTATATGGATAACCATTAGTTCGAGGTGAGGAATTCTCAAACCAATCAAGATAAGGTGAAATCTGGACTAGTCCATTATTTGAAGGCAAGATCAGATATGACAATAGTTGTTCCCATTGTTTTCCTCTATTATTATACCTTCCCTTGCATTTTTTATTATTGATATTTTATTTAATACAGATGGGTCAGAAATATGAGATAGCATGGAGAGTTGAAGGTTGTGTGGAAGTCTGAGTTCGAATCCCTTATATATTATATTATTGATATTTTTTTCTTTCTATTTTTGTTTGATTATGCAACATGATTCCAAACAATTTGCATTGTGATTATTCATTGCTGATAATCATTATTAAAGAAATTTATTCTGATACTAGAATAAATATTTTGTAGAAAATATAAATATTCAGACTTGATTCTCAGATACCAGAATTTCGCATGGTGGTTTTGATGATAGATAATACTTTTTAAAAATTTATTTGCCATGAATATGTTTTTATCTTATTTTATTTTTGTATTTTGTAATTCAACTACTACTAACTTTTTTGTTTTCTGAGCTAACATAATATCAGGTAATTAATGAATATACTCACAGAAAAGGTAATTTTTAATATTCAGTTATCTTACTGCCTACCATGCTTTCATTATATTCAATATATTATATTCATGGCATGTACTGGTGGGATTACAAGCTCTTTATATCAGTATATTTAATTCTTATCTAATAAGCTCTTCAACATATTCAAATTAAATTCAAATTTACATTTATTCAAATAGCCCATTTCTTTGATATGAGTATGTTTGCTTCTTTTTCATACTCATATCAAAGAAATGGGCTATTTGAATTTAAATTTGAATATGTTGAATAGCTTATTAAATAATAATTAAATACTGATATAAGGAACTTGCAATCACATGAATATGTGCCATGAATATGATATATTAAATATATTGAAAGCATATTAGATAGTAATAAAGCAGAATATTGAAAACTACCTTTTCTGTAAGTATATTTATTAATTACCATATATTTTAGATATTTGTAGAAAGATTGGTTTTTGTTTCTTTTTTAACAATCCAGAAAGCCTAAACCCTTTAATTTATATTATTATATCTTAATCATTTGATTTATTACATACTTGAAGGTAAAATTTTTAGATTATAATGGTTTATACATGTAATTGCTTGTTTTTGGATTCAAATCTGGGAGCAACATAAAATATTTTTCAGATAGATGATAATTTTCAAATCAAATTTAGGATTTATTTCACACATCTGTTTTCTAACCAATCTAGCTAACCATCTGACAAAGAAGATGTAACCATTTTTAGCAAGGGAATAAGGACCCCTCATTAATGCAGATTAGTCAGGTATAATGTCAATTAAACAAAACTCTTGATTTTAATGTGATGCTGTCTTCATCAGTGATAAAAGAAGTTTTTCCATTGGAGCAGAACCCCTTTTTTTGTGTGTGTTTTTTTTATTCCTAAAAATGCCATATATGTAATGATGATGTTGTAAACTCAGGAGCTGGAGATTTCTGATAGATTTCTGGCTGAGAATAATAATAATAAAAAATCTTTGTTTAGTCGCTTGAAAGAAAGGATTACATTCAACCTGCCACTTATATATTCAAATATCACATGCGTAATCTGATATTTTTAAAGATATACTTGAAATCTCTATATTATAAATTCTTGAAACATATGAATAAAAACATATGAAAAAGACAGGCGATCCCCAAGATACATGTTTTTTAATGAACCAGCAATCAGCATTTAGCCCAGGTCATAATCATTTACATATGTCTTTATTATTTGTTCCATGTTTGTCAATAACAAATATTAGTCTTTGATTTACAAATATCAATTTTTTTTCTTTCACAACTTTGACATCAATCACTTTAGATAAATACATTAATGGTTATTATAGATTATATTATTGAATTCTGATTTTTAATTATATTTTAAACACATGGAATAATTCAAGTTCATTTTACTTTTTTCATAAGTAATATAAGTGAAGCCTCCATTCCACCATTCATTCATGTAAATCAAAATATAATACTTTGATATTGTAATTTATATAATTAAACATTTTGAATGTTTAATCAAGAAAAGTGATGCCATTATTATTATTGTTATAATTTGCTGAGCATGCTTTCGATGCAGTTGGTCAGAAATCATAATATTTGGACTTTGCCACATACAAGCACTATGATTTTGACTGTCAACATCGAACGCATGCTTTACAAATTATAACAATAGTAAAAACTGCATTACATTTTCTCAGTTAAACGTTCAAAATGTTGAAATATATAAATTACTTTGATATTGATAAATACTAAAGTTGAAGACATCTGTAAGTGGTTGAGATCTGGGTCAACTGATGAGTACTAGTTCAGCATGAAATGTGCATCTTGTAAATCATTTCCTTTTTCAAATGTTTTTATTCATATATTTGAAGATATTTCACATGGAAACCAAATATATTAATCTTTATCAGAGATTTAAAATTTATATCTGGGCTAGTGACAATCACTAGGTTGATAAATTAACTGTAATAATCATTAATCTATTTATCTGGAGTGATTGGTTTCAAAGTTGTGAGGGCAGACAGTATGCACTTGTAAATCAAATTGATATAATCTGATATTTTATGATTTAAAAATGAATATATATTTTTTTCTTTTTTAAAGTAGATTTTGTATGTTTGAGCCGACATGCAAATCAATTATAAAACAACAATAAATTTTATTATTGCTCTTCTTCTTTCTTTCTTTTTTTTTTTTGTAGATAATTTCCTTTTTTTTAAAAAAAAAAAAAAACCGAGATGACATATTTTTATTTTTACGAGCGTGTGCGCAAAAAAAAAAAAAAAAAACGAAATAATTTTTTGCATTCAAAAAGTATGGATTTCTAGAAATAATCTAATTTTCAAATTGCAAATGACACTTGACAAAATCATTATGGATTTTAATACTGATTCAGTTAATTTCAAAGAAAGGAAGAAAAATGTCTTTAAATGATTATAGCAGAAGTAATAGATATTATTTTTACTATCAGGGGAAAATTCATTATCATTCAGAAATTTTTTATTACTATTATCATCATCATCATCATTATGGAAAATATGTATAAAACAAACTAATATTCAAAAAATAATGACTGCTAAAAGTTAATGAGATAGAAAGAGAAACAATATATAGTATGAAACAGTAGCAAACCGTCCATGCAGTAGTGCCATCCAATGCAAGCCTCAGTGATCAACGGATGTAAGAAGCTTCGTGCATAAAATCCTTATCTATGTCCTATATATCCAATATTCCCAGACTAGTTTCTAGCTTGTGGCTTTCATCAGTGAAAATACTTGGATCTGAGAGCACTGCGCCTAGATCTTAGGATCTAGTGCAACCCTCCACAAGCCTTCTTGCACCCATTGATTATTAAGGCTTGCACTGGGTTATGAAGAATTTGCAACTGTTTTAACGGCTAGTGTAAGTGTAGGAAATGCTATTTATTAACATTATTTTTGAAAGATATTTGAGGAAGGAATGAGATTTCTAAATAAAAAGAAGGAACGTCAAAGACAAACAAATTAGTTTAAAATTTGGAAGTAAAATCCATGTCAAAATTAATATTTTCATCATCATCATTTTCAATTATTATCAGTCCACTACAACATGAAAATCTCATATTTAATTCAGTTTCTCCACAACACACCAGCAAATTTCCTTATTTCATACATCCTTCTTACATCTGATCTTTTTCTAAATCTTCTATAATCTCTTCTTGCAATGTATCCAGCTCAGGTCCTTTGCAATTTTTTTGTTCTCTATTTTATTTTTGATTAACAATATAAGGGTGTTAAAAAACTCAGATAACTCAGGTATAATGATTACTTTCTCTATTGATTCAATTGAGCTTATTATATACTGTTGATTAGTCAAGTATAATTCTGGTCTACTATGATTTTTCTGTTAATTTTCTCTTTGAATTTTGGTTTTTTAAAAAGAATCTATAATATACATTTTTTCTTCCCAAAATTTCATTAGTTTATGTCTCTCTAATTTTTGTTTTATGTTATTATATTCATTCTCTGCATTGTTCTCTTTTAAAAATGTTCAAATCCTAGCATTGAAATCTTCCATCATAATTTTAAAATATTTCCATAGATGTCTACCACAGAACTCAGGATTTGCTGAAATAATATAAGCTTGCATTTTTGAAATTGGTGTTTTCACTTAAGTTAAGTTGAGTAATTAATCTTGATTGATCACTAACAATCTTAATAGTATTTTTATCCCATCCTTTATTTATCATCCAGTCTTTTAACATCTTCAATATTTTATACCTTTTAATAGACTTTATGTTCACTATGTTCCTTGTAATTTTTCAGTATTGTTTCTCACTTAATATGCAATTCATGTCTCTAATGCATGTAATATTTCTTTATTAAATGTGACATAACTACATTTAGATCTTAGTCAAAAGGCAACTTTTAGCTCTATCTGTCTTTGATCATCAACTACAGTTCTGACTTATAATGTTAGAAAATCCTGTGAATGAGGAATTCATTTTTACTAATCATTTATTTGTGCATTTGTTGCCAATTATCTATTTCAATAAACACATCAACCTGTTAGTGCAGTTAATGATTCTGCCATACATCTACCAGACCTAGGATGCCCACATTACCAAGTCAGCCTTGATGGAAGAAGTCAATACCAGCAATAGATTTGAGCCAACATTAGCAAAGTGTATTTAGTATTCATCTGTACAAATTTTATTATGTCAATAAATATATTTTTAAAATAAAATAATATCCTATGCATCATTGCATAATAACAGCGTATATACTTACATACACCCACATTTCCACACAAAGACGCCTTCAACAAAGTTCATCTATCCTTCAATAAAAAATTATCTGACTTCTGAGAAGAAGAAAAACCATAGCCTCTTTTTTTTTTTTTTGATGCCAAATTCAGAGATGAATGCCAATAAATTCATCGCTCTTGTCCAGATACATTAGTGAGCGGTCCAATCTCAGCGAGAAATCGATTGTAATTTAGCAAAACGTCAAATGCTATATCTATTAATAATTTTTAAAAGTACAGCAATATTTTTTGACTATTTCTAGTTTAAAAATAAAGTTCATTATTATTATGAAAACATTTAAATATAAAACATTCAGCAAGGCAAGAGACCCAGAAGCTAACTTCATTTTGAAAATACCTTATTTATGAAAACAACTGATAGATTATATATATTTGTAAAGTTTTATTTTCCCTTTATCTCATTTGCACTAATAAGCAATATTGATTTAAGTCAACTGCTGGCTTTTTACAAATCGGAGAACATGACCACAAGGAAAATACTTCAACAATGTTACCCACTGCTTTGTCGAAACTTATCTGAATGGCAGAATGATATGATAGAGGAGAAAACAATAGCAATATAATATTAATTTATTCTGGTGATATATAAAAAAAATATGTGAGGCTACATATTTTAAAACAAATATCTTTTAAATGCAGAACTAGTTTTCCGCGTGGATATATTTTTAGCTACCAAATGGGTTTCAAAACTGATTTTTTTTTTTACTTATTAATGTATAAATGTGTGTGTGCGTGGTTATGTGTTTATCTTTTTTAAAAAAAAAATACTTGGAGGAGGGGGGATTAAAACTGCACGTAAACGAATTGTAGAGTATAAACAAAATCGGATTAGTTGAGAAGAATTTGATTCAGTTTCATTTTTTTTTTTTCAATGAAAATAAATTTAACAGTAACTATACAATAAATCTGTTAAAACATTTAGGGGAATCTTGCAAGCTCATATATTTAGAGCCTTTAATTACCGACTCAATTTTTCCATTAATGGATCAACCTAATTACGTTACTAGAATTAAGAGGAGGGAAAGAAAAAGTAAAAAACAAAAAAGTAAAGATTATGAAAAATGTTATCAATAAACCTATTATTTTAAGATTCTACTACCACTGCTAAATAGACAATAAAAATAGCTTTTGAATGGAATAATAGACCCATGAACGATAGTACAGACAATCTGAGGAGGCTTGTGTTTGTAGTGATTGATTTTAAAAGTATACTTACTGGTCTATCATCACTTTAAATCTTTTATAAAAATCAATAGAGATCAGAAACCCCAAGGAGGTTTAAGAACACATGCTTACCTTCCAGGGCTTTTTTTTTTTTTTTTAGTTTTGGAGTCAGCTTAATTTAAAACTGATACATTTTACCTTAAAAAAAAATATAAAAATAAAAATCTGGAAAAAGAAATCTTTTTTTTCTCTTCACTGATTTTAATCAAAAGAGATTCACGTTCCTGATAAACCTTTATAAAAACTAACTGTGATCAGGGCCATTATAAAGAGCAAAGAATACTGGTGGAGGGGGTAGGAAGGAGGTATTGGTTTCTACTTCTCTGATTATTTATTCGTTACAGGAGGGGAATTGATGAATAATTTAAACAAATGTATAAAGCAGGCCAAACCAAGTACTGTATTATATTCTTCTCCCCCCCCCTTTAAAAAAATCATTTTTTTCCAATCATGTAAATCTCCAGTCCGAGAAGTATTGAACTCAATTGACTATCCATTAATTTTTTTTTTTTACTCCTGTTAGTAACATTTTATAAAATATTACTTAAAAATATAAATCCATACTTGAGGTAGGATAAAGAAGTTAAATAATAATAATAATACAGAAAAAAAAGTATATTTTTAGGGCTGATGGCGGAAATAGAACCTAACTCTTTAAACAAATATATCAACAGCTGGTTTATCAAATTATTATTACAACCGTCTTTAACAAAAGAAACATTTGTTCCCAATTAAAACAAAAAAAAAAAAATGTCATATAGAAAAATCAAAATTGTTTGGCTTTCTTATCATTTTTTTTTTTTAAATTTAAAAAAGATCCGATATTAAACATTGCAGATAGTTGTAAGATAGAATTAGTAATTGTTTGCGAATATTAACATAACAAGGGACATTAGCACTTTAGGGCAAAGAAAAAAAGGTACGACCTTTTGTGCTCCTGTAATTTGTCAATACTATATTGAAATATCAAAATATGAGTATTATATTAGTGTGTACTATAATAATTGCATATACTACTGTTTTGGCTTTTTTCTTGTGTAATTAAATAATATTTTTGGCTGTCTTATACAATAATCTTAACCAGAGGAATATTCACTACTCATATCGGTGACTATGACATTTTTATATCCCTAAAGAATTTTGGCTTAACTAAATTTAAATTTATGTAATCTTTAATATATTTTTTATTACCATTAATGAAGTTATATTCTAAAGCTTTTTTATATTTCATTACTACCAATACTACAAAGACGACTGACATAGATGCTCCTTAGCTTAAAAAAGAGAGTATTGATTTCTCAAAATATGTATAGTGCAATACATTTGTTTAAAATAAAAAATATATTAAGGACCACTAAGAAAGCAATGAATATAAAATAACGAATTAACTTGAAGACTTCATGTTTGTATTTTTTTTAAACGGATTGCTTTAAGTATTTTATATAAGGGATTCGAACTCAGACATTCACATGACACTCAACTCTCCATGCCATCTCATATTGCTGACCCACCTGATCACACACATGTTGAAAAGATAAATAATTACCAATATACGTATTTCGTGCTAAACCAGCACTCATCAGTTGGTCCAGATTACCATCTCCATATATATATATATACAATCAGTGCTCAGCTTTATATTAAGATGGCCAATCTTCATACTTTAATAGACAGGCTTCAAACCACTTCAACCCACAAATCTTCAACCATTCATTTCATTGAAAATCTGATGATGGAATTTTAATAAAATGCATTATTTTTTTTTTTAACAAAGAAATTACATTTTCTCAATAGCATTTGCTTAATTGTAGTTTATCATCACTTTTAAATAGTAATATTAGTAACTTACCACATGGGTATTTAATTGCTAATTAAAGGTCACTGATAATTGAGTTTAGAATGAAATGTCCATTTTATCTAAAAATAATAAGTAAATGCTCAAGTGTATGTTTAGTTTTTATGTAATAAATGTTATAATAGCACAAGTATAATCATGTGATCACAATTTCCGTGGAAGATCATGTCATGTTTAAGTTCCCAAGTGGCACATTATGCATAAGCCACATTCATTTGATCAAATTGAGTTTTTTTGTGTGTGTTTTAATTTTTCTCAGTTGGAAATTGATCTAGGAATTTTTAGCCACCAAGTCCACTGCTATAACATTGTGCTAAATATATTAGTTTTTTTAAATATATATATATGCAAATTGCCTAATTAAAAAATATAGACATTCACAATTTGTAACTTGAAACCATATTTATTGAACTGTTTATTAAAAAGTGTTGTAATAATATTTACTTAGTAAATTATAAATATATTCTTGATTGCAAAGTTAACAAATGATACATAGTGTATTTTTTAATATATAGTAGATTGCTTTATATTAAAATAATTAATACTGAGGTTTGCTTATTAAAACTATTTAAAGAGTTTGTTATCTATAATAAATCAAAATTATTGTTAACTTGTTAAATATTCTTATAAACATCTCACCTTTTGCACAACATACTTTGTTATGATGAATTTCCTATATAAATATTTTATTCATAAAAATACATCTATTTCTACAAGAAATTAAAGAATAATGGACTTTTAAATTAGACCAGTTTATATAAATTTGTTTTACATTTGAAATATTGTAATATAAAAAATATTAATAAAGTCTACTATTTTTAAAATTTGAAATAGTGAATTTATCAGAAAATTCAGCAAGAATTATATACATGTTTATAACTTTTTTTGTAAATCAGATGTTGATAATAAAACATTCAGCCCAAAAAATAATAATAGAAAAACATTAAAAGATGAGTAGTTGTTAGTTTGGGTTACTGTGATGCGCTGCTGTGTTCCTGTGTTAAAACACTCTCTTATGAACTTTAGTGCTATTTTGTTATTTGACAGAAAAAATTGGAAATGAAGTCAATATTGATTTATTAATTAAAAACAAATCTGAAGAGATTCTTGATCTTGAAGAAATAAATAAACTTTTAATTCTTATTCAATTATCGTTAGCAATCAGCAAAAAACTTGCAGTTTTCATAATTTTTTTAAATATTTACAATTATTTTTACAAAATGTTTGTATAGTATTTAATAAAAAATAAATATATTAATGTTTACATTCAGATTTTAAAAATAATATTTATTTTTAAAAATAAGAAATTCAAAGTAACAATAAAAAGAAACTCCCATTGTTACTTTCTTTCAAACATCATTATATAGAACTTTTGTGATATTTTAGATAATTATAAATGCAATTTTAAACTCTGGAATAGAATTTCATAGCTTTATAATCTCTTCATGTACACAAAATGAAATTAATTCAATAAAATATTTAATTAATTTCCTTCTTTCAACAGCATCATGATAATCAACCAATAAGAAAAAAGTAATTGTTCTCCTCATGTATTTGACAGTACTTTATTTTATTTTTTCTCTGTTTGAAAAGCTCAAATATGATTTTTTATAATGTTCTTGATTTGTAAACTTATATTTCTAATAAATCAAATACCATTTATTGATTCATAATAGTGAGTAAAGATTTTAATGATAAAATTTGAAAATATTAACTCAAATTGATGCTAGGGGATAATGGAAAACATTGAAATACAGAAGGATTAATAATTGATTGAAATTTCCTAGTTTTAATATTTAAAACACTTCACATTGCATTTCTAACTCACCTTTAATACCAGATTAACCATGATTTTTTTTATTCTATGTTTTAGCACTTTCTGTGCAAGTATGAAAAATCAAGATATATCTAATTATAATATAGTGCTGACCAAAATATGAAAATTAATTTTGGCTATTAGACTTTATTGGTGAGAAATAGTGAATTATGTCTATTCAAGAAGCAACTTTAATTCTTTTTTATTATTCAAATTAATGATTTCAAAGCTTTTAAGCTTTCAGATTTTGAACTCAAACCAGCTTGATTCTACAACTATAAAGTTTGACATTAGATCATCAATTATATATTTTAGTGATTCCCAGTTGAATGAATGCTAATTATAAGCAGTAAAACATATGCTGCTGAGGTATTGACTAACAAGCAAGTTGATTTCACACCATTAGCTTGAATAATATATATATATATATATATATATATATATATATATATATATATATATATATATATATATATATATATATATATATATATATATATATATATATATATATAAAAAGTAAAAGTGATAATCTGGTTGAAGTATACATGCAAATGAAAGTTAATTGCCCAAAAATATTCTGAGGATTCGATTTGGCAGTATCACCTATGTCCTTTGAGGTTGAGCATAAAACAATAGAATAGATTGCTATTGATAAAACAGCATGTTTAAGATTTTATTTTAAAAATGATGTTACAAATTGGTATAATTCACTTCGCACACCATTTTGATAATGAAGGTATTCCTTAAAAGTACTTAGCCAAATATACTCAATAGCCAATTATTTATTTATTGTTTCACTCATTTACTTGTTTATTTTATGCCCTATCATTTTATTTGTGTGTAATACATCGCATATATCTTACTTATTACAAATATAGACACAAAGGGATTATTTATCAATTACAAATAAAAATAAGATTATATTTTTAGGGATCATTGAAATTGTAATATATATAGTGAGGTAATAACAGAATGATTATATATTTCGCACTAAAATCAGAGATTTTTTTTTCATGTGTCATATCATTGTCCGGAAGGCGAACCTGCAACATCCATCTGCAACCAACTGCTTGCTTGCAAGGCGGCTGCACTGACCTCTCGGCTAACAATGCTTGACAAAATCAGAGATTTTACTAATATTTTCTTGAAGCAGCAATCATTAAAACATGCTTTAATAAAGTTCATTATCTTCTTATTGCATTTTATTCTAAAAAGTATACTTGCATCAATATTATACAATCCATTAAAATGCAGTTATTTCTTTTTTCAGTATGTTAAGATTTTTAAGATTCAAAAGATATGAAGAATACCAACTGCTTTTCAGAACTGAATAGCTATTGTCTGTTTTAAAATTTTCCAAAGTTCATAATTACTGCAGTCCAGGTATTTTTGATTACATAAAGAAAAGCTTAATTTTTTTCCACTTTCAAAAAGTATTTGAATTTATATTATCAAAACACAAATAATATATAAGTTGTCAAAAAGAACAAAGTATTCAATTTAAGATTAGTTATTTCTAGCAAATATTTTTTCCACAATTTTTTTTTGATTGATGGATAATGTAGAAGTATGGTTGCTAATTAGGTATTATTTAAGAAATGGGGATTGGGCATTTTAGTAATTAGGTAGCAAGAGTATTATCAAAATAATAATTTCATAATTATTCTCCCTCATTTCTGAAAATAAATCATCTGCCTAATTTTAATAAATGTAGCTTGATTTTCTTTGTTTGACAGTGTTTGCACATTTCTATAATCTTTTCATACAAACTGCTAAATAGATATGGAGGACTACTAAAGTTGAAATGCATTTAAATAGAATTTGAAGTCTTGCTTGTAGAAAATTATGTTTAGCAAGAAGTGATTCCTCTGATCGACTTAGTCTCCAATATTTATGTTTTGTTAAAATGTAAATGTTCCCAAATTGTGGAAACATGAAGAATGTTTAAAAACAATCAATAACATCACATCTTTTTAGTCGAATAAAACATATTTACGTTTTTTTTCATCAATATATAAGTGGAGTTGATATAATATTTATTAAGAAATGTATAAATATGATCAATGACTGTTTGGATGTAAGGATTAGAAGCATAAAAGCAATAAGACATATTTTTTCATCAAAAATGTACTTACTCTGAAGCATATCTGAATCTCCACAACAACATAATTTGTAGAAGGACTTTCATAAGTTGATTTAGCTTAACAGCTAATAAGGGTGGTGAATTTAAATTCTAGCCTTATTGCCAGACTTTTATATAAAAACAATTGATACATATGAATCTGTTCAATTGTATTGCCTAGCTGATAATTGAAATAAAATGTTGGATTGCACCCTAGTGACCAGCATGCTGAAAATTTCTGAGTTGGCTTGGGATGCTGACACCTACCCTGGTTACATCCAATTGTTGGAAACTACAATAAATCAAAGCTAGAAAAAGTTGTAATTTTAAATGTACAAATCCAGCAAATGATTAAATCTAAAGGGATGCTTATATTTTGAATTATTTCCATCATTTAATATTAATTGCTAAGTTTCTTTAGAAAAAAATAGAATTTTATTTAAACTTTTCAAACGTATTCAATTGTTAATAACAGGCCACAAACTTGTGTGCTATTACTAACAGCTGAATGTATTTTAGAAGTTTAAATAAAGCTTAAATTTTTCTAAAGACATTTGACAATTAATATTAGATGATGGAAATAGTTTAACATATAATTACAATTAAAATACTTATCATCATAATTTTTCAGGCCAAACCCTAACATCTCTTGTGTCAATTACAAAGACTGTTTTCAGATTTTAGTGATTTGCTTAGAATTTTTTTCTTTTCACATTGACAAATCTATAAACAAAATGGATAAAGAATTGAATAGTTTACTTGTGGAAAATTTTGCAACAAACTACATATTCAAAATACAAGCATTGGTGGCCTAGAGGTTAGCATAGCTGTCTTCCAAGCAGCTGGCCTGGGTTCGCTTCCCGGTCACCGTATTTGACATATGAAAAAAAAATGAATATAGTTAGTTTTATCAGGATACATTAGAGAATATTTTTATTTGCATTCTATATGCATATTTTATTTTGTATTTCAAAAATTAATAATATCTGTTAAGAATATTTGAAGAAGAAAATTGTGCTTATTCTCTATCCAGTGTAACTCCCAAATATTAGTGATTTATACTTGAATAACTTGTTCTTATTTGGTGAAATGTTGGTATTTTTACTTGAACACAGTCCTATTATGCCATCAGTATTTCAATATTTTTGCCACTTTTTTAAAATAAAACATGCTGATTGTAAAAACCAATTAAATATCCTCTTTTTTTTTATTATAGATATATTAAATATAAGGATCTAGCCCAAAGTTGTTACATGGTGATAATAATTTATTATTTGATTGCACTGCATTTCTTTTAGTTTATTGGTCAGTAAATATATATATATAAATCTTAATCTATTTATATAATTTAAATCAACATAAAAAGCAGTCAAAACAAATTTACAATAACAGTATTACTCTTATATAATGTATGTGGAGCACAGATCATTTTCAATTCTATTTCAGATTTACATGTCTTATTCACATCCTAATAAAGTGCCCATTTTTGATAAAGTTGAATTTTAATAAAATGAACGAATCATTTATTTTGTAAGCAATCCATTTTAAAATAATTTAAAACATAAATATCTCAAATCAAATTGCACATCTACGTTTTGTACTTATTGTTGACATTTGGGTATTTAAAATATTTTTATATTAACTTGCCCTGTCTGCTGTGTGCATTTCTGTCTGCATGTCCACATTTTTGAATTTTTAACAATTAAAAAAAAAATCATTTCCATTTACAACAACTCTTATTTTTATACTTCCCAAGAAAACTCCTTAACAACTGAGCTAAAAAAATATTATATTTATAGAATAAAATTTTGTTAATATTGATTTAACTCATACTTAATTAAATTAATTAAAATTTAAAAAAAATATATCTGATGGAAACATTACATTTGTGGAATAAAATTTTGTTAATATTGATTTAACTTATACTTAGTTAATTAAATTAATTAAAAATCTGATACATAAATATTTTATCTAGTAGACAATCACATGATATTTAAATTTAGAATTTGTTTATTAAAAGGTGTATTTTTTATTTTCACATCTTATTATAAAAATTATATCTTTTGTCAGATTTTTTTATAATTTTAACCATTTTTTAAATTGTTATGTAAACATAACTAAAAAATAAAAAAAAATAATATGTAAAAAAAAAAAACATTTTTAAATAATGCTTTTATTAAACAGAGAGAGTACAAATCTCTCAAACACTTAGCCAATCAGATCACAAATACTGACTATAAAATAAAAAAATAAGAAAGTAACTTGCCTCTTGATTAATTTGACATTCTTGGAAAATATCAGAGATTTTTAATAATCTATACTTGTTATAAAATAATTGGTAATTGCAGGAATATTGTCATTTCATAAAAAAATTAAAGCTCATATAAATCATAAAAATCAAAAAGGCCTCAAATGCTTTTATGAAATGACAATATTCCTGCAATTTTCAATTGTTTTATAGCAAGTTTAGATTCTTAACCTCTCCGATATTTTCTAAGAATGGCAAATTAGCTGAGAGACAGATTACTTTGTTATTTTTCTACTTTTTAATCAGCTATTTACATAAAATCATCATTATTATTTTTTTAAAAAAATATTATTTATAATTGATATCTAGTAGGAGCATTTGGAATGTGCAAATGAAAAATATCCATGACTATTGTTGCTCAGAAAATTCTAATGAATGTATGTAATCAGATATAAAAGTTATTGAATTAAAACTGACAAAATAAAATAATTAATAAACATTTGGACTATTCACAAACAATGCTATGTTTATATTTATCACATTTAACAAATATTTTCCAATTTAAGGATTACAATGTTTCATGTTAATATTTAAATGAAAGTATTTGCTTTTGCACTTTTGTAATTTTATTTTATGTATAAATATTAAAATAAAATTTGATTTTTGAAAGCTTTATTTTTAATTAAAATAAATTTATGTATAGAATTGGCAGTATATCCATGCATTAATAAAGATTGAAGATATACAATTAGAATTTAATATTAAAAGCAATATTCATCTTTAGTGAGATTTTTTTTTTTAAATACTGTATCTTTACCATACTGTATCTTTACCTGATGATGGTGTTCTAGTTGTATTTTTATATTGGACTATTTCTATCATATAATATGAGGCCAGCAACACCTGAAGAAGAGGGAGAATAATACTTCTTGAAATGTTGTGCATATATTAATCTGTTTGATGTAATCTTTACTATCAATTTTCTTTATGATGTTTTTCTACTTAAATATTTATTTATAGTAAATCTACAGTAAATTTTATTATTTTTCACATGAAATCTGTAGTTTTTGTGACATGAAGATTTGAATTTTTTTTTAGACAATTTATTATTAGATATGAATTTTTAAAGCATTATTCAGAGTTTTTTTTTATCTCTCCATGTCATTAACCTTGCTAGCATTGCAATTTTCATTCTCGTTAAATAAAAAAGTAAAATTAATTATGATATATTTATTATCAGATATTTAAATTTTCAAGAAGACAGATTTTATTTTAAGGATTGAATTTATAATGGATAATGGCAAAAAAACAAAAAATGTTCCAGATGTAGATGTCAAGGTAGATAACATTTTGGTTGTTTTATAATAGCATGTTGAAACCGCCGGAGGGTGTTGTTTGTTTGTAAACAAAGATAAATATAATGTTTCCGGGGCTGGACACTTTTTTTTGTTGTTGTTTTTGTTTGTTAAAAGTAAAAAAAAAAATCAAATAAATCTCTACAAAAAAATACGTAAATCAAACTAAATTTAAAAAATAATTACTTTTTATTCTTTTTATTACTTACGTTTTTTTGTTAAAAAATTGACAAATAAATATTTTCATTTTACGGTGAAATCACGATGAATAATAGGAAAGGGCTTTCATTTGATTAACGGATCAGTTTTAATCAATGACCCAATAAATATATTAAGACTGCTCTAACAATGCTTAATGGTAACCGATTTGTTTACCGTAAAGTATCTATGATATATTTCATGTAATTTTCAGTCTTACGTATTCTATGAAAACTTGCTTTTAAGTAATTTTTATCAATGCAATCCCTATATTGGATTGGCTAACCTCATCATCTATAAGTAAAGTGTATGGTTTTCATATATGATTCATAATGATTAATCTCTCGATATTTAAAATGTTAAATTAATTCACACAGAAACATTGGAAATGCTCTTCACTTGACAAGATAAAACTCTATAGACTAAATGGCCAAATATGGTTTTAATCATTGTCCACATGTTCACAAATTAAACAAACTTATATGTGTTTGAATTGACTAACACCATCATATATGTGATATACATGATCAGATTAATGTAAATGGGCCACTACTATGATTTCTGGAATGGGAAGTTATATGTCTTCAATTTCTAATGATAACTAATGTCTTAATGTAATTGATATGAAATTAATTGTTTTTTGTTTATATATACAAGCGTAACCTCTGATTTTGTTGATTGGTCTCCTTTGAGATTGATATGTAAATGTCCTTCTTTTTGTAAATGATTCTTATGGTTTGTGAATAAAATTTTCTTTTGAAAGATCAATATATTTCTAACAAGTTTATTAGAGTAGGGGGGGGGGCCTTGAATTGTTAACAAGTTAATTAACGAAGGTTGAATAAGCAACTTTTTTCACAATACAATAACAACTAAATCATTTTATTTACATTAAACGGTAAAATGTATAACAATTAAAACAAAACAAACTTATTTGGCTATTCAGGAACAAATCGAAGCTCTAATAGTAGTGCCTGGAAGATGTCTTCCCCCTTATGCATACGCCACCACATAACTCAGCCAGGTAGGTATCCAGTGAACATCTGGCTGTGCCACATTGGTTTTTGTTGTGCCATTTCAATAGACCCCACAGGTGCTCGATATTGGTGAATAGAACACCGACATCTGCATGAACTGATCTTACATTTGAAGTTGTAGCTTTCATGATGGTATAATGTCATATCTTCTCCTCATGCACACTTCTTCACAGATGCCACTACTCCAAACTGCTGTAGAAAGTTGATGGTGTCAGTTTGGGAGCAAGGCAAATCCCAAACTTTGATCTTCGGAAACTTTCATTCAGACATTTTATGAAGCTTGCAGTTTTTCTCGCAAAAAACGTGACTTGGAGCGTGGTCTTATAATAATCGCGCTCGCACCTGCACTTGCCAATTTTTTTGGGAAGGAAATGTGGGCTATGGAAGCATGAGACAATGCTCATAATTGTTAGTAGACTTTCATAAAACATGGGAGATAGAGGGGGAGAAGGTTTTAATGAATATTAAAATAGTTTTGACATTCAGAATTCCTGCCACCATCCCATAATACTGTACCCAAAAGTTATTTGATTGCACATCAAAAATGTGTAACACAAATCTGAGCTGTAAGCTGACATGATAGCTTCTGCTGCCAGATTAATAAACATCATGTTTCTGTGCTATTAGCATAGAAATAGACTTTTCAGCCACCGCTATATTGTTCCCAATAGTGGAGGTGGCCACCTAAATGGCATATTTCTGTGTGCTATCATAGAAATAATGCCCTCAAGCAGTTTTAACACGCTATTGTAAAACAACCACATTATGACAGTGACAAATTAGTGCAAGAAATCTGAAAGTTATGTGAAAAGTAATTATAGTTATAAATAATTTTGGTAGGAAAAAGTGATCTTTTAAAGTCTAAAGAAATATTTATATTCGATGGATGATATTCTCAAAAATCATACATAATTTTTTATAAGAATCCAAATATAGATTAATGTAGCATGTGCATTATGTAATTTAACTGCTCATAGTCATCTTAAATTATACACATATGATATATATTATCTTTATATAAATATGTAATAAGTATCTTCATAGTTCATTATTCTTCTCAGTCCATATTACATAGGTGATACACTGTAATGTGAATGAATTGTTAATGAAGTTGTTGCATCAAAGAACTTGTTCTATCATTAATTTTGTTGGAACTTTCCCAGGTTCAACATTATTTATGATATTTAAACACTATTTAGGTGAAGAGAAAGTCAAATAAATTTAATCATGCATAATGATTATGTTTCTGGTAGTTAAACTGCTATTTTGCTGCAGAAATGATTCATGCATATAATCTATCTGATTGGGTGAAGCTTTATTTGCTAAAAGGAAATAACACAAATAGCCATTTAATAATGTTATTGATCTACTGATGTCTGAAATTGTGCTTGTTTAAACTTCATTGATGTTGAGTATTGGTATTTGACATATAGTCTATTGTGTGAATCATAGTCCTTTCTATACTTTCTTCTGATGTTTAGCATTTTAGCTGTTATTATTGATACTATCAATATCATTATTATTATTATTGTTGTTGTTGTTATTATTATTATTATTATTATTATTATTATTATTATTATTATTATTATTATTATTATTATTATTATTATTATTATTATTACTATTACTATTATTATTATTATTATTGAATCCCTTGCTTAATAATGTATTGACATGTAAAATATATAATGATAAGAAAAAATAATTGAAGAAATATAGGGATGTAGAGGAATTACAAAGAAAAGACCATTTTTGTTTAATGCATAATAGAATAACACAATTTGAATTGAAAAAACAAAACAAGATTCTTGGTAAATCATTACTAAAAGAACAATAGTGCATTGAATATATGGAAATAATACATGTGACTTTTATGATAAAAATAGTAAGCTTGTACTTTTGTTGTTTTATCTTTTTCTAACTAAACTCATATAGTGATAAAATAGGTTAAATACCTAATAAAAGAAGAAATAGAAAAAAATTAATTGAACTGAAAACTGTTAAAACATAGAGAATTCATGAGATTCTAGCTGAATTATGAAAGACTTTGAGTAAAAGCATTTGAAAAAAATAATTGATGTAGTAAGACAATTTATAATTGGAGATAGTGATCACTAGATTTATTTTTATATCTTATGATTTAAATGTATTGCAGCCCAAGATGGAACAACTACAAATTTAAGCGCAATTTGTTTATTATTGTTTTCACATAAAGTATTGTTCAGTGTTGCAAAATAAAATTATATTTTCCTATTAGATTTAACATATCTTTATCTAAAGAGTCATTTATATAAGGGATTCATGAATCTAATAGTTCTGACAAAGCAAAACATTGATTCATTACCATTTAAGCTTCTGATGACCACATCTATGATAATGTTTTTTACATCATAGAAGCTGATCATGTTTTACAGACAATGAACCCTTCATATCTGATTACTCTATTGTGTTTTCCTAATCCAGTTTTATATTTATTTTTTGAATTTTGAAAATCTTTTACTATCATATATTTTTAGTAATCAAAATAACAATTGATTATTATAATAAAATGAAAAAGCAGTATAATCAACAGCAGGTATAAATTAATAAATATAAACATCTTCAAAATTGGATGTCAATTATATATGAGTTGCAAAGGCTAACAAGATTGATGGAAGTTACACAGTCAATCTTTCCTTCATGTTAAATAGAACAAGCAGTTGAGTTGTTATAGCTCATTCATTGATAAAATTTGTCTACTAAACATTCTTCCAGTGTAGTTTACAGTCTAGGTTTTACCAAGCTTGAAAAGTTTGTATTTAGTGAGTAGTCATGATGCTATCTAAGTTCTCATTGATGTCAAGTTAATATTTTGTAACACTTTGCATTTCTGGATCGGTTTTATTGTTATTATCAAGCAGCACAGAAATTCTTTGTCAGATATTTTTACTCAGAAATATCATCATTTACCATGACTAATTAGGTTTTGTCTTTACATCTGCGTAATTGATATATATATATGTGTGTGTGTGTGTATTGGGAATTAAATGTTATGTGTATTGGGAATTAAATGTTATTTACATAATTTATACTTAGTTTGTATCAATTTTACTAAATGAGGTATTTTTCTCTTATTATGAACACTATATTTGTTACTAGTTTTATAATATTGTTATTCCATTTACATGCATCTTTTGTTATTTAGATATAAATTTGGCTTACTAGCTGATATTATAAATACTAACATTACTCACATTTTTACTCATGAACATGTTCATTTTATCATATATGCACATATATTCATGCTTTTGTGCTTGTTATAAATTTATTTTTTATTTTTAGATATATTTTATATTTAACAAAAAAGTATTGATGATAATAATAAAAATGCTAACAGTACATTATATTAATATTATTTAATTTCCCTAGACCTTGAACATTTTCACCTTAGTAATTCAAATTTATTCAGTGTTTTTTATCAAGTATAATGGGAAAGTAATAGAACTATTTTTCTGGAGATTATTATCTTGAACTAATGATTATTCAATTTATGTAAAATCTTATATTGTTAGACAATTGCCTTAAACATATTCATTTTATTCAGACTAAGAATATTTTTTAAAAAAATGTATCAAACATTATTTATTAAAACTCGATACACTATATCTATTTAAGATAAGTTATCTGCTTATTCAAATGAAATTAGCGAAATTAAAAAAAAAAAATTGAACATTTATTTGATAAATGAATTATTTATATATATATATATATATATATATATATATGTTACAGTGTTCTGCAAAACTCCAGAATTAGTAGTGCATAATCAGTTTTATACTAGTGGGTATATATTATTCCTGGGTTATATATTTTATTAGATTATAATAGTATTTGAAAAATTTGAGAGCTAAGCTAATCTTCCATGTTATATTTTGATTAATTTAATTATATATATATATATATATTGTAACGGTATGCACCTTCTCAACAAGATAAGTTAAGGAATTCGCATGCTGCGCAAATGATGTGATTTAATTTTGATATAAAATTATATTTGTTCCCAATAACTAATTTATTATTAATAAATTATTATATCTAAACCACATCAAATCAATTTCCACTTTAATTAACTTTACCGTTATGCTCACATTTCGAACACAGGGAAGTTTAACAATTTACTCTCTTCAGGGGTTCCTATCAATATTCTAAAGTAATATTAATAACAAATCTCACTAACTCTTTAAATTAAATAAAACAAAATTGAAGACTCATTTAATTTAATATAAAAAACATAATTATTTATTTAACAATTAAATAACTTAAATTTTACAATATATAAAAAATTATTTATATGTCTATCTCATTATATTAAAAATATAAATATTCTATTTACTTATGGTAGATATATTTTCTAACCTATAACACTACGTGATTTTACAATGTATATAAAATATAAGTATCCAAATATTAAGACTTTTATATTAACACTATTCTATAATAATTAGATTATACAAATAATAATCCAATCATTTATATATAATATCTTCATTCCTTAAAATGATAGTACATAACTTATATTTATTAATATAAAAATATATATTTCACAACAATGTTAATCATTTATTCACTTATCATACATTATGGTTATTAGCCTATTTGGATTAGTATAAACAATGTAGTGTCATGTCATAGAAAATAATAGTATGCGAATTTAAAAATAATTTAATCTCTTACCTCCAAGTTCACTTTATCCCTCTATATTTTTACATGCCTTTCCCATATTAATATTTCTTAACCTATATTTAAATCTTTATTAATCATAAATATAAATATAAATATTTTAAATTATTAATTCTCTCTTATTATTCATTTTTTTAATAAAATGAATACGATGATGAAGGAAATGAAATTAACCTTTCCCAATTATAATTTTCAAAAAACTTAAATGGTATTTATAAAAGTTAATACAATAGTCTCAGATATTCCTGGAATTCACGAATGAAAATCTTTTGAAGACGCAATTTTTAATTCCTTCATTATTAGACATTAAAGAGAATAATAGGATATCCCAAGTTGATGTTTAGTTACCTCTTTATATGTAGTATTAATATTTAAACAGCATTAAACTGTTACGCATGCGCTTTGGATTTTAAATATAAAATAAATGAATACTAACACTTCAACCACATGATAAAGACTTTGGAAAAGCGCATGTGCAACAGTTTAATGCTGTTTAAATATTATTGTTTATAAAAAACATCGCACTTTATAAAATAATTGACTTATTTATTAACAATTATAATTCCATTTTGAAGATCGAACTTTTATATAATTTTAAGGCATTCATCAAAAGATGTTATTCACATATATATATTTGATTAGGCAAGTACATTTTATATATCCCACAATAAATTGGTGTTCTACCCACTTTGCATTTTCCTTATAATGTAAAGTACATTAAATCTAGTTGAAGTTTTTATAGACATGTTCTTTTTTAAAATGAAGTTTACATTATAGAACATGTAATTCGAACAATTTTTATAGAACATGAAAATATATTCAAATTACTTTCTTTAAACAAATATTAGAAATTTCTTCTGATAAATATTAAATCGTTCAAAATATAGATTTTATCTTAAACTGTTCTTTTAAATCGAACATAGTATAAGTTTTTATGAGGATATAGCTGACAAAAATAGAATCCTTAGTCTTTTAATAAAAAGAATAGAATTATATTATATCTCACTCCATCAGCTTGCTGAAGCATACACATTCTACATTGTTACAATAACAATTCGATATTAAAACACTAAGTTAATTTCATTTCCTTTAATTCGATAAATTATGTGAACCCAAAGGTCCTTTATTACCTTGTCAACCGTCTTCTCAACGTCTTTTTTTTCATTTTAAAGAATGAAAAATACTAATTTACTAAATTATATATTTATTTTCATAAATATAATAATAATACAAATATAATGTATACATATTGATTATATGTAAGTATGAGTATATATATACTCCTACAATATATATATATATATATTGTACCAGTCACTTCGATTTTCTTTTGATCACGGAGGGTGAAATTTAGAGTGGGGAATGGAAGATAAAGTGGCTAACAGGTTTATCTGGGCATTGTTGCTGAGAGATTCCTGACTCCATTTAAGGAAAAGCCACAGTGCATCACATCACATCATTACATCACATCAAGTGGTGCCATTCTTGCTTTATGGTCATTCAAACCTAAAACCATTTCCCAGCGTATGCTATATATTTCTATATATTCACATGCATTAGTACAGGTGCATGTGTGTGTGCACAATTTTGACATCTTTAAAAGTTAAAAGTTATTTAAATCATGCCATATTTTAAGTTAAATTTAAAAAGAAAAAAGTATTTTATTAAAAAAATAGCATGAGCAAATAAGTAATAGGAGTGGAATGTATGTCATACAATGGGAGATAGGTAATGGAGATGAGCCATTACTAAAATCATATAAATGTCTTATTTTTAAATCTGGGGAAACATTCGGATGAAAGAATTAATAATTTAACATATTTTAGCATCTTCACATATTTTAAGATGTGAAATAAAGAATAGAAACAAAGATCAGGAAACCTATGTGATGGCATGAAGGACTGCGGAAGTAAAATTAAAATGGAACACTAATTAGAGAAAATTAAAATGAAATCCAGCAAGAAAATTTATGAGATGCACTCCAGGCATATGAGAAATATATATAAGAGGGGGAATGGGACATTGTTATAGATTAGCTTGTATTTTGAAAAAGTTATTTTGGCATATTTTGTAGAAATTATTAGTAAAAAAAAAATTATTTATTGAAGATTAATAGGTCATTTATTGAAAGACCATATAAGATGACTCTGCTTAAATATATATAAAATGCATACAGTATCTATGACCATGTGTGAGTAGTCAGCCATCCACTTCCCTGTGGTCATCAGGCAGCAGGCATCCAGAAGTTTTCATCCCTCATCAAGATCCAGCCACCTCCTGTTATCACCATGCCAGTCCCTACATCCAAGAAGCCATTCAATAGTCTGCTAAGAAGGAATTTCTGAAGATGTCTATCATCCAGCTGGTAATATGTCTTAGATCATTCTTAAATCACATAACTCCAATTAATTACATATATTTTATATTTACGCAGTTTTAACCTGCTAAATCTTATTTAGTATTTTATATGTTAAGATTCTACTGGCTTTAAATATTTGATACAGCAATTATTAATTTGTTTTTGTTTTCTTTGTATTTTATCTTATTTACAATCACTTGAATGTTGGAGGAAGTTAGAATTAGAGTTGTTTACACTACCCCACTCTCAATGTTTCCCTGCGATGATGCGAGTTTGGGAAGAAGTTCAGTTTTAATGTTTTCAAAATAATTCATAAATACATTTCTTTATTATCACCATAGCCCCCTCCCCATCATGTCAAGTAAAATTTCATGATTACATTTCTGAGAAATCATATTTTCTGTTTTTGAAGGATGACGATTGCTTAGAATTTAATTAGATATGTACCATTTAGAAACCATGTTTGCCTCTTATGATTAATCTAAATGTCAGTTTATACTTAAATTTATGTGCAAATAAAATATACATGTAAACTGTATTATAGTGATCATATTACCTCACATAGTAGAATAAAGATAATCCTATTTATTGTTTCAATTTTATATTTTATGAATGGAAAAATAACTTTAATAATTCCTCAGCATTATCATCAAAGGTCTAGCATGCGAAGGCAATATTGTAACATTATCAAATATCTGTATTGCATCATCTATATATGCTATATGATATATATATATATATATGTGTGTGTGTGTGTGTGTGTGCGCGCTTTACACCCAGATAATGAAGCTGTTAAACATAAGTAATATTATCCAAAAGTTACCACCAGTGTTTTCAGGACAGTTTATAGTCCCATATTCATGGCTACTGGAGTTTAGTTAAGAACTATAATATTAATGCAAATTTATTTGAAGATGCTACATAGACCATTTTCGAGACACAAGCTATCAGTCACATTATAAGTGATAATACTCCCCATATATTTTATATTATGATATTAAAGTCTAAGTTAAGATTTATTAATGAATATTATTTGTGATCAGATGATGAGTCTATCCTAACTTTTTGTAATTATTCAAGGAGACTTTAGGTAATAAAAATAAATTCATGTTTTTTCATAGTGTGGGTGGAAGGTTTATCTTATTATTATTATTATGCTTACAAAATTGTGTTCCTGCTCTCCAGTTTGCTGTTTTGGTTCATCATCATCATTATACCTTTATTATCACTGTATGATTCATGCATCATATGATCAAACTGCATAAGGGTAAACCAGATGCTGTGTGCCTGGGTTCCTAATCCATGTATTAGTGCTAGTCTAGGTTCCACAGGGAGCTGGAGATTCCTTGCAATCCCAAATCCTAGATTTAGCACATCTTCACTCTCTCCTCTGGAATGTGCCCATTGTCAGAATCAGATGCACCCCTGCAGCCAGGAACATCCATTCTTAGTGGTGAACCATACTATTTGATTACTAAATCAATCTTAAATCTTATTAGAACTCAGTATGACCATGGACAGAACTGCAATATTTAAATTATTCCTTTACTTTAACCTTTACCTAAGTGTGTATATCCCTGGATGACTAGAGAATCAAGCCCATGCACAATGGCCCTTGTCATAATACACTTTAATTAATTAGCATCTCAAATGCTATAATGACTGATGGTTATTTGTTTAGATTAATCAGTGTTTAATTTGAGCACACATTAATATGTAAACTGCCATTACTTCTGTCCATAATAATGTAAAGGCCAGTGAAATCATTTTATTAAATTAACTTGTAAGCTACCTATTCATTATATTCAATCCAATAATAAATTTTTATTATGATGATTAATTAGAAGTGTGCATTTCATATGTTGGAACCATAATATAACTATATAGAATTAAGTTATATTGTTAAGTATTAAAAATGGGCATTCTGAGCTTTGAATCCAATCCACAGAAAATCATGTCTCATCATATCAATAAAATTAATATAAAAGTCTGATTTATTAGTATACCTAAATAGGGTTATGATTGATTAATAAGGTAATCTCAATGTGCATAATTGTTGCTAAGGCACACTGATCTCTAGTTGTTAGAAGAACCCTAAGAGAGAGTTTATGTTTGTACCCTGAGCTAGATCATGCTATATGAAGAAGGGAAGCTATGTGACATCAAGATCATTAATTAGGTGGTTGAGACTAGGAAGCCTAGATAGGGATTTAAACTAGGAGCATGGGGGTAACCCTGTGTCTTCTGGTTCAGAATCCCTGCTTGGTCATTCAGTCTTGTTGATTGATTATACAATCTTGACTGTTACACAACCTAGAAAATTTAATTTACAGTGATTTAAAAAGTTAATGATGATGATCAATGATTTCAGTTAGACCCAGGGAGAGAGAGATATTTAACATTGTTCAGGCAAATGAGGAAATTACACAGAGACACAAATATCAGCCAAAAATAATTATAAAAATTTAAAAATTGATTAAATCCAAAATATTTGTTAAACAAAATATAAAACTTTGATCTAAATTCCTCCACCTGGTTTAATCAGAGAATGTATGAGAGTATTGGCATCAAACACTTAGACAGATAAGCTCATTCTTTTACCTAAGAATTGAAAGGGATTTATAATGATTTCCTGCCAATGATTTCCAGTTTCCTTTAGTTAGAGATTTAAAAACAAAAGAAAAAGATCTTGTATGGAATTCAATGAACAGCACAGAGCAATCTTTTTCTAAAACCCAGCAAAACATTGGTGCAAATTAGGATTGTCATTTGCCTGCAAACACTTAAAAAAAGCCATGTTTAAGATCCCTAAGGTTGATTCCAACAAAAGAAAAAGAAAAGATTATGGTATTATGTATTCCGAAAGATAGGAAAACCAAAATCCCTACTGTTTAAGAAAAACAGAACAGTACACTTGATAAATTGCTAGCAACAAGATTTACAGTCTGTAGGAAATGCAAACCAAGATGGTCTAAATTAATTACAATGAAAGAATAAAAGACAGGTGAGTTGAAAAGACAACTATTAATATCTTCCCAAGCATTTATCAATGGTTAGTAATATAAAAGACAAAAACACTAAGTGTAAAACATAAACTGGCAATACACTCTTGGACAAATATAAATTTAAATTATAAAATCTTAAAACTAAAACTCCAATATATATACAAATAAAATACATCATAAAATAATTAGTGATATTTAAATGAGTATGCATAACTTATTATAGAGACAGTTTTCTTTTTAAATTAAGCTGAGTCTTTAACATATAGATTTAAATAAGAGATTTAAGCCCTGGTTATGATATGAAAAGGTGAGTTTACCTTTGAGGTATAATGTTCTGTCCAGAAAATTTCTTGCAGTGGGATACTTAAAGTTCATGTTTATATACAGTTTCTTGTGAAGGTTTTGATCTTCATTTATCTGTTCAGGAGTCTGGAGGTAAACTTTGGGTTCAGCTCTGAACTAGGCTTTTAGGGCATGTTCTTGAAGGCACAATTATGCAGCTCCAGGCTTCATCTTGGGTTAATTTAGCTCTGTATACTATTAATAAGGTTCTTTACAGTGAGTATTTTCTGCATCCTGGATAGACAATCGCTATTTCCAATAGCTTAACATATTTACTTCTTCTATTAGCAAATAGCTAAGCCAGTCTTTCTGAACACAGCAAGCAGCAAATACTATCAGCAGCAGCAAAAATTCAACATCGGTGATCCACATTGAACAATTTATAAGTTAAAATAGAAATCTGCATAAGAATCACACTAAGAATTGGAGTAAGAATAAGGATAATAATCATAAGAAGAAGAAGAATTCAGTCAAAACTCGGAACTATTTATATAAATTATCTCCCACCTACCTAATCTTTAATTAAAAGTTTTGACCAGTGTTAATCTCTATCTCCTGCTTAATCTTAATTTTAAAAAAATCTGACCAGGACTCTTATATATTTCAAAATTAATTAAAAAAGTCTCAGCTTTTAAAATAAATTACAATCAACAAAGTAAAAAAGAACTTATTGCAATCAAACTTATTTAAAATTAAAAATTATTTTACAATTTCTCTCTTTAATTGAGTACATGTTGAAACAGTAGGATTCGTATTCAAATCTTAAGTTTCACCTTTTTCTGTCGTCTCTCACTGACCGGTCTATCCCGCCCAAATTTAAACTTTTTGGTATCGAATTGTGTGTGTAGCAATATTAAAAATGTATAAATTTATGTAGAATTCAGCATAAACATGCACACATTTCGATCTCAAATTAAAGGCAATAAATAGGGATAAAATAATATAATTTAGATTTCTTTTAGTATAATTTTAGTCATTTATTTTGGATTATAAAGTTCATATTTATTGATTTGTTTAAATTTCATTTAATAATAATTCTAAAAAAATCTGATGTAATATTTAATTAAAAGTTAAAATAATCTTATGTTCCCTTTTTGTCTTTGAAATTTAAAAGCATCGGTCAGTGATAGATAATAGTTTAATTAAAGAAAAATTCCCCAAAATGTAATTAGTAAATGTAAAATGTAAAAAATAGAACGGCAGCTTTCTTTAATTAAAACCAACAAAATGCATTGATTATCCTCAGGGCAGATTAAGTAGAACCTAAAAATACCTTAACAAAAATGTGAAAGATCAAGATAAGAAGAGGCCATCTTAGACTTGCTGGAGACATTCACTAAAACTTTAGCTTTGCTCTCGATCACTGAGAGTCTCCAAAATATAAAAATAAATTGTTCCTGCCAAGGTATGACCGAGTAAAAGCACCTAGATTATTCTCCTTCGGGAGATGGCCTATCGGATGCCGAACTTTCCATTGCTCGTCATAAATTCACCATGAAGATCTGCTGCCTGAAATAAATGAGAAAGCTGCTGCTGCTGTGAAAGTAAATGAAATATCTAAATACGAGAAAGAATTGACACTCGTGAACTTTTTGCTGCTAAACTAATGGAATCAGAAAACTTCTTATAAAACAGGTACCTGTCTGTGTTCAAACTCTAGAGTACTCTAATAACATGCTATAGCTATTCTTCATATTACTTATCTAAACTGTAAAATGTAAAAACTACCATTTGTATAACTAAAATTGAATAATTAACTTAATGTGTAAATGTCTCTAATAATCTAGCTTACCTCACTCTATCTTTCTTGGGTGCGTATTTCTATAGTCTACATTTTTATCTATAGTTATTATTTAATTATTGCATGCTCATAATTGTCTCAATTTTCAAAGTTTAAATCTATGATCGCTTAAAACAGTGAATGCGTGTCAAATTTTCATTAATATTTACTTTCCTAAATAACTTGGCTTTCATATAAATCGACACGCATTCAGTGCATCATTTGTTGTAATGCAGGGTCTGCTGCTTCGCAGATGGCTGGCATATTAGTTGTAATAGCTCCCAGTTTATATAGGTTTTGTATTTGTTAAATCTTAATGAATAATTCTAGAAAGTTACATTTCTTTGAGAGTCGCCAGCGTTCTTTGGTAGATGTTGATGGTGTAGGGCCGAGTTGGAAATCTATTTAAATCTCATCATAATCGTTTATACATTATACATGTGTTAAGTTTTAGAGACACGATGCCCCATTTCACCGTGAAATTTCCGGATTCTTCAGGGTTGAAATTAACCCCAGTCATCCTACACAAGCGGGCATAATGAGTGCTCCCGTAGGATTTGACAACATCATGCAGCCCGCTGGCAAACTGTGACACGGACTGCTTGTCCCTGGTTATGCTTATGTGACACCTTACTTCGTCTGGCTGATGGCAGAGACCAGCCCGACATTCTTATAAACTCATTCACGGCATTGCAGCTTCGATATACTGCCATTTCATATCGCCTTTCTAAAGCGTACCACGTGTTCCTTTACTTAGTTTTATTATTCTATATATCACTCCGCCTCTCCATTATCTTCATAATTCACTCTCAAATAAATGTTTGCCCTTAGTCATAAAATAAATATTTTAATTAAATAAATATATGTCCGCCGCTACTCTTAAATCTTACTTTAGACTCTTGCATTGCAAAGGTATAAATCCCTCCAGGCATGCATTAGAAATAAGTGAATTCCTTTTGTAAACATTACAGTATCGGAAATACCGCTACTGAAGTCCTCAATATAAAATAATGTCTAAATAAATAAATGTATTCTTTAAAATATAATCATGTCGCAAATCCCGCTACTGAAGCTTTGAATCCATAAAATATTATTAGTAAATGATCTTATTAAAATGTGTTAATAAATAATTTTAAACTATACGTCTGCAGTTACGTTTCATTTATTCGATACCCATTCTATATAATATTTCCTCGATTATGTAAATATGAAGGTTTAATTAATATTAGTTTGATCATTGGCTAACTTGAAAATAAAATCATGAATCTCTTGCATATCCCTGACCACCGTGCCTAAAGAAATATTTACTAATGTCGCATCAGATGCATTGTTTCATGGATTGTATTGTGGAACCAATAAACTATGTTTGAACTCAGTACCACGGGTGGCTTCGCTACATCGATGGTGCTGCTGTTCTGTGTGGTAGTCGAATTCTGCACTATGTTTACGAGTCACACGTTTTCTGACTGTTATATAGTGTCATGACATGTACTCTTAATAAATAATAAAAAAAAGTACAAAAATATTTTTAATAACCTTTAAAATAATACATTCTAATTTTGAATTTTCCTATGGTGCTTTTGAACCAGATAAAGTATTCAGTTGAATATGTATAAATTAATTGTTTTAAATATTATGTAAATAGAAAATTATTTGATAAAGACCCTCCCATCAAACCTAAATAAGTTTATACTTTAAATATAAATGAAGGGATAGTGCTTTGTTGTGAGTGTGTTTGTTTCATTGTTGCAAATTCTTGCAATATATATATATATAATTTTTATTTTCACTTCAATATGTAAGTACTACTTTTGTTTATGTATGTGCATATGTCTGGTGAAACAGAATGTATTTTCTTTTTTTACGTTTATTATCTCACTGGGTGAACTTTCAGTGCAGGTCACTCAACACCAATAATTATGGTATTTGGCACCAAAAATGCATTCAGCCAGATAATAAAGTAGAAAATATAACCCTTTGACAAGCATATGTATATACGTACATAAAAGTATTACATATCATACATGCACACATTTATAATTATACTCTTTTATTTAGGATGGCCAACATTCCATTTTCTCTTTAGTTAATCTCTAAATCTTCTGATTTAAATATACATACCTATGTGTATTTAAAGTGTATGTGTATTGGGGCTATGTAAAGTCATATAATTGATTATTATGATAATAAATATATGACTATAATTCTTTTATATTCATTATTTTTTAAAATGTTAATTTAAAAAAGGTTAAACTACTTTATTGAACATTTCCAACTTTTTAGCAACAATTTATAGTCATTTATCATTATGAAAATTCTATTAATATTAGATAAAAAAAATGTTAGAAAAGAGGTTTAGCTGTTTTAATGACTGATTGTTCTTTTTGAGTTCATTAGCTTATTGATAACCAATATAGGTTGTTTGAATTAAATTACCATGAGAACTATTGAGATCAACTAATATTCAATATACTAATAATTACAAAACATTTTACACACATTAAGATTATAATTAAATCAAACTCTGTGGACAAACGAGTCAATGAACTCTTAAATGAAGCAGCTGTAATAATTAATAATTAATTATTAAAAAGTTATAAATCAATGTTTATTATATATATAATAATTAAAAAAAGAAGAAATATTTGAAACAAATAATAGTATAAAGTATGTTTTAAAAATTAAATCTATCTCTAAAAAAATGGAAAAGGAATTTTTCTTTAAAGAAAACACCTGATGTTTTATGTAGATTATTAAACCACGAATAAAAATTGTAAAATCTAAGACCAGGCAAAATCCAGTAGAAATATTATCCAAAAAACTTAAGTTTAAGGAAAGAAATCAGTATGTATGTCTTACTTGAAAAGTGAAATGAATATTTCAAAAATATATCCATAGCAAGAGAGGTTGGCTGTCTTCTGTACTGATGAATGTTTGCAATATGATAGAGCTAAGGTAAAAGATGCACTGATAAAAACAAAAAAAAAACTAAATATATATATATCAAAATTGTTAATAAAACTTCTGTTATATATGAAGATAAGCAAGAGTTTCAAACTAATTTGAATTGTCCTGAAATTTTTATTTGATGTCAGCTAAATAGGATTTTTAAAAAAATCTTTATTTTTTATTTCTATATAAATTTCTAATTATCACTCTGTAAAAAAACTCCATAATTTTAAAAATTCCTATGTATAGAAATAAATAGTAGCTACAGCCAACTTCATGCGATCATCTTTTTCTTTATGCTTACATTAGCTGTTAAAAGAGTAGCAAAAATTATTCTCCACACATTAGTGCCAATTAATCCAAGTTCTAGTAATCAATAGATGCTAGAATGCTGTGTGCTTCATAATCCCTATTCAGTGTTTTCCAATCCAATATTTTCAGATTAGATCCTAGCTTATAGCTTTCATCAGTGATGAACTTTGGATTATGGAGCAATGCACTTGGATCTTTGGATCTAATGCACCATCTCCCTAGCATTCATCTTATACTTTTTTTTAATTATCCAGGTACATTGCTCCCACGCCCAGAGCTCATCACTTATGAAATCCATAAGTTAGCAACTAGTTTGGGGATATTGGATTGGAAAGCATTAGGTAGGTATTATGATGCAAACAACTTTCTAGCTTCTATTGGTTACTAGAAATTGCACTAAGTGTTATTATGTGGTAATTTTAATAGCTTACATAAAGGAAAATGTGATTGGGTGATACTATAATAGTATACATACCAATCCTAGCCAAAGGATAAAGGTAATTATAGTTTTTAAAAAGCAAAAATCCAAATATATAGATAATGAACTGGTTTCAGATGTTTATAACTACACAGGCAGATTAGTTTCAATTACAAACATTAGTGTGTTTTTAGTTTGGGCTTATAGCCTTACGAAAAGTATAAAATGTGTTCTGGAGATGTGGTGCATGAGATTCAAAAATCTGAGTGCACTGTTTCTATATCCAACACTTCTCATTGATGAAAACTATAAGCTTGAAATTAATTTGGGGATATTGGATTGGAAAAACTCTGGATAGGAATTATGATGCACACAACCTTCTAGCAGCTGTTGATTACTAGAGCTTGCATTAGGTGGCACTACTGTGTAGGAAAATATTTGTTTTGTTTTTCTATTGTGACGACCACGTAAAGTCGTCGACACACATATATAGTTATTAATAAAATTAGAAAGTAATAAAGGTGAAATAAATTAGCTAATAATTTTTTTTTTAAAAAGAAAGGAAGGAAAAGAAAAATTGAAATTCTAATGTCAAAATTACTGTGGATTGTGTAATAGTAAGAGAAGGGGAGGGGGGGCTGCATAAATAAAGAAATGTGTCTCTTTCTCTCTGGTAAATCAAATGCTAGAAAGTTATTTTGTTTATTGTGGGAGAGGGGAAGTGGATGCATAAAAAAAAAAGTGTTTCTTCTCTCTTTTAAAAAATATATTATAACAAATTAAAGTAAATGTAAAACGTAAATGTGGAAAAAATGAATGAATTGTAAACTTTAAATAAAATAAATGTAATATGTGATATATAAAAAAAAAAGAAACAATATGGCCGTAGGTGTGAAAGTCTGTTGGACAAATTAAATTCCACGGACAAAGAAATGTTATCAACGGAAGATCTTTGCCTGATCTGTTAAATTAATTGGGACTTACATTCCAGCCACTAATTAAATAAAGAAACGTAATGATAAGAATTGGTTGGAAATCTAAGTCTGAATTAAAAATTTTAAAAACAACGAACAAAGAAAGAGATTAAGAAAATTATAATTTTTGTCTGGCATTGCTAGTAGAGACTTTAGAGAAGCAACAGCTAAAAGAAAATGGAAGAAGTGCATGGCTAGTGGCGTTAAAGGGACGTAGGTTCGGATTCGAGCCGTCTCATCACTGACTCGCAATGTAAGATCTTTGCCTGACCTGCTAGAGGGATCGCCGCTTCTGTAGCTGTCGATGAAACTCAACCTAAAGAATCAACCAGCAAACTGGATGAAAATAACCCCACAAACGGAGGAAGTTAATGGAGAACCTAAGGAATCAACAAGCAAAAACTGGAACGAAAATACCCCCACAATCTGAGGAAGTTGATCAAGAGCGCTCGGAAGAAATACCCATGGGACAATTACAACAAAGCCTAGGTAAAAGCATGCATGCATTTTCATTCGTCTACTGTTCATAACTAAATATAAAATTAATGATTCGATAAAATAGAACTATATCTACAGGACTTTAAGAACTTTAATATTTGATTTGTTTCAACAGTTACGATAACCATGTATTTATAAGTGTGTTTTTTGTTATTATTATTATAATGTATTTTTTTTATATCAAGTGTGAGTATTATTATTAAACATATTTGTCATTAAATTTTGTATCCTTGCTTTATTCTCCTATCACCAAGCTACGACAGGGGGGAAACTGTAAGTAGTGATTAAAGGGGCATACTGATTTGTTTAAGATATTCATGTGCTGCTTGTTCGTGTGAAATCCCAATTCTAAAAAATAAATAGCAAGCGCTGGACATTCGTTAAGTTTCTTTGAAATAGTTTGCATTGTTCAGCAGCCGAGGGTATCTTGGTCAGGAAAAATAACGCCAAGATAATATGTACGTATTGCCTTGGGGTTCGATCAAGGGTATAGATATGAAATTAAGTTTGTATCTGTATTAGCTCTCTGCTTGTATTGTAACGGTGTTGATTAAAATAATAAATAAGATAATAAAGAATCTAAGTTGTAAACAATAAATGGATAGACATAAAAGTTATGAAAAGAATAAATGGATATAATAAATAAGTATAATGTAGAATAAAATAATCGAAATAAATAGTTGAATACACAAATAATTAAGCAACCGTACGAATAACCATTTTCCGTTATAATTGGGGGCCAGAGTCCGGGATCTTGTCACATTTACAAGTTCAGCACATTTGAATTCGAGTATAACAAAATTAATAGTTGATGCAATAATTAATAAACAAATCCAAAAATAGCTTGGTGGTAGATAAAAGCAAAAAACAAAATAAATAATAGAGTGTAAAAGGAGAGAAAGAGAACGTAATATAACGTGGGAAGTTAGGTTGTAAATTGGAGTCAGTTGCGGAGGGGTCTTGAAGGCAGGCGTGGGTGAGTGATGATTAGTGAGTGAGACGGGGAGAGCCGAACAAACGTACCTAGTGTCCGTGAAATATAAAGTTAGTAAAGTAATATAATCCTATAAGGATAAGGTTAGATAGTAAAGCTGTAGAACAAAATATAAGTAATTAATTAGTGTGTGTGTTAAATAAATTTGATGCACACCAGGTCAAAAATAAAAATGGACGCTCTAGTGGGCGAAATAGGAAAAACCTCCGAAGAACTAATGGAACCGTCCAGAGAAATAGTTAGTGACGGAGATATAGAAATTAGAAAGGGAATGGAGACAGTGGTTGTTGATAAAATTAAAATAGAAAGCTATAATATAATGGATATGTTCACGAAATTAATGGAAGGCCAGCAAAGGTTGTTTATGGAAATGAGGGAAATAGGTGGAAGAAATAGTAGGAAGGTAGAAGAGTTGGATGAACGACTAAGTAAGAATTTTAACCAAAAATTTGAAGAAGTAAATGATGAGATGGAGTATGTGAAGGGTAAGATGGAAACGTTAGGCCAAGAAGTAGAAAATTTGAAAGCGGAACAAGAGGAGAAATTAAAGAATATAGCGGATGAAACTGAGAAAATCATAGAGAATATGAGAATAGGCATCAATCAGTTAGCAGGAACAGTTGAGAAGCTAGAAGTAAAGGTAAGGGAAGGGGAGAATATGGCCTAAGTAGCCAAGACTAATAATAAAGAGCAGAGAGGTGTGAGCGAATGCATGTACGCAGGTAGTGGAGATAACCCTGTGAATCCTGCTACAGTGAACCAGTTTTTGAAAATTCGGGTCTTCTCTGGTTATGTGTGGGAAAGCCCAATAGAGCATCTTGGCAGCCTAGAGAGGTATTTCGTGATAAACCGGCTGAGTGATGAGGCCATGATTGCCATTGCATGTAGTCATATACAAGGTGCCGCGCAATCTTGGTTGGATTCGTTATTTAACAAACCAAATACGTTTATGGAGTACAAAGATGCCTTACTCGCCAGCTACTGGAGTGAAGATCATCAGGAAAATATTTTACATCGGACAACACAAGACAAATGGAGGCCTGGGGAGCCGTTCACCCCATTTTTCCGTCGCCAAGTGGCGAAGTTACGGGCGCTAACAGCCCATCCTTTGTCGGAGCGACAAATCATTCGGATAACAAGGCACAATTTTCCTCATAATATAGAACAGAGGCTCATAGGCACTGAAAGGAAGACTGTCGAGCAGGTTTCCGAGTCGCTAAATGCGTTTGACAGCACTAGGCCTAATTACAAGGTGGAGGATCGGGGATTTAAACCCCAGCCCAACGATCCTCACGTAGGGAGAATGCAATACAATCCGCATCGCGATTATTGGGAAGGAAACCAGGCGTTTCTTTATAGATCAGAAAGGGCTGAAATGTCCGAACAGACCGGAAAAAGTTCAAACCTCAATTATCCATATGAGCAAGCCATCCCTAGAGGACATCGGAACAGTGTTCCAGGTCCCAGCACAAGGGGATATAAATATAGTAGAAAAAATGATAAGAAACCTCCATATAAAAACTAAGCCGAAAGAAATAAATGGACGGAAATGTCGGTTCAGTGAAACGGATAATGTCATGGTATCACGAGAAATAAAGTTAATTTTTTTAAAAAATATATGACAGGTGGGGCAAATCGTCTCACAACAAAAATCAAAGTTACTTTAATAAATAGAGTAGTGTTCACGGAGTGAAATTAATGATGAACTTAATTAATGAGTATTTATGTGCAGTCAAGCACAACAAGACAATGTAAATAAAAAGTAATAACAAAAAAAAAAAAAAAGAAAAGAAATCTATAAATAGTTTATTCGTATCACAATCTGTCAGTTATAAATGCAGATATAATTGACAAATAAATAAAAGTAAAAATAAAATAAGAATCGTTTAGGCTCATTAAAGAGCCAGTGAATAATTAATAAAATAAATAAATGAATAATAGTGATAATGCGTAAATGACAGATATCACTAGTAGGTGTATGAGGTTGCAGATTGAGGCCCATATGTGTGTGTGTATGCATTATGTTTGGGTCGTATTTTGAGCGTGATTCAGCCGTCTCTTCGCACTTTAGATTCTCATGGCTCTCGATGGTTGAACTTTTAAATGAAGTGCCAGTAAGAATCCTGGACTCATTATATAATAAGAATTAGTGTCCCAATATAATAAGAATTAGTGTCTCAAAATAAATAAATGAAGAAATAAGAATTAGTGCCTCGAATAAAATAAATAAAGAATAAGAATTTGTTGTTTGCGCAAGATGAACAGGCAGTAGAAATATCCTGCTGTTCACACGCTTTAAACCCCTGTTATGTTTTTTGATAGAGTTAAGTTAGGCCATGGTCTCGTATGCGTAGAGATTAAATTGGTTGATCATCCAAAATCGATCGGAAAGAATTGTGTGGCTTTACCTAGCTGTCTCTCTGCAGTCATCCTCTTCATCATTATCACTCGTCATGACAGAGTGGGAAAGTATGTAATGAAAGCAGAAGTAAGAGTTGAAAGCAAAGAATTAAAATAGGCTCTCATCTCAGAATAAGATTCAACCTGATTTTAATTCTCAAAAACGGGCGGAGTGTAATGTGACGACCACGTAAAGTCGTCGACACACATATATAGTTATTAATAAAATTAGAAAGTAATAAAGGTGAAATAAATTAGCTAATAATTTTTTTTTTTAAAAAGAAAGGAAGGAAAAGAAAAATTGAAATTCTAATGTCAAAATTACTGTGGATTGTGTAATAGTAAGAGAAGGGGAGGGGGGGGCTGCATAAATAAAAAAATGTGTCTCTTTCTCTCTGGTAAATCAAATGATAGAAAGTTATTTTGTTTATTGTGGGAGAGGGGAAGTGGATGCATAAAAAAAAATGCGTTTCTTCTCTCTTTTAAAAAAATATATTATAACAAATTAAAGTAAATGTAAAACGTAAATGTGGAAAAAATGAATGAATTGTAAACTTTAAATAAAATAAATGTAATATGTGATATATATAAAAAAAAAGAAACAATATGGCCATAGGTGTGAAAGTCTGTTGGACAAATTAAATTCCACAGACAAAGAAATGTTATCAACGGAAGATCTTTGCCTGATCTGTTAAATTAATTGGGACTTACATTCCAGCCACTAATTAAATAAAGAAACATAATGATAAGAATTGGTTGGAAATCTAAGTCTTAATTAAAAATTTTAAAAACAACGAACAAAGAAAGAGATTAAGAAAATTATAATTTTTGTCTGGCATTGCTAGTAGAGACTTTAGAGAAGCAACAGCTAAAAGAAAATGGAAGAAGTGCATGGCTAGTGGCGTTAAAGGGACGTAGGTTCGGATTCGAGCCGTCTCATCACTGACTCGCAATGTAAGATCTTTGCCTGACCTGCTAGAGGGATCGCCGCTTCTGTAGCTGTCGATGAAACTCAACCTAAAGAATCAACCAGCAAACTGGATGAAAATAACCCCACAAACGGAGGAAGTTAATGGAGAACCTAAGGAATCAACAAGCAAAAACTGGAACGAAAATACCCCCACAATCTGAGGAAGTTGATCAAGAGCGCTCGGAAGAAATACCCATGGGACAATTACAACAAAGCCTAGGTAAAAGCATGCATGCATTTTCATTCGTCTACTATTCATAACTAAATATAAAATTAATGACTCGATAAAATAGAACTATATCTACAGGACTTTAAGAACTTTAATATTTGATTTGTTTCATATGTTACGATAACCATGTATTTATAAGTGTGTTTTTTGTTATTATTATTATAATGTATTTTTTTTATATCAAGTGTGAGTATTATTATTAAACATATTTGTCATTAAATTTTGTATCCTTGCTTTATTCTCCTATCACCAAGCTACGACAGGGGGGAAACTGTAAGTAGTGATTAAAGGGGCATACTGATTTGTTTAAGATATTCATGTGCTGCTTGTTCGTGCGAAATCCCAATTCTAAAAAATAAATAGCAAGCGCTGGACATTCGTTAAGTTTCTTTGAAATAGTTTGCGTTGTTCAGCAGCTGAGGGTATCTTGGTCGGGAAAAATAATGCCAAGATAATATGTACGTATTGCCTTGGGGTTCGATCAAGGGTATAGATATGAAATTAAGTTTGTATCTGTATTAGCTCTCTGCTTGTATTGTAACGGTGTTGGTTAAAATAATAAATAAGATAATAAAGAATCTAAGTTGTAAACAATAAATGGATAGACATAAAAGTTATGAAAAGAATAAATGGATATAATAAATAAGTATAATGTAGAATAAAATAATCGAAATAAATAGTTGAATACACAAATAATTAAGCAACCGTACGAATAACCATTTCCGTTATACTATAGACAGCTTATGGTATATCTACCATCCTGAGTAGCATCTTATAATTATTTTTTTTAAAAAAAAAATCTCATTAAAGTCACATATTAACATTCTTATGTGAATGGTCAACTTTCCATGATTTATGTATGTTAACACAATTATATTGTTTATTTAATAAATATTAAAGTTACACAACATTAACATTCTACCATGAATGACCAACTTTCTATGATTTATGTATATTAAAAAATAATTTTAACTTTAAAAAGCTAAGCAGGATGGCCAAATGCAACGAGCTTGCAATAGTTATTATTTATTTTTATATATTGATATTTTAAATATTGTATAATTTATTCCAGAGGTTTTTGTTTATATATCGTAATTATTCAAAAAAAAAAAAGGTGATATGAATGAAAGGATAATTATAAGGTCATAGAAATCATCATTATCTCCAAATATCACAATCAAAGAATAAATGTATAGTCAGTATAAAAATCAGAATAGCAAGAAATAAAGAGTTGTAACAATGATAAGTTACCTCTCCAGCACTAAACATGAATAATCAACAATCATGTCTTGTTATGAGATCAAAAAGAGGTTATCTAGCCATTGCCAAATGTAGGCATAATATGAATACAATCATATGAAGTGCTAGGATATCTATCATAATAAAAAATGTTGGTATTCTGTTACATGCTAATAATCAATGCTCTGACCATATAGTTCCATAAATGTAAAGGCCAATTATAAACTAATTTCTGATCTGTATTTATTGTTTGGACTATGTCCATGATCTAATATGAGTTTTGAATGTCTTTAAAAAGATTTAACTTTATTTAAATATTCCAAATACATTCAACTGTTAGTAATAGCACATCTAACAGGTTACTATATGCACAACATTTTGAGAGGAATTATTCTCCCCTTTTCTTCAGATCTTGTTGGCCTGACCAGTGACAATACTAGCATGGCAATCGAACCTGGATCCTTAAATTCTTGAATACTGAATTTTTAATGTAACACTCTAACCAGATTCCTCATGATCACTCCACTTTTTCTTCTTAGGAGCAAAGTTGATTAGAGGTTTCCATACATTATGCATAGTCACCCTAAGTTGAATTATTGGATTGTTTGCTATTGCCATGTGAGAAATTTCTTTAAATTTTTTCTTTTTACCTTTTCTCCATCCAATATTTTTGTGTTTTCCCAATTGAACATATGTTCATTGGTACATACATGGTCTGCTACTTTAGATACATATGTTTTCTCTCTTTTAGTCATCAGTTTGTGTTTTTGCAAGTACTTTTCAATGGCACAACTGGTCTCATCAATATATTTTCTTCTACATTCACATGACATTTCATAGATGCAGTTTTTTTCTTTTCAACATTTCAAGTTTAAGGTTTGTAGATTTAGAATTCCTTGTAGTGTGGTATGGCTCTGGAAGGCTGTTATGATGTTATACTGATTGCATATTTTCCTTAATTTGTCTGATATTTTTGGTATGTATGGGTACATTACAGTATTGATGGGTTTTTTTGTTGTCTATTCAATGTATTCTTAATATCAGCTGATGGATAACCATTTTCATAAGAGTTTGTCCTATATAGATCCTTTTCTTTTTTCAAATCACTGGTTTCTGAAGAAGCTTCTTTTGCTCTGTTCCATAGTGATAGTATAACTCCAGGTTTTGTGTTGGTGGTATGATTGGATGTAAAGAATAAGTATTTTCCTGTATGTGTAGGTTTTCAGTAAACACAAGAACATCTAAGAATGCCAATTTGTGTTCTTGTTCAGATTCTACTGTGAATTTAATAAAAGAATATAAGTTGTTGATGTGTTTCCAGAAAGTTTGTAGTAGTGCTTCACCATGTTGTCATACAACAAATATATAATCCATGTAGTGAAGCCAAACATTAGGCAGATATGGAGTGGTTTTAATAGCTGTGGTTTCACGTTCTTCTATGTCAATATTGCTAATCAGGGGTGACAATTGTGAGCCCATAGCCATTTCTTGATTTTGTTGGAAGAGTTCTGTATTACATTAAAAGTAGGTTGTTTTATTCAGAATGTTAATAGTTTCATTATACTATCAATAGTAATAGTTATTGTGGTTTGTAAGCCATTATTAGCATTTAATCTTTTCCTTGCAATAGATAATGCTTCTTTACGTGGCACATTTGTAAATAAACATTCCACATCAAGCTTACTAGTAAGTCAGTTCTTTCAATTTTCATTTTTTGATTAATTCTACAACATATCTAGAATCCCTGATAAAGGACTGGGTCTTGTATACCAAAGGACTAAAAACTTTAAGAAGAAATCTTGACAAGTTTTGGCACAATGACTTTCTAGAACTAACAATAGGTCTTAATGGAACATGTTCCTTGTGGATTTTAGGTGGACTATAAAGATGAGATATTTTACTGAAATATGATGTTATTTTATATTTTTTATCACTGAAGTACCTGCGATGCTTTCTGAGTAATTCTTGTAACTTGTTTCTGTACTTGGTATTGAATTTTTTGCCATTTTTTAATATTGACCTACTGGGAGAGGTTCTTATATTTTGTTGTCATAATCAGTTGTATCCATTACAACTGTTGCATTGCTTTTGTCAACAATAAGATAATTATAGATTTATCTACTTTGAGAGATTTAATTACTTTCCTCTCACTATGTTTGACTTTAATTTTTGTTGCTTGTCAAGTGTTCTTTTTATTTTCCAGCATAATTCTGCTGCTTCTTCTAAAGGTAAATTTTGAGTGACTTCCTCGGTGGCCGCTATTATATATAATAAAGGGATATTATATGGTGTTATAGCAAAGGTTAATTCTCTTTCAAGAACAGAAATTTCAGTATCTGTAAGATGTTTAGAATAGAGACTTTTAACGGGTGAATCTGATACACTGCTGGGTACATTACGATTTTTGATATTCGCATGTGGGTTAACAAGTTTCTTCTTTTGGCATTCTTTTATTTTTCCATGTAAAATATGATATGATTTTATTACTGCTTGAGAAACTCTTGTGAAGCATTCATCAGTAAGTTTATTTTTTAAAAACATTCTACATTATTAATGGAATGTTGGTTTGATACATAGAAAACCTTTGAGCATTAATTCTTTCTCTTAACAGAGTTTCAATTGTTCTTTGAGTAATTTTGTAAGCTAACTGGAAGTGAATTGGAGATCTTAGTTGTGGACCTTTAGGAATTATCTCTTCAAATTTACATTTATCTTAAAAAATTAAGTGATTTTCTACTTTGGCCAGCTTTAGACATAATTTTTCATAATATTTAAAGTTTGATATAGTATTGAGTTTATACCCAATATTTAATGTCTTCCTAAAGGTTTGTGATGATGGTGTTTCAGTTGTATTTATTATTTGGACTATTTCCACGATCTAATATGAGTATTGAATGTCTTTAGAAAAATCTAACTAAAATATTCCAAATACATTCTATTGTTAGTAATAGCACATCAAGCAAGTTAGTATATGCAAAATGTTTCAAAAGATATTATTTCCTCCTCTTCTTCACATGTTACTGGACTGACCAGTTGTCAGTACTAGCATGGAAATTGAATATGGACCTTTAGATTCTTGAGTATTGAATTTTTAAGGTAATCGTCTACCCAACTCAGCCATATTGCAAAAGACAACAGTCAGTAGAAATTTCACATATTTATCTATGAGGTTCCTCCTGATTTCTCCACTTGCATTCTCATTACAAACCTTTTAGAAAAGCACTAATCTCTAATCTGTATAAATTAAGTGCAGTGAACAGATTTTAAAAGTGATCTTGTTCATTGCACCATCCAGAAAATTATCTACATGTCCAAACACAAACATATTCCCTGCTTATATATATAAATTGATCATTACTATTATATTTCTAGCTCAGAATAAAAATATCCTATGTATAATTTTAATCCATTTTACATAAATAGTTTTATTAGAATTATTTAGAAATCCTTTAAAACACTATGCTAGGATGAAATTAAGTCATCTATACTGACCATTCACAGAACAGATTCAGAAACCATTATTTGTTTAACAATTATTTAAAGAAATTAACTAATAAATTAAAAAATAATAAACTTTGGAAAAGATATGACAATTCTAAATTTAACACATTTCTGTATACAAAATCTAATTTTATATAGCAAACAGGATTATTTTGTAATGAGTCTTACTAATTAACATATATTTTCTAGTTTATTCCTCCTATTTCATAATTAAATCTGAAAACAATATTTCATGATAGGAAATAAAACAATTAGAATTAGCTAAAACTTCCCCTTTTCTTATGAAAATGAGAAAGTCCTATATCCTTTTATATTTTGGGAGGAAATATAAAATATATAAAAAACATGTTTTAACAAAAAGCATAAATCAAATCTATTCATTACTATCAATTATTATTATTTTAAAATCATCAAATGTAGATGAACATACTACAATACCTTATTACCATGGATTTCTTTCTTTTATCTCTTCATTTGACATATAATTTCAGTATTGTTTCAGGTGAGTTATCTTTTTATTTTTTTAATGTTAAGTTTAAATAATCATTTTTAGAAAAGTTCTTTTATTATCTGTTTCTTCTTGTAAATCCCATTTTGAAATTGACAATTATTTCACTTCAGGTGAAAACAGCGTCAGTTTATTATTTCTTTTTTGGTTAATTTTTTCTTTTTATAGCCTTTGTTTTACAGTATAATATTTTTAGGTGAGGTTAACAGTTACATTTATTCATTTTACAATATAATAATATTCAGGTCAGATTAACTCAAGTCAAATTTATATATTTTACAATATAATAATTTTCAGAGTAATGCATTTTCAGCCAGGTAACACAGGATGAGACAGTCGTGCTTTTGTATGGACACAGAAGACTTGCTGTAAATATCTCACAGAAGTATTTTGTTTCTTTTAGTGAATAGGTTCTATGTTGATTGATGATTTACTTTTAGCTAAAGTTTAGCATATAATTTGTTTCAAATTCATTTCATAACCCTTTTTTCAAACTGGTAGTGAGGTTAGTCTTTTTTCAAACTGTGAAATCATCATCTGATTATTCATTTTACTGTTGAACTATTATTGCTTCTCTCTCATCAGCTGGATCTGAAGCAGATGATCTGATGCTCAGATCCTGCTTCACAGCCCACATCCAATCTCCTACCACCTAACCATATTCAAACTCGTCCTTACGCATGCATACACATAACTAATGATATATTTCTTTACCCAATAGTATAAAATAATGTAAACGTTTGTGTCTTAATTTAATATTTAATCTAATAATAATATTCTCATGTGTATGCGGGCATAAATAATAAATATATATGTATATTTTAGCGTAGGAGATTGTGATTGAATTAATAGTATATTATATATATAAGATATTATATATGATACTTATTATATTTTTCATATATAAGTTTGTAGCCAGAAATGATGCAATCTTGTTAGTAAGTCTCTCGAAAAACAATAACCCGGAAGACCCTTTAGATTAAAATAGAAGATTACAAATTAGTAATAATAGAAGAAACCCATTAGTGGAAATTGTCCACACTAGCTTGTTTTAAAATCACAAGATATATTTTAAAACAATCGTTCGAGAAACTGATAACAAACTTGCATTGTTTCAAACATCTTACCAGATAAGAGTATGCGGCCAAACAATTCCAAATGAAATCTAAGTGCTTAAACCGCCTCAGGTCCAGCAATAGTTGCCTAGTTACAAATTCAAAATAAAAGTATAAATACTGCTGGATTTGAATCCACGAAGAGGGGAGATCATTAAATAGCCATGCTGCTGAACATAATCCGCACCCGATGTAATTTTCACGCAATGTGTTGTGAGTAGTAAGTTTCTCCTTGTCCCTCCGTTCTAACATGCTGATCCCATGAACGAAGCTTCCGTAGTCCGTGCTACTGAACTTTACATATGTGTTTCCAATGAAATGAAGTGCTATCTCAAATCATCCCGCTACCCTAGATCTAGTGACAATACCGATGGACTGATTCCTAGTGAAATGCTTTTCTCAATCATCAAGGTAAAGAACTCAGACTGCTTATAATTCCTAAAATCCTGCCTTCTATGTAATGTGTATATTTTAAACTATATCTTTTAAATGTCTTCAAATATATATAACTCTATATAACTAATCTATGCTAAGCCTCTTATAAAATGTTTTTCTGTTATTTTATTTAAAAGCGGCCAATAATTTTTATTAACATTTTTACGTATTTATATTTTAAAGTTAATGCCAATAATATTCTAAAATTGCCAGCATATAACTTATTTTGTTTTCCCCACCCATCATTTACTGGGTAAATAATTTATAATTGATAAAAACAAGTCTTATTCGGCTTGCCCAGATGCTCATGGTTTTAGAGAAATAAATTAATTATATTTTTCATGTTTACTGTTGAAAAACAGATTTGACATCTGTTTTTCCCATTCTCCTGCCTAAATAATGTGCTATCTTTTATCTTTCAACTATATTATATATGTAAATTTCATCTTAGCTATTACGACCACCCTTTTTATTTTGCAATCAATTAATGTATTTCCACAAGGGCATTAATCAACCAAAATTGAGGTTTAATGTGTAAAACGTAATGAATAATATTAAGTAATATAATGTAAAGGGGGAGGGGGACCTTAACCTTTTATTCTATGTTTATATGTATAATTATTATCCCTGTTTGCTTAAAGTGAAGCCATGTCATTACGCTGAATAGTTCATCATTCATGGGCAATAAATACGTCCCAATAACTTTAATTTCAGAAGTATATTTATGTTATGAATAAGCGTTTAGTGCATAAAGGCCATTCTATTTTATATATATGTTCGTGCTTCTTTATTACATGGAGGCAACCACAAAGTCGGACCCCATCGTCGTCTCAATGTCATTGAACCAGGCTGTAAAACCACCCTGGGGACATCCTTGGTTCGTGCATGCTTTATACGGGGATCGCTCTGGAAAAACCAGCCCGATACTGACATAGCCGACCACTCCTCATCATCCACGATTTGCCTGTACCTCATTCCAGGGAATCTGGACTCTTTCCGTTTGTAAAACTGACCATGCCAAAGTTTGCAGAGGAAATCGGTCACTTCTTAGAATTCGTGAAGCACACTCCAGGATCCCTAAAAGGACCGATAATAAGCCATCATGCACTCACCACTTTTCCCTTATCATTTGCCCAGAAGTATTCGTAAGCCGTAATGAAATGATTTATTTAAACAAACATATGTCCCTTATTTTAATAAGTATTAATACGATAAATTTAGTATCGTTTGTGTAAATTGTTCATTACCCATCCTGCCCATTAATTATCTAAAATTCCCAGTTAACCGTCATATTAAATGTAATCAAATATTATCTGTGTTAAAATTATTGTTTGAAGTTTCTGGGGGTGTGATAGCGTTCTAATAATCTATTCTAATAGCACTAATTTACCCAAACACATACATATATTATTGGCATAGCCACAATTATCATGTTATTGTATAAAATGATTCAAATAAATATGTATAATAATCCTGAGGCTCACGGTGGCTAAATGATCTGACATAATTATTATTAATAAATCGTAAATATATATACATCAAACTCGAATCAGTGCTTTCTTTAGTTAAGATAAATATTAAGTTATTTCTTAAGCTTAAATATGACTAGATGATCTCCACTCTACACATAATTAACATGCTCATTATTAAGTTATTCTATCATGAGTTAGCCTTGAGTCTTTTGTGTCTCCGATGATCGATGCCGGCGGATGAGAAGTGGATTAATCGATGTCATCGGGATTGTTGCTCATAATGTTATAGATCTGGGGAATAGGGCAGAATTCATGAGTGCTCCTGACCTGTGTATCTTGCGCACGATTGGATTCGATGTACATTTGCCTAGATGCTAGATCTTGTTACGTGAACATACAAATCCGACCGGCACAGATTAGAAAGGCTTGATGATTAAATATTAAAGTGTGATGCTTTAACCTGCCTCATTGTATTGTTGGACCAATTTTGTTATCTATACAGACACACACTATCTCTGACAAAACAGCATTAAACCCTGGCAAACTGATTTTATTTTTACAAAAATGCTATTTTTCTCCTTTTTAAAAAAATTTCCAATCCTACCTTAATCAGTGAAAATTTTCTCTGTAATTATTTTTTCCTTCTTTGTTATTAGAAAACAGATAATCCTTTGATTATATGTTAATTTGAAAAACATTACATTTTTGTAAAGATAAAGAGAAAAAATTCAATCATAATTAATTAGAACAGCATTCTTTAACAAAGTTGTTAAAATCTTATTTTTTCTTTCTTTTTTTTTTTAAATTTAAAATTTTATTTATTTATTCCTCTTAGTATTTGTTAAAAATTTCAAACTATTAAATAAATAAAATGACAGAAAAAAGAGAAGAAAAAATATTTGTATATACTTTTCTCCATTTTTTACAACTACCCTTAATAAACATTAAATATCCATACTCTTATTAATTAAAAGTGTCTGGAACATACTCTTTAATAAGTTTAATAATTGATATTCTGAAAAAAAAAAACATAAGAAATAATTCTTCTCAATATATATATATTGTAAC